>CM069237.1:26016664-26616664 GCA_035582765.1 Acer negundo | reverse complement strand
TTGGGGAGAGATCTCATAATTTTTTGCTTGATTCTCCTATCCAAATATGGGTCACCAAGTTGATGGTTTTGATTGACAATATCCATCAACTTGATCTCGAAGTCATTGAAGTGTTCGTCCTCCTCCATCCTAAGTATCTCAAATTGTGTTTGGATGACTTGAAGCTTGGATCCTTGACAACCTCGGTTTCTTCGTGTGCAACTTCTAGGATGTCCCACGCCTCCTTAGCGATCCTAGTGTTTTGAATCAATTTATATGTATTCTCATCCATTGCACATAGGATGACATGCATCGCCTTCCTATTCCATTTTAATGCCTCAAATTCTTGCGCGTTCCATTGTGCCTTGGGCTTGAGAACATCCTCTCCTCCACCCGTGGGAGTCATCATCTATGATGTGTACCCGTCTTCAACCACCATCCATGCCCTATCATGGATTTGGCAAATATACGACTCCATCTTGCCTTTCTAAGAGGCATAATTCAAGCCGGTGAGAAGAGGATGTCCCGTGCTCGAACCACCCTCATTGTTTCCACCGTTTCCACTCATTGTGTATAATGAATGAGATGAAATGTATGCAAAATGTATAAATGAGCAAAAATCACACAAATGCAAAACACACCAAAATGAGCAAGGATCACCTAAGTATATCTAAGAACCTGCTCTGATACCAATTGAAACAAATTAAAGTGTGCCTAATATTAACTCGAGGGGGGGAGGGGTGAATAGATTTTATCCCATTTTACCCAATTTTCTTTATTAGTCAAATTGACAAAAATACCCCAACTATCACAATAATATATCAAGTGTATAAAGTGCAGAATTGTAAATGACACAAGATATTTACGTAGAAACCCTCACGGGAAAAATCACGGGCTAGTAAGTGCGCCACACTCGAACCTCGAATCCACTAAATGTGATAACGATTACAACCTAATCCCAGTCAATAATCACACACCTACCTAATCCCGGTATGAGTGAACCTAGTCCAATTGTTTGTGATTTAAGTTACCTAATCCCGGAAGCAACACAAAACTTACTTCTCAATGAAGAGATAATAAAACCTAAGTGAATATATGATTATATCAAAAGTGCAAATAAAGCTAGGTAACCTTAGATGATTATCTAGGACGATGAAATAACAATTAATACAATCCTAGATATCAATAGCTAAATGACATGTCAAAAAGCTTAGCTAAACATAGATTATGAAAACCTAGATAGCTATCACAATACAACACTCAATCAATTCATCACAAACAATCTCTATGTTGTATCAAGTATTTGATCTAAAAACATACAAGTGAGAGATGGTTTATTAAGAAAAACACTAAAATTAGATGAAGTTAGTGAGAATTTTACCAAACAAGTTATGATGATGCAAAACCATGCACGGATGCATTCTATGTGGTCATAGATGATGCAATATGAAGTTTGATGCAAAAAGATTAGCTTTGAATGTTTAAAGGTGAGTTCTTAAGTATTTTTCTTGCTTCAAAAAATATCTTAAGTATGAAATCTGATTATGAACTCTCTCTTTTGACTTGAAGTCATATAGGCATATATATAGGGTGTCAAAGTCAAAGTCTTGCGTTTTGATAAGTTCCCCTATTTTTGCCTTGGCTGCTGTACATGTCGCTCTACGTAGAGTGACTTGTATAGCGCCTACCTAGGAATCATAAAGATCATGAAGAACAATCTTTATAGGCGCTATTCGAACATTGTTTATGAACAGCGCTTGAACAATGCCACATATCTACTTGTCTTGGGAAAAATATAGGCGTTGTACGTAGAGTGCTATTGAACAGTAACTGTACAGCGCCTTCAATTAAATGTATCAGGTCTGATACATGCAGAACCCATTTCCACCAGGTCTAAGATGGGCGTTGTATGTAGAGCGCCATGTAGAGTGACCTTATAGCGCCTACATCAATTTTGCAACCTAAATGCCTAAATGACATGGCATTCTAATCCTAAGATGCAATAAATAAAAATGTGAATGAAGAGATATGAATGATCATGAAAGATCACATATAAAAACACACACAACATTCAAGAATAGAAATTATGCATGAGCTGTGAGTGTGTGCAACTAATCTCTTCAATTGCAAGTAAGCACGTAGAACTTTACTTTTGGTGCTTATCAATCTTGAGGTCTTGAGAAGGCCTTGGTTGTGCAAAGCACCATCCATAAAAAACCTAGGGTACCCTTACATCAAACCCAACATTTTGTTTGTCACCGAAATATGCCAATCAAACTTAAGGAACTAACAGGGAACTTTGGTTTTAAAGACTTGTCAATTTTTAATCAATCTTTGGTGGCTAAACTGGCTTGGAGGGTGCTTTCTTGCCCTGACTCCCTTGTAGCTAGGATTATAAAGTCTAAATATTTTAGAGATATTGATTTTCTTGAGGCACCTTTCAAGTCTGGTTGCTCTCACATATGGAGAAGCTTGGTATGGGGGAGAACATTGTTGGTAAAAGGTTTACGTTGGAAGGTGGGCGATGGCAGTAGTATTCGAGTCGTCTTTGTAGACCCCTGGCTTCCCAAGCCCGTGTCCTTCAGACCAATTACTTTAGGTTCTAATCTGAATCTAAAAGTGGTTGAGTTTATTAACAAAGAGCATCACTGTTGGGACATCTGTATGCTTGACAAAACTTTTCTCCCTTTCGATACGGATGTTATTCTATATTCCTGTTAGTATTAGTGGTGGGAAAGATGTTTCGATCTGGCATTTTGATAAGAAGAGCAGTTATCTTATTAAGAGCGGATACCATGTAGCTATTTTTGATTTGGTTAAGGAATCACCCTCTAACCATGGCGTAAATTTCATATGGTGGAATGCTTTATGGAATTTAAGTATCCCCCCAAAATCTAAAATATTTATCTAGAGAGCTTATTTTGTTGCCCTTCCTTCTTTTCTCAATCTCTGGAAAAAAGAAGGTTGTTGGTGATCCTATGTGTAAGAGATGCGACGCTGCCCCAGATTCTGTGGCTTACTCACTTTTCTAGTGTAAGAAGGCTAAAAGGGTTTGGGATTTTTCTACTCTTGGTAGTTTGGTGAGCAGTTTCAGGAACCTCCACGTGCCAAATGTTTTGAGATGAGTTAGAATTAGTATGGAGGTTTTTGTGGAATTTTGTTTCATTCTTTGGAACTTGTGGGAAAATCACAACTCCACGATCCATGAAGGTTCATGTAGAGCTACTACAGACCTTCTTGACTGGTCCTCGAGTCTTTTGGCTAAGTTTCAAGGTACTAAGAATGTTTTTCTTTCTTTTGTGAGACTTCCTCTTCACTCACATCCCCCAGATTGGCTCTCTCCTCCCGTTGGGTTGTTGAAGCTGAACTTCGATGTTGCAATGCGGGCTGGTTGTAATGAAATTGGTTTGGGTGCTGCTATTAGGGATGTTTCTGGCAAGGTTGTTACTGTTGTGTCCAAATCTGTGGTGGGCACTGTCACTGCAGAACTGGGAAAGATGTTGGCTCTTAAGGAGGGTTTGATTCTTGCTAAAAGGTTTAATCTTATTATTTCGGTGGTTGAGGTTGATGCCAGTAATGTTGCATCTATGCTTATTTATGATGTTCCTTCTTTGAGTGATGCTTTTCTCTTAGTTAATGACATTAAGGCTCTCTGTAAAATGGTGGGTGATTGCAGATGTCAAGCTATCTCTAGGTTGGGAAACAACTTGGCTCATCATCTTGCTGCTTTGGCTTTTTCCTCTGTTAAGGGGCAAGTTTGGGAGAATGTTGATCCCATTTGTATTCTTTCTTTGTCTATTTTATGAATACAATTTGTATTTTTTTTTTTTTAAAAAAAAAAAAAACATATTTAGATAGGGGAATTACATTTTGGTCCCTATATTTTAATTAAACGTTTTTTTACTCGACTTATATATATTATAGGTATTTGGTCTTCATCTTTTAAAAAATACATCAAAATGGTCAATTTGACCAAAAAAGTAACAATCAAACATCACATATGCCGTGAAAGTACTGTTTTACCCTATTAAAAATAATTGTGTATTTTCAAAACAAATTAAATAAAAAATAAATAGAAGATGAATCTCCACCATCCATATCAATATAGAAAGGAAATATGATGATTACGGTACAATTGCATATTTTCATATTAACATATTATTAGAGCATTTCCAATGCAATGCTATTTTATAGTGTTAATGCTATAATTTAGCTGAGTAAAAAAAAATAAATAAATTATATTTCAATGCAATGCTAAATATCTTACCAATTTTGGCATATGTTAATTTTGCATAAAGTATATTATATGTCAAATTTGGCATATTAATAAATGTTGTTTTTCTAATTACAAAAATATCATTTTAAAATTGTATTGAATGTATTAATTGTTGACTTTTATAATTTTAAATAATAAAAAATATTATTTAAATTGAATACATTAATTGTATTTGTTGCATTTTATAGTTTTAAATCATTAAAAGAAAATAGTATTTCAAATAGAATTATAAATTGGAGTACAATGCTATAATAATGTTTCAAATATAGTATTTTACTATTTTTTGTTTCAAATTTTGCATTGGTATTGACATATGCATTGGAGATAGTCTTAGAAGGCAAAAAATCCATTTAAAGCATCACACTTTCTACTTTGAAGTTAATTGCATGACATTTTTTTTTCTTAGGGTAAAATCAAAGAAGAAAATTGAAAAAAAATATGGATATTTGCATCTAAAGTTAGAAATTTTTTGTAAAATTTTAGGACAATTTTAAAAAAGTAATTGTACATCAAATGAATCATATTTTAACAATAAATTAGCATATTTATGAATTTATTATAAATTATAACATAGATAGAGTTTGTATATAAAATTTAAAATTAAGTATATTAATAGAATAATATCTTGTTTCACTTTTATAATGTTATATAAAATATAAAGAAATTGAACATTTAATAAACAAAATTATAATTAAAAAAAGATTGTTCCATGATTCTATCATTTCATACATAACACATTGCATGTTTGAAACTTAATTCCAAAATGAATTCCTTGGTGGTTCAAAGACATAAGGTACATTTCCATCTTGATTCAAACAATAATTTTCCCAAGAAATTGTGCTTGCATAGTTTTCAAGGTAGTTATTACTATGCCACGATCATGTTGCTTGATCTCTTCCAATGAATCCATGAATTGGGTAATATGGATTTACCTAACTGGGTGGATGTTGCTGATCCGCATGCATAGGTATTGCATATGATATTTGTTGTAAAGGATAGTCAAATATATTTTAGCCACCGTAACTACCATAATAAGGTAAATGGGAACTTAACCTTATCTACGAATCACCTAAAAAACTATTTTTTGTATCTATATTCATTGAGGAGAGAGTCATAGGCAAAGAATCTTCATCAATTTAACTCATTTTTCCTTGTTGTTTACCACGATTTTGATCAAAGATACCTACACCACCATCCTAACCTACCGCACTAGGATCCCATCCTACTGCACTAGCATCCTATTTGTCGCACTAGCATCCCAACCTCCTCCATCATCCCCATCATCTCTCATCTTTTCCTCCACTATTTCCATCATAGGTTAATTTGTTGATCATCGAAAGAGCTACTAACATCAACTCCACGATCTACACCAATTTCTCCTCTAATCATTTGTTCAACATTTTTTCTCATGTTTCGAGTATGAGAAGCAATATGTGGATCAAGATTTCTCTCATCATCATCCAAGTAGGCATGTCAAACCCAATCGAAAATATGATTCTCATATCGTCCCTTGCTTCAGAAGCTACTTGAAATAGATTAGTTTCATTTACTTTATCTTTTTCAGCTACCATATCCCTAAGTTTCAATTTCATATTATAATAACAATAAACAAGTTGTTCAAGCTTAGAATAGAAACGACAGTTCCTTTGTTTTGTGTGGATTAAAGTAAATGTGAACCGATTTCTTTCACGTGCAAAAGATGATGTTATTTGTGACTGTATGTGAACTGTTTTTACATGCAATTATATATGGAGCACTGTTTCCATCCATAATTAAAGGTTTGTTTACGGATTGCTTTCAACTTCAGAAAAAGATAGTGGGACATGCTTTACACATTCACTCTTTGTTAAATTCTACTTCAATAATTCTATTATTGACTATTGTCTTGGAAATTTTTTATAAATTTAGTAATGTTTTTGTAAAATAATTTTCAATCTATATTATTTGAACAATAATTTAAGTATCTAAGATTATATCCCTGGATTTTTAAGGCAAAATTCACAAAATTTCAGAAATAGGGGAATGTTATCTACCTTTTCCATTTACCTTTCTCATTTACTTTTCTCAGTAATTACTTGACACGTATACACTCTTTGATTTAATAAAAAACTCTCACTTTTTACTACAAAACTTGTTTACATTTTTACCCCTTATTAATACCAAACAACTTTCTTGATGGCTGCTTTTATCTTTTCATTAATAAGGGATAAAGATGTAAACAAGTTTTGTAGCAAAAAGTAAGAGTTTTTTTTATTAAATGAAAGAGTGTATACGTATCAAGTGATGAATGGGAAAGGTAAATGGAAAAGGTAGATAGCATTCCCCTCAGAAATATTTGGATATTTTTTTATGGATATTTCAAAATCGATCGGATATTGGATATTTGTATGTTTCAATATCGGCCCCTCCAAAATATGGATATATTGGTGGATATTTAGGTGTATCTTTTGATCTTTAGATCCTTGGGTATGATAATGAGTAAACAACTTTTATATGGATGCATGATAGATTATTGAATATAATTATGAAACCATATCTTGAGATTATGAAATATTTCTCTTAAAACATTCAAGGGTTGATAGGGTGCTAAAATTATGGCATTGTTGTGTTTGTTAATTTGAAGGTTGAAACTCTAGGTATTTTGAAAACAATCTTATAAGACTTTGACTAAACTTATATATTCAGTGTCACTACAAGAAGTTTTGGCTTTCCCTACAAACCATTTTCGTGTGGAAATATTGAAATTCGTCTGGAAAGGTATTACGCGACGAAAAAATTTCGTCGGCAATTTCGTGGGGACATCATGGTTGGGTAGGGTATTAGACGATGAAATTTTGAGTTTTTTTGTCGGCTAAAACAGGTTTTAGCCAACAAAAAACAAGTTTTAACCAACAAAATACATTATGTAGAAACTTTAAAATTAATTTGCCGTCCGGCCACCCCCATTGTTGATCGCCGCTGGCCCACCCTTGGTAATAATGACAATTAATTGTCATTATAAGGAATTGAACTTGCAACCTCCAACAAAAAACAAGTTTTAACCAACAAAATACATTATGTAGAAACTTTAAAATTAATTTGCCGTCCGGCCACCCCCATTGTTGATCGCCGTTGGCCCACCCTTGATAATAATGACAATTAATTGTCATTATAAGGAATTGAACTTGCAACCTCATATTAAAGTGGTAAGCCTTTACCGACTGACTACAACACTTGATTTGTTAATAATTGCACAATATTTATATATAACATATATGAGTTGTTAAACATTAAAAAAAAAAATAATAATAATAATAATAATAATAAAATCTTGTTAGATAAATTTAAATTTATTCAACTAATCTAAAATCTAATTTGAATGACAAACATATATTGAAAAATATTTATTGGATTACAAATCGGGTTTGGTGATAATGGTTTTTTGTCAATTTTTGTTATTTAATTAAATGATCAATACCTCAAAGTGGTAATCAATTAAGATGGTGCTAATCGAGAATGTTATAAGAGTTAATTAATTAACAATTAAGTACAAATTAATTTAATGATGACCAACTACAGAGAAGATGCCACACCCTAAAACTAGAAAGTGGAAATCTATTGGATAAGACTTTTTATTTTTTTATTTTTTTGTAAGTGTATAATATATATTTTCTTTAATCAAATTTTTATGTACCGAGTGTCACTACTGATTAGTTTGGTGGTGGTGGATTTATCCAAAAAAAATTAATTTTAATTAATTAAATTTTAATATTTTTTAGCATATATATATTTTTAATTAATTTATTAATTTTAGTATATATATTTTTTATTTTTAATTAAATTTTCCCTTCTAATACAATGTTTGTTAGGAAAAGTTTCTATTAACTTTTCCCTAAGAATTTTGAGTTTTGTCGGGAAAGGTTACCTTTCCTAACGATACTCATTTTGTGGGGAAAAATTTTGTACCCTTAACTGACAAATTTTGAGTTTTGTGGGGAAATGTTACTTTTTCCAACGAAACTCATTTTGTGAGGAAAAAATTTGTACCCTCAATCGACGAATTTTTAGTTTTGTGACTTTTCCCCACGAAACTCATTTTGTGGGGAAAAGTTAACTGTGTCTACAAATCTTGTTTTATCTCCTAAAGTTTTGTGTGGAAAGACTAAAATTCTTATAGTGTGTTAATTAAGTTTAAGAAGACTTTAGCTAAGCTGATGTATGTGAATCTAATGGTTGATAATTGTGGAACTGATATAAATAAAATCAGTTCGTCCTAAGAAGAGAATAATTGTATATACATAAATAATTTATGAAGTTATATTATATTATATCATATCAAACCGACCCTAATATACAATATTTCCTTTGTTATACTAATGAAATGTGAGGAAATAAGACACATCTACTCATAGCTCAAGTGGTTGTGCACTTCCCATTTCGCATTCACAATAGTAGTCGTTTAAGTCTCACATTTGTATATAAAATGAAAAGGTGTGGAGAGACCTCTCTTTTATAGGGGGAGTTACCATATGAGTCATTCTTGTAGCGATTGATATTGTGGTGTGGATTACTTTCTAGATCATACTTGTAGAGGTTGATATCACTAATTTTCTACATACCCTTGACTCTCGATCAGTATTAGAATTCAAATTAAAAAATTTAAGGAAATAAAGCTTGTAATTAAATTATTATAGTGTATGAAAACATAATAAATGCTTCACCAGGTAGGGACATACGCATCTTCATGTTTGATACATTTATCTAATAATATAACTATATTACCAAAAACTTAATGTAAGAGTGTGACCAAAAACTTAAATTAGTGTGGGCCGATCTTAATTACAAAAAACGCTTATTAATTATTTGATATTTGGCAAAAACTGTAAGGGGCTGTTTGTTTTTTCTAATATAAGTCTTATTACCTCTAATAATTTAAATTAAGATAAATATATTTGTTTGTTTTTTCAATTTATATCTTATTTTAAGATATATATATATATATATATATTAAGTAAAAAAAAATGGCTTTCACTTATGTAATAAGTCATAATTATCACATTCACAGTTACTTCCACAATAAATAAATTGCCAAAAATAACCTTAAACAAAAATCAATCCCCAATTTCCTAAAAAACTCTAATCCTAACCTTAAATCGACATAAGAGGAGGCAGCGCTGCCTCCCTAAGATTTGATCGGAGGAGGCCATCAGACTTTCTCCTTGATTCCTACAGAAGGAGGCTAGTTGGTCTTTTCTCAATTAAAGGGAGGTGGCCACGACCTCCTCTCATTCGTTTCAATGGCCTCTTCCAAACTCAAAAATAGAGGCTGGCAGTCTCGATGGAGGAGGAGATTGTCGGCCTCCGTTATCACCCTCAAAGGAGGTCGTTTGGCCTCCGTTATCACCCTCAAAGGAGGTCGTCTGACCTCTTATTGATACAACAACCTTCTTCCTTGCCAATTTTTTTTCTTGTTTTTTAAAATTAAATATTTATTTTTTAATTTTTATTTATTTTAATTAAAATATTTAAATTAATAAAAAATTATGAAGGAAAGTGAATACATTTATTTTAAAGAAAAAAGTAAATACAGGTTGAAAAATAAAACGGAGTGAACAACTGAGTATATTACAAGTTATCATTCCTTTTAGATGAGGGTAGATTATTAAAATAAAAAACACTTAATATTTAAGTCATATAATTTCAAATAATAATAATAATAATAAATGAGAGTGTTTTAATATTTAGTTGATATTAATGACTTAAGTAGAATAAAGTCTTTTATATTTAAGAAAAAAAAGTTGTTATACATTAACACCCCTATATTGTCGAAAATGCTCTTGTATAATAATAAAAAATAAAAGTTTTTTTACAATAACATCCAAGGGTATTTTGGACCTTACGGTGGTCAAATAGGGGTGTTAGTGTAGAATAATTAAAATTTTCCATATAAATATCTTTGCCTCAAACCTTAAGGGTGTCAGTGTAATTTATCCTAATGAATAATATTAAATACAGAGGGAAGATTGTGATGCATTAAAGTTGGTAACTGAAATGTACAAATAGAAATCTTGTTAGGTCGCTGGAGATATCTATACCCTACAGGCAACAGTGTTGAAATGATAAGGTGGGGCCCTGCTGTTTGAAACTCGAAACTGACATCTCCAAACTCCTTGTTTTTTAGTTGGGGGAAAATCTTGGATGAGTGTGTCTCACACTCTCACTACCATCGGGTGTGGAACGGCCCAATTAAAGTGTGCCATGTGGTACAAACAATAAAATAATTGGATTTTCAATTTTGATCTTATTTTCCCCTCGTTTGACCCACTTTCCCGAGCATGTCTGTTCCTCAAGATTTTGAAGAAATTTCTGGAACTGAAGAATGGAAATAAGATGAGTCGGGAAGAAACCAGGGTGTGGCGTTGTGTGTATATATATAGGTGGGCGAAGCCAAAGATTACAACTTTGGGATTAAGATAAAAATAAATATTCTAATATCGGACAAATATACAAATATTTAAATGTTAAGTTAAAAATATAAATTTAATAGTGTCAAGTCTCATATGTAATGGTAGAACAAATAAATTAATAAATAAAAAAGATATCAGTTTTATAAATCAAAATTAATAAATTTTATAACGTTCATTGACAGGATAATCTCATATTTGTCATTATAATATTGGGTTACGCACCATAGATTTATGATTTTGGTTAATATTCTTTGTTGGAGATTTTGTGAATTGATTTTCGAAAGTTAGAATATTAATATTAGATGTTGATAAAGATGAACCAGCTTTTGAGGTTTTAATTTTTTTGAAAAACCCATCAATTGTCGATGGGTTTCTGATATTAAAATCAAATAAAAAATATCGAACCAATTTAAATAAATAAACGTTTAAATAAAAAATAGTATATATATATTATAAATGTAATATAATAAATGTAGCAAAATCATATATATATATATATTGAAAGAAGAATTTATTTAATAAATAATAACCTAAGAAAATAAGAAATATAAAAAAACTTAAAATGTTTATTAATTTGTAATCTCGTACTTGAAATTATTCGGATAGAGGAACTGAAGAATAAGAAGAATTCAATTGTAGCAGTAGAAATGAAATTGCTTACGTGAAAAACTAGAAAAAAAAAATAAAGAAGTATATCTATATATATATGTATTTATATAAATTAGATTAGTTTATGATACGTATTTAGGAAACCAAATCGTAAGAGGGATATATTTTATCTTCTAATTTAAAATGGAATACATAAAATTAGATTTTTATTTATTTATTATAATAATAATAATTTTAATTTAAAAGTAACCTACTTACTAGGGAAAAAAAAAAAAAAGAACAAAAAGGACTTTTTATTTTTATTTTTCGCTTTTTTTTTTTTATTAATAAAAAAGCTCTATAGAGCTTGTTGTCCATTCAAAAAAAACGATTTTATATATAAAAAACCACTTAAAAATAGGATTTACACTTTATGGTGTTTGACTTTTTGTTTGTGTGTAGTAAAAACAAAATTGATAGGGGCCCACCCACTAACTTTTAATATATAATATATTATAAAAATCCTTAAAACTTAAAACTTCTAAAACTTTTATTTTTCTTGGGGGGGCGACCGTGGGGGTGCATGGCCCCATACATCCGCCCCTCTGTATATAGGTTTTTTTTTTAAGCATTTGGGACAAAATTGGAAATCCAATTGTCTTATTGTTTGTTGCACGTGGCACATTTTAATTGGGCCGTCCGACAGTCGATGGTGTTGAGACGTACTCATAGAAGATTTTCTTTTTAGTTGGACTTGTTGGGATAGATTCTTGATGAAGAAAATTAACTCCAATTTGTGAAAAAAAATTAAAAATAAATTGTTATTGAAGATTTTTTTTTTTTGTTTGATAATACAATAACTGCTGGAACTGACGAGATTGAACTCTATTAGCATAGTCCGGACTACAGCTCTCACAATTGGGAGACGGAAGCTCCCAGAACCGGGAGAAAGCTCCCCACACTTGGGATGTCATGGCCAAGGTGGGACAAGGAAAATTTACACAAATATATACAAACTTCTGGCATTGAACCCTGGTGGCGGAGACTTGCTTGGAAGCGTCCAGCCATTAACAAGAGGCCAAGTGTAATTGTTATTGAAGATTTGAAGTTACCAATTTCAATCAATATAATCTCACTTTTAAAATGATATTAATAAAATTATGGTAAAAGAAAAATTGTGGTGACAGAGGCTCCAACTCTCGAACTCAAGATCACTCAATAGCAAGCAGACTTACGCACTACGCAGCTGCGCCACCATCCCTTCTTTATATTAGAGTTTCATCATGGCATATATAGCCTAAAGCCATAATTAAATCTTATCATAAGAATTTTTTTTTTTTTTTTGGTTTTTGTTTTCATTATTTATTTCTTATTATAACAGCTTGATGAAAATTAAGAAGCATCATCAAATGATCCATTGCTTGTTCCAGTTGGGCCAATTACAAAGGCCAAGAGGATCAAAGAAGAATTTAATGGGGCTTATTCTGAGTTGCTGAAGTCCAAATTCGGCCCATATGAAGACCAAATCTGGACTGAACTTCGTGGGCCTCTACAGAGAGCATCTAAAGTTGGATCGTCTATTATAATATTTTTTCGGAAAGCCCAAGATGATCTCTATAGATGTTATGAAGACTCCATCCTCCAAAACAGATCACAACAGGCCCAAATTTGGTCATCTATTTTGTTGCGTGTGAGGAACAAGCTAGGGTTTGAATGAGTCTGAATTTTAGGATATTTTCTGTTTTATTTATTTTCCAAATAAAGAGTCAATTTTTTTCTCAATTGAAGGGCTGATTTTGTTTCTCAAATGAAGTTTTCCAAATAAGGAGCAAATCAACTAGTTGTTAGTTTTAGTCTTTATTTATTTCCTAAATTTGTTTGCATTTATTTTCCTGATTGTAAGACATTAATTGCTGAATATTTTATTTTCCTTCATCTTTCTTTCTAGGGTTTAGATATTTTTAGTATTTAAGAGACTCATTGATGTATTGTTGAGAAGACTTTGGAATGAAATAATTTTTTGAGAGAACGTTTTCTCTTTGGTTCTTCATTGAACTATGAACTTATCAAGGGTTATACCTTGTGGCATTCAAAACCCTGACTTATCACTCACGTTCTTCTTTTCTTGAGTGTGGCGTCTACAACCTTTTTGATACTGTTGGTTCTTATCTCTTTATAGATAACGGGTCGCGGTCCTTTATTTTCTTTGTTTTTTTTATAAACTTGAATTTAGAAAACGATCCTCCATTACCATATATTGGTTCCGGGTCTCACTACTCTTGGTGAGGTTCGTATCACAGCTAACATCCATAAATTAATAAAGTCGGTCATCCAAATATACAGTAATTATTGTAGTGGGTCGCCCTACTGTTGTCAATGATTGGGTCTTTGCAACTTGTAGCTTGAGTTTCTATCGAATCTGTCGATTGCTCTGAAAATCTATAAAAGAAAAAGTGAACGAAAACTAGTGGAGTCTTGAATTTAGCCATATTTTACTTTTGCTGAGCGTAGATTAAGAACAAAAGGCTTCCAAGTTGAAATTGGTTCTTAGATGAATGAGTTATAAGGGTTTAGTAATGATTTTCCAGTGACTAGAGAGTATTTCGGTAGAGTTTTGGCACGCAGATAACCTTTCTAATTAAGAGGAAATCAGAATCCCTTCTCTACGAAGAGGGGATCTTATTTATAGGCTTTCTTCCACTTAATCACATGGTTCATGGAGGATCAAATCTGGTTAATCTTGTCCAGATTTTTAGGGATACACAGTTTGAATCCCAGTCAAATTCTTGCTTCTGTTATTATCTAATAACAACCGAAGCCAAACTGAGTCAAAAGGCAGTTATTTCATTTGACAAGTTATTGGATCGACCCGTAGCACATGGGCTTGACCCATATCAACTATTGGACCTGTTGTGGGCTTAAAAGTTGGGCCTAGAGCTTATTTTTTGCTACCACAATTTGTTGATCGTGCCAAATTTGTGCTACATTATAGCCCTCAACTCCATATCCTTTAGCTCGTTTTCGAGTAAGTTCTTGTGTCTAAAAGCTCTATTTTAATCAATGCATGCATTCAATGTGTTTTAGGTGTTGAAGATTCAAAACCAGCATTTTCGGGTGCGAAACACTTCAAAGATCAAGGAAGATGGCCCAGTGCATAGGTCCCATTACTGGTCCATACCCACGTAAGGAAACAGGCATACCCGCGCACAAAGGCTCAAAAGAATTCCAAGTCCCAGTTCGTAGGTATTACGCGGGTAACCTTACCCGCGCACTTCTAAGATTTCAAAGCATGGTTCGTTGGTCCATACCAGCATAATGGCAAGCGAACCGAGATCCAAAAATTCCCTAAATGACCAAAAGTGCCCAGATCGTGGGTACCGCACAGGTCCCAACCAACCAAATGACCTGCAAACTGAGAACATGAAGATTCCAGCAATTATCTAGTGCATGGGTCTGCACACCACCCGTGCACATTAGGCCTATATTTGCTTACATCAGCATTTCAGACCTATTTTCAGCATGAGTATAAATATGTTCTTTTCTAATTTCACCCACACGCCCTCACAACACACTTTTCAGACCCTTACATCACTTGGATTTAGAAATCATCTCCTTTATCATCCAAACCCATTTCCTAACCAATTCATTCACCAAATCATTCTCTACATCACCCATTCAACCTCCATTTCACCAAAACCCAATTACCCACTCAAAGAGCTTTGGATTTGCTAACTTTGGAGGAGGAGAGGACTTGAAGAAAGAGGAATCTCAACACTCCAATGGGATCTTCCTTTACTCTTGTTTCTTTACTTTTCCTTTGTGTTTATACTTTGAGTAGCTAAACCCCTTTGTTGGAGTTGATGTAATAATTCATGGATTGTGGGCTTTCCACCATTTCTTAGTATTTGATTTATACAGTTCCATTCATTGTGCTTAATTGTGTTTAATTATGTTTGATGCTTCTTTTGGATTAAGTAGGCACTCCAACTCTTGATTCATTTAGAGGTTAAATTTGAGCTTATAATGCATTTGATACTTTTCTTGGATTGGGTAGGCACTCCAACTCTCAATTCATGCTAGGTGTTAAATTGTAATGTCTTCTTGGGTTGAGTAGGCACTCCAACTCTTAGCCCATGTTAGATGTTAATAAATGATTTTTATCCACTTACACTTAAAGTGATTTTAAACAAGCTCACTTGAATAGGAAGGGATATATTGTGAGCACTCAAATCCGATATATTCCGGCTAATGTGAAAGTGGTGGATTGCAAGCACTCCAATCCAAGCCATCCCAGCCACCTTACATCTATCCCATGCAAGAGTGAAAGGGGTGGATTGCGAGCACTTCAATGTAAGCCATCCCGACAACTCGAGCTAGGAAGATAAGCCCTAAATAGATCAAATCGGTTTTTAAAAGATTAGATTGCCCACTATTCATGTATGAATTGCATCAATTCCAAACTAATCATTGAAACCTTTACTTTTTATTACTTACTAGTATTAGCTTTAATTTGATCACTATTACCTTTCGATCTTTCTGAAACGATACCTCACTTGCCACCATACTTGTGTTTTTGAAACATTTGAAACATTGCTAAGGTTTTATAAATATCTTTTGACAAACGAATTCCACACACAAACTACCTTTGTCATTTGTCCCCCACTTTCCAAGCGTGAAGTATTTTGGTTGGAGAGTGTGATTTGTCGAGTCGAGCGTATATAACGAGTTGCATGCTAGAACTCTTCTCGTTAAACCCTTATATTTGCAAGAACTATGGGACATTAAGCGCTCACATGCTTCAGAGAGTTGGAATGTCAACTGATATGATTGAGTTGGTTCAGTTCCCTAGTTGTTTTTTGCGCACTTCTCTTAGCAACTTGGCGACCATGGTTAAAATGAAAGGTTATTGAAACAAATTAATGGTGTGTATCTAATATCAATCTAGAGGGGGTGAATAGATTTTAAACGATTATTACCAATTTTCGCGTTTAGTCAATATTCACGAAAATACCCCAACTAGTCAATATAGACAACAAGTGTAATATGGTGCGGAAATATAAACAACACTTGAAGTATCCATGGAAACCCATCCACTGGGAAAAACCACGGGCTATTATGTACGCCACACACGAACCTCAAATCCACTAATTGCGATAGTGTATACAACCTAATCCCGATTTGACAGCCTAATCCCGGCCAATATCCCGCTACCACTACTCGCAGGCCTTTAAAAGTGGACCTAGTCCAATTGCTTGTGATTTAAGCTACCTAATCCCGATAGCAACACAAGACTTACTTCTCTAAGAAGAGATGACCTAATCCCGATAGCAACACAAGACTTACTTCTCTAAGAAGAGATGATGACCCTAAGTGAATATATGATGATATTCAAGGAGCAAATAAAGCTAGTTAACCTTAGATGCTTATCTAAGATGATGAATTAATAATTAATACAATCCTAGATATTAATAGCTAAATGACATGTTCATAAAGCTTAGCTAAACATAGATTATGGCAATCCTATGAAGCTATCAAAATTCAACACTAAATCAATACACCACAATCAATCTCTATTTTGTATGTAGAATATATTCTAAGAGCATACAAATGATAAAAGAGATGGCTTGATAAGAAAGACACTAGTTATGTAAGATAATAGTGAAAACCTTACCAAGCAAGATGTGATGTTGCTAAACCATGTATGGATGCATCATATATGGTCATAGATGATGAAAGATGATCTTTGATCCACAAAGGAAAAGCTTTGAGTGTTTAAAGGTGAGTTCTTGTAAATTTTTCTCTTGAAATATTTTCTAAGTGAAAAATATGCTTTTGGAACTCTTAGAACGGACCTAAAACAAAATAGGCATATATATAGGGTGTCAAAATGAAGTGACATCGTTTTAATTATTTCCAAAATTATGCCTTGATAGCCTTACACCAACTCTATGTAGGGCGGTTGTAAGGCGGTTTACCTGGAAAATGAAGAACAAGTTCTTCATGACCACTCTACGCGTAGAGCGAAAATCAGGCAAACAAAAGGTAGTTGCTCTCGGGATTTTGAGAGCCACTTTACACTAGCTCTACATAGGGCAGTTGTAAGGGCGGTTTGCAGGTGACAATTAAATCAACAAGTGACATCGCTCAACGTAGGGCGGTCGTAGAGCTCCTAAAAGGCGATTGTACAGCACCTGAATGGCGGTTGTACAGCACCCCCTACAAAAATGATGCATCTTAAACCTAATCATGACATGACATTTAACACACAAGATGCAATCAAATTAAACATGAAAGAAGAGAGATTAATGAACATTAATGCACACATAATAAAGACACACAACATACAAGAATAAGTGTTATGCATGTGTTGTGAGTGTGTGCAACTACATTTCTTCAAAGCAAGAAAGCACTTAGGAATTTACCTTTGAAGTGCTTGTTCTCTTGAGGTCTTGAAAGGTACTTTGAGCTTGAATCTCAATCACTAAAACTACCTTTACATTTAAACCCCAACATGTGGTTTGTCCACGAACTAAGCCAATCAACAAATGAGAATTCTTAAAAGTTTTTAAGCAGTCTCTTCTACTTCTCCACTGCTTTATTTTCTTAGTTTTAAAGCAAAGAAATAAATTATTTCTCTCTGCAAATCTTCCATCAAACTAGTTCACTTTGTCAAGCAAGTTCATCCTAGAATTTTTACAAGGTAAAAGCTTCTTTTCCTCTTGTTTTTTTTTTTCCCATTTCTGCAATTCTCTACAAGAAACTAGTAATATTAATTTAGGGAAATATTTAGAAATATTGCTTGTGTTCTTCATTTTTCTTCGTACTTCATGCAAAAAATCGATTCAATTTCCTTGTTTTGATCCAATTAGGTAACGAATAGCAGGACTTAATAAGTTATAGAAAGCCTACCGTTAGGTCCTCATAGAACCCTACAATAAGGGTTGCTTGAATTAGATTTGCCTAGGTTTTGTTGAATCAACCCAGAGTTATAAGAATCTTTAGGATTTGATTTTGGAGTTCAAAGTTCCTTGATTGATTTATGTGTTTCTTTGAATTTATTAGCTTTGGAAATGTCATGTTAAGTGAGAAGACAAATTTAGATTTTCAACTCGACTTGGATTATTTCTGGACCTCTAGCAGTTCAAGAGATAAAACTATGAAGGATGATGAGTCCGACTCTAGAGCTATCGAACGACGAGTTACTGTAGCTACTTTGTTAATGGGAGTAGGTTGATCATGCCAAAATAGATATAATTTTAGCCCCCATTTCCCTCTCCTTTTGCTTGTTTCTCATGCATTTTCCCATGATCTAACTATGATAAACAAGTGTTTCGGGTTTATTAGTGCCACAAGGGCATTTGTGAAAAAGGAGAAGGATTTGATACAAAAAGTGCAAAATGGTGAAACATGGCATTGTCACCATTAGTGTCGCCAAAGGCACACTATGACAGAAGGGCTTTGAAGCATCGAAGATCAAAGGAATTGTCATGGTTGAAGTGTCGTTATGAGCACAACCGCAACAGAGAGATTAAATCCTGATAAATCCATCAGGTGTGGTGTCGCGGTGGAGCCATAACCGCGACAGAGAAGAAAAAGATGAAGAATTTTGATCAGGTCAAGCATTGTTGTTAGTGTCACTGTGTGACCAAACAACGACCACTTTAAAGATCTCAGATCCCATTGTCGCCCTTCATATGTTGTTGTCTTCACAACCGCGAAAAAGATGAGAATCAACTGCGATAATCAGATCGAAGAACTAATAACCGTACTAATAACCATCTGCCGCGGTGGCAGAACAGTCTCCAAAACCGTAAAAACGCAACCGTGACACATGCCACATCAGCATTACTTAGATCCGAGAGCCACTATAAATATTCTTTTTCTCCATTTTGAAAAGGAGTTCTTCCAAGCACGAAAATATAGAACTTAGACTAGCATTCCCTCATCCATTTTACCCTAGTTAGAATTCCTCCATCTCTATTCTTGGACTACCTTTTCCATCCAAAAACTCAACACCAAATCTTGAATGCTTCACCAAATCACTCATCTCTTCCCATTCTCTACATTTCCATACCATTATCACTATACACTAGACATCCACCATTTAGACACACCCTCATCTACCATTCTTTACACTAGGAGCATCAATGGAAAAAAGGATCAAACACTACAAAAGGAGGCCCAATGGTGATTTCCTAATCTATTACTTCTTTGCTTGTTGATTGTAACTATGTGTAATTAAATCCCCATTCTAGGGGATTGATGTGAGAAACATTTGGATTTGGGTTTTGCTTAAGCTATATGTATTTTGAATCTCTATTTGTGTTCTATTCATTTGATAACTAGATCTTATTCATTATATAAATGACATTGTATACCACTTGTTTATTATACTCTTGTTTAGGATAATCTGTTATATAATCAATATTGGATTGACACCCTTGAATGATTAAGGAGCATAGTGAATATGATAGATGGTTGGAGGGTATATCAACCACAATCATCTAAGCCTTGATTTGTAATTAACTGATCCTACCTTGACCCCCATCTCCTTAATCGGTTAGGCATTTTGGTAGGAAGTGATGCGTATCGGGATAGTTCTACAAACTATGGTAATTGATATGACGTGCGAGTGTTTTCACCCTTCATAAGTATACGAATCGTTCGACTCATATAGTGGTTACGAGTAAGGGTATCATTCCCACGAGGGAGGTGAGATACCATTGTAAGGGCCTCACTTTTGATTGGCATATTTTATTGACAAAATCACAATGGGGCTCAAACTTGTAAGGGTAGCTTAGGGTTTAAGAAATCCTCATCAAATGCTAATGGACCTCATTGTGGACACCAAGAGCTTCAAGGAAGGTAATTTACTTGTCTTGACTCTCAATTGAAGAGATTTAGAGTGCACACACACACAACCCATGCATTTTAGCATTTGTGTTTGTTTTGGTATGGTTGGTAAAATCTCAGTGTATTTCAAAGATTATATTTTTGAGATTTTTTATTTTTTACGAGTCCAACCGTGTGTGGATTTGTCCCTAGATGAGTTCCGAGCAATTCGGGGACTTGTCTATGTGTTTAGGATGAATTCTGAGACATTTGGAACATTCCGGGTTTTTATCGGAAACTGAAATTCAATTCCGAGCTTAGAGTGGAAAGTTATGTAATTTTCTATATTTGTGATTGAGTCCGGATCTATATTCCGAAGACGGAATCGAATTCCACGTTCTGAGGTCAAAACTGGATTGAAGAACGCGCGGAACGGAAGTCGGCTTGGCATCGCATGAAAGCCACACCAAGAGACTTATTGCCGCGAAGGGCGCGCCACACTCACACCCAGAAAGCTTCTGCCCCGTTTGCCACACGCCTCTCCCACGCCAAAAACATCTCTTTGTCCGCGCTGGCTACACGCCACTCTCACACACACACCTACCTGATTCCTTTTTTGTGTTCTGATTGTTTTGTTTTTCTCTTCAAGTTTGTTTGTTTGTGTGGTGATATATATATATATATATATATATATATATATTTAATATCTATAAACGTGCATATATATATATATATATATATATATATCTGTGTGTGTTTTTGTTTTGTTAAAAATATATATATATATATATATATATAATATCTAAAAAACGTGCACCTCTTTTCTTTTGCTAAGACCTGATACATATAACATATATATATATATATATATATATATATATATATTTACTTTCTTCTTCACTCGGACAGACACACACATATTTGGAGAAAGCAAAATTTATTTTTGAGAGAGAAATTATTTTCAAGAGAGACTCCCAAGATTCCATCTTTACTCATCCAAATCTAAATCCCATCATCTACACACATCATCTAGCATGTTCTAGGTATGATTTCTCATGGATTTTCTTATTTACTCACATGACTTGTAGTTAGAACATTTTTACATCTCTTCACATGTTCTTGCTATACAAGATTGCATCTTTATTATTTGACTAGTCTCAAGATTGCTTCTTTATGACTTGAATAGTATCAAGATAGTTTCTTTATTGTGTTTTGTGTGTTGGTTGTGGTAGATATTGCAAATAGGACTTTGTTTGCTTATTTAATTATGTTTTATGTATGTCGTCTAGCAAAATGATATCTAGGAATGTCTAACATGTTCATCCATGCCTAGATAATCTTAAATGTCTAACCTTGCATTTTAGCATCTTGAATATTGCATATATTCACCTTAGGTTGTTTTATCTCTTCTCTTTAGAGACAAGTCTTGTATTTACCATTTGGTAGTTTGAAAGCAAGGGACTAGCTATTAAAGGCCCACGGGTAGCAAAGACGAATTAGTAATCATAGGTGTGATGTGGTCAACCTAGATTGTAATCGTATTTGCAAATAGTGGATTCGAGGTTCTTGTGTGGCGCACATGCTCGTGGTTTTTCCCGTATGGGTTTTCACGTAAAAATTCACGTGTTATTTATTTTCCGCATCTTTCTACCGATAGTTGTTTTTACTAGCTAGGGGTTTTTTAATATCGACAAAATCACGAAAATTTGGTAATTAATTTGTTTTTAATCTATTCACCCCCCCCCCCCCCCCCCCCTCTAGATTAATTAGGTTCATTATATATATTTTTTCAACTAGTATCAGAGCGGTTTCCTTAACATAATTAGGAGATTCTTGCTCTTGTTAGAGTCTTTTGCATTTGTTTGCATCTTTTTGTGTGTCTTGTGTGTTTAGCTTGTTTGTTTGCATTCATTTGATTCAAACCCAAACACAATGAGTGGAAATGGAATTGGAGGTGAAGGTGCTTCTAGCATAAGACCTCGATTGCTCATGGGAGTCAACTACGCATCATGGAAGGGAAAAATGGAAGCATATGTGTGTCAAATTCATGATCACGCGTGGATGGCTATTGAAGATGGATACACGCCACCTATGATAACCCCTACGGGAGGTGGAGAGGAAGTTCCCAAACCAAAAGCACAATGGACCCCCAAGAGTTCGAGGCTTCAAAATGGAATAACAAAGTCATGCACGCAATCCTTTGTGCCATGGATGACAACCAATATAAGTTGATTCAAACTACAAGGATAGCAAAGGAAGTGTTAACCGCCAAAAATGGCAGGGATTTAAAAAAGAATTTTCCACTAAGATGAGAGGCAGAGGGAAGCCGCAAGAAGTACCCCACTACCTCAGAAAGGAAGCTTAAAATGTAACAGGATATTACAAGAAATAAAAAGATCCTGCTATCACAAACTCTAGGGTACCTTAACCCCACTGCCACGTCAAGGTACCCTTTTGCCACATCTGGGTACCTCGCCTCCAAGTCCTGGTACCTCACCACCTTATCAAGGTAAACCACCACCCCTTCTATCCGAGTACCTCACTACTATACCTAGGTACCCCGCTCTGTATTCAGACATCCTACCACCACCTCATCCGGGTACCTCACTACTGTATCTTGGTACCCTGCTATCATCCGGGTATCCCGTTATTGTATTCCCCTGGTACCCTGATCCCTCCTAGAACCAATCTACCAGGCAGTGAGAATGTCAGAAAAATAAGACTACTAGGAAAGAATGCTACACCCAGGTTCCAATATTAAACTATAAGAGGGACACTACGCAAGTACAAGGTTAGAATTCTCCCTCCAGCGACATAGAAAGGGTTGACCCCTTCTCCAATTAAAGCACCATAAATGAGACTTAACAAGTCAACTTATTCTTATTTCAAATATAAACGGAAACATGACGTACTTGAAGGTAGCAATTCCCGCGTAAATTGATATCCTCTATCAACGCCTGTCAATTCCGGTAACATGACCCATCAATTGGTCTAAATTATGGGAATTTGATTGTCAAGGTAGAGGCAATAAAAGAACGTTTCATTCAGAAAAGAGGAGGAGAACTTTTCTACTTATCGGCTGGTACGATTTCGCCATCTTCAACGGTGTCGGAATCCTCATATAGAATAGATTGGAAATCGCTACTGTATTGATGTCTAGTTTTAATAGATGTTTTTGAGTTCTATTTCATTTTAGATGGATATATTATTTTCTATGATTTCACTATATTTATAATCACGATTGTATCCAACTTGTTTAAATTAAGGTTATATAGGTATCAAACTACGTGATACTACTCCGATCACGGTCTACCTCGACCGTGGTCTTTAAAGTTGTTAATTGGAATTCCACCCCGCTAGCAATTTTCCGTTAATAGGAAGCTTGGGAGATATTGGAAATGGCTCATGAAGGAACCAAGCTAGTCAAGGATTCCAAGCTCCAGGTTCTTCAAACACAATTCGAGACCATAAGGATGGAAGAAAATGAGTGCTTCAATGACTTCCAATTGAAGCTTATGGACATAGTGAATCAAAGTCACCAATTAGGAGATCACTATTCCGATAAGAGGATCAAGTAAAAGATCATAAGGTCACTTCCCGAAAGATTTGAATCCAAAGTGATAGCCTTAGAAGAAAATAATGATTATTCAAAGATGAAGCCAAGTGAAGTGATTGGAAGACTCTTGGCTTATGAATCTAGGAAGGCTCTAACATCAACACCTCCAAAGAAGCAAACGAGTCTTGTCTTGAAGGGCATCAAGGTAGAGAAGGATGAAGAAGACTCGGATAAAGAAATTGCTTTAATGGAAAAGAAGTTCAAGCAATTCATGAGGTTTGAGAAGAAAGGGTTTGGCTCTAAGGAAAGTTTGTAAAGAAGAAGGCTCCTTTCAAAAAAGTGGAGCAAACTCAAGAGAAGGACCAAAAGAAGGGTGTCCAATGATATGAGTGTAGTGGCTTTGGATAGATTGCTCCCAAATGTGCAAACTTGAAGAAAAAAAGAAGAAAAGCCATGGCGGTTACTTGGAGTGATAGTGATGATCTAGAAGATGAAGGCAAGTCTTCGAATGATGATGAAGATCAAGTTGCCAACTTCATTGCTTTTGCATCTTCTCACAATAGAAATGAGGTTATGAGTGCTAAAAAAGAGGAAGAGGACAAGTAAGAAGAAAGTGACTCAAATGGTAAGAGCAACTCTTCAAACTCCAATTTTGAATTTGATGAAGAGATGAACTATGATTACTTCATGTGATTCTTTGAGAACACTAGATTGAAGAAGAAAAAGGAGATATAAAATTTGAAAGAGGAGAAGCTTGAATTGACCTCTAAGGTAACTCATTTGAGTAAGGAAATGAGTAAAGCTAAAGAGGTGGAGGAAGGATTGAAGATGGAGCTAGTCTTAGTTAAGAAGAATGAAGAAAGCTTGAGGAAAGAACTTATGGAAGCAAAATGGTTGATTGCTAAGATGACTTTTGGAACCAAGAAGCTTGACAAGATGCTATCGTGTAGAAAGAGTCCTAGTGACAAAAAAGGGTTAGGATATATAGAAGAAATAGAAGCCACATCCTTGAAAAAGACAACATTTGTTAAGAGCAAATAGGCTGAAAATGCTCAAACCCCTCAACAATCAACCATGTGGGTTGAAGTTGGTGAATCTTTAAAGCAAGCTCAAGCAAGGATTCCAACAAGAGCTCCACCACCACAAGCAAGACCTCTTCAACCAAGACCTCTACAATAAAGGACCCCACAAGCTCAACATGGGGTCTTTCATGCTCAACCTAGAAGACATGCCAACTTGGTTCAACCATAAAGGAGAGAGTTGCCATAACATCCAAGAACAACTCAAAATAGAAGAAGGCCATAAATGCTTGAATAAGGCTATGGTATGAACTTATACTTTACTCCGACTTGCCATTTTTGTGGGATTGAAGGCCACATTAGGCCTAATTGTTTTAAGTATATTAAATTGTGTAGAAGAGAAAGCATGATTGAGAAAAATATGCTTAGAAGTTTGATTTGCACATATAGCTAGGTTTTATGCATGTCATATAGCTAAATGATATCTAGGAATACTTAACATGTTCATCCATGCCTAGATAAGCTTAAATGTTTGACCTTGCATTTTTGCATCTTGAATATTGCATATATTCACTCTAGGTTGTTAATCTCTTATCTTAGAGAGTCAAGTCTTGTATTTACCTTTTGGTAGTTTGCAAGCAAAGGACTAGGTTCACTTTTGAAGGCCTGCGGGTAGTAGTATGGATTAGTAACCGTGTAGGGTTTGACATGGTCAACCTAGGTTATAATCGCATTACAATTAGTAGATTAAGGTTCATGTGTGGCGCATATAACAGCCCGTGGTTTTTCCCGTGAGGGTTTCCATGTAAATATCAAGTGTCGTTTACATTCTGCTTTATTACACTTGATTTTAGGTTGTGACTAGTTTAGGGTTTATTAGTAATATTGATTAATTGCGATAATTTGGTAATAGTCGGATTAAAATCTATTCACCCCCCCTCTAAATTATTAGGACACGTTTTATATTTATTTTCACTATCGCCTCAAAAAGGCTCTATATGGGTTGAAACAAGCACCGAGGGCTTGGTATGAGCACCTCACTCTTTATCTTGTTGACAATGGCTACTCTAGAGGTAGTGTTGACAAGACATTGTTCATCAAGTGCACTAAAGATAAGTTATTCATAGCTCAAATTTATGTTGATGACATTGTATTTGGTTCTACCAACAATTTGAAAGTGCAACAATTTGTTGATGTCATGTCTCATGAGTTTGAGATGAGCATGGTTGGTGAACTAAATTACTTCCTAGGCTTGCAAATTAAGCAAATGCATGATTGGATACATATATCCCAAGCTAAATATACCAAGAGCCTAATGAAGAAGTTTGGCCTTGAGAATGCCTAATATTGTGACACACCCATGAGCACCACCTTGAAACTAAGCAAAGATGCTAGTGGAAAGGATGTTGAGCAAAGTTCATATCGTGGCATGATAGCTTGCTTTACTTGACCGCAAGTAGGCCCGATATAGCATTTAGTGTCGGTGTTTATGCTAGGTACCAAGCTAATCCCAAGGAATCTCACTTTGTTACGGTAAAGAGGATCATTCGATTTGTGAATGGTACCTCAAACCATGGGATTTGGTACCCGTTTAACACGAATCCTAGTCTTGTGGGATATAATGACGCCGATTGGGCAAGAAATTATGATGATAGAAAGAGTACATCAGGCGATTGTTTCTTCCTTGGGAACAATTTGGTTTCGTGGTTTTGCAAGAAACAAAACTCAATTTCCCTATCCACGGCCGAAGCAGAATACATTGCCGTCGGTAGTGCTTGCACTCAATTGATGTGGATGAAACAAATGCTAGCCGATTATGGCTTGGAGCAAGGTACTCTTACTTTATTTTGTGACAACATGAATGCCATCAACATTTCTAAGAATCTCGTCCAACATTCTAGGACAAAACACATTGACATTAGACACCATTTCATAAGAGAGCTATTTGAGAACAAAACCACTGTATTGGAACATATAGGAACAAATGACCAACTAGCGGATTTGTTTACAAAACCTTTAGACACCCTTAGATTTGGGAACCTTAGCAAGTCTATTGGGATTTGTCATTTGGGTTGAAATGATTTGTCTTGACCCCATATTGGGAGCTCAAGCAAAGAGAGCAAAGTTGCATAATCATGTATTGTGCTACATTGATATATTTTATGCCTCTTATTTAATTGCTTGAGATGATTGGTTGTACTTACTTATATGTATTTTTCTTAATAAGTGTGCTACATTGTCTTGCTTGCAATCCATGTCATATTTATGCTCAAACATGCATTTTTGGAATAGGAGATGTACTTTGGAAGTACTTTTTGAATGACCTTTAATTGATCTCCATGACATGATTCTTTTTAATGAAAAGTATGAGTTGAAAAATATGAAATGATTGATTGCTTTATCTTGAATGCAAATTTGTGTGCAAAAGCAAACTTTAAGACTCAGATAAATAAGGATCTTAAAATCCAAAGTTTCTATTTCTTTATTTGTAGAACAAGGCTACTATCTTATGGGTATCTCACCCAGAAAAATCAAATAGGGTGCAAAGTTGCTCATGTCTTGTTTTGCTTATAAAGTTGGCTATAGTTGCTCTATAAAATTACAATGTTTATTTTCTATGTCCTTGCTTTTTCCATGACAAAGGGTGAAATTGGTTTGAATTCTACTGGAAACCTTTGTTGGTTGCTTTGCCAAATACCATTGCTTTTGATCTTGAATGCAACATGTCTTGCATGCAAACAATCCTTGTCACACATTTTTTTCTTAAAATAATACTCCTTGAATCTCTCATACTTAATTGAGGTGCATAAAATTACTTATATGATTATGCATATGTGATTGTACTACAAGCTCTCCTTGCTAATGCTTACCTATTAAGGGAAACTCCCTTTGCCTATCTCATGACAAAAAGGGGGAGTAAGGTTGGGGAGAATTTGTGCCATTTTTGGCATTGCATTTAGAAGGAGTTGAGTAAGAAAGTAACCCATGTTGGGAGTTGTTGCATTTATGGGGAGTTGCATTGCATTGCATGATTATATTTTTTAATTGTATTAATTTTCTTTGGCAATTGCAATTAATCTTATTATAAGCACCTCTCACACACTTGCTCTTGAAAGGTATCTTTCTTGTTGATCGTGTGTAGATTGGACTTTTTTACAAGCTTTGGATTGACTTGAAGATGTTCAAGACTTAGACTAGGAGCTTTATTTGTAATGTAGAATATTTTGTTGACCAACATTTTTTTGTTTTTGAGAGGATCCTATATGAGTGTTGATTTTGTCACAAAATAGCCAAAGGGGGAGATTGTAAGTGCCTCACTTTTGATTGGCATTTTTCATAGACAAAATCACAATGGGGCTCAAACTTGTAAGGGTAGCTTAGGGTTGAAGAAATCCTCATCAAATGCTAATGGACCTCATTGTGGACATCAAGAGCTTCAAGGAAGGTAGTTTACTTGTCTTGACTATTAATTGAAGAGATTTAGAGTGCACACACACACACACACAACCCATGCATTTTAGCATTTGTTTTTGTTTTGGTATGGTTGGTAAAATCTTAGTGTATTTAAAAGAATTCTATTTTTGAGATTTTTTATTTTTTACGAGTCCAACCGTGTGTAGATTTTTCCCTAGATGAGTTTTGAGCGATTCGGAGACTTGTCTATGTGTTTAGGATGATTTCTGAGACATTTGGGACATTCCGGACATTCTGGACATTCTGAACATTCTAGATTTTTATCAGAAACCGAAATTCAATTCTGAGCTTAGAGTGGAAAGTTATTCAATTTTCCATATTTGTGATTGAGTCCGGATCTATATTCGAAGATGGAATCGAATTCTGCATTTCGAGGTCAAAACTGGATTGAAGAACGCGCGGAACGGAAGTCGATTTGGCATGGCATGAAAGTCACACTAAGAGACTTACTGACGCGAAGGGCGCATAACACTCACGCCCACAAAGCTTCTACCCCGTTTGCCACACGCCTCTCCCACGCCAAAAACATCTCTATCCACGTTGGCTACACGTCACTCTTATGCGCACACACCTACCTGATTCCTTTTTTGTGTTCTTAATGTTTTGTTTTTCTCTTCAAGTTTGTTTGTTTGTGTGTTATTATATATACATATATATATATTTAATCGGAAATTCGCCTATAAGGATGCCCTGATAGAATTATATAAGGACATTGAATGTGATCCACTCGTTTTACATACTTTGACTTGGTATGTATGCACTTGTCAAATCACTTTTATAAATGAATGGTTCACATTCAATATCCTAATAAAGTTATATAAGGATGCTCTAATAGGAACGGGACAGTATATTTAATATCTATAAGCGTGCATATATATCTGTGTGTGTTTTTGTTTTCTTAAATATATATATATATATATAAATATATATACGGAAATTTTCCTATGAGTATGCTTTGATAGAATTATATAAGGACATTAAATGTGAGTCACTCGTTTTACATACTTTGACTTGGTATGTATGCACTTGTCATATCACTTTTATGAATGAGTGGCTCACATTCAATATCCTGATAAAATTATATAAAGATGCCCTGATAGGAACGAGACCGTATATATATATATATATATATATATATATATAATATCTAAAAAATGTGCACCTCTTTTTCTTTTGCAAGGACTTGATACATATAACATATATATATATATATTTACTTTCTTATTCACTCGAACAGACACATATTTGGAGGGAGCAAAATTTATTTTTGAGAGAGAAATTATTTTCAATAGAGAGACTCACAAGATTCCATCTTTACTCATCCAAATCCAAAACCCATCATCTACACATATCATCTAGCATGTTTTAGGTATGATTTCTCATGGGTTTTCTTATTTACTCACATGATTTGTAGTTAGAACATTTTTGCATCTCTTCAAATGTTCTTGCTATACAAGATTGCATCTTTATTACTTGATTAGTCTCAAAATTGCTTCTTTATGACTTGAATAGTAACAAGATAGTTTCTTTATTGTGTTTTGTGTGTTGGTTGTGGTGGATATTGCATATAGGACTTTGTTTGCTTATTCAGCTATATTTTATGGATGTCATCTAGCAAAATGATATCTAGGAATGTCTAACATGTTCATCCATGCCTAGATAAGCTTAAATGTCTAACATTGCATTTTAACATCTTGAATATTACATATATTCACCTTAGGTTGTTTTATCTCTTCTCTTTAGAGACAATTCTTATATTTACCATTTGGTAGTTTGAAAGCAAAGGACTATAGTCATTATTAAAGGCCCGTGGGTAGCAAAGACGGATTAGTAGTGGTCAACCTAGATTGTAAACGTATTTGCAAATTATGGATTCGAGGTTCTTGTGTGGCGCACATAACAGCCTGTGGTTTTTCTCGTGTTGGTTTCCACGTAAAAATTCACGTGTTATTTATTTTCCGTATCTTTCTTTTGACTAGCCAGGGGTTGTTTTTTAATATCGACAAAATCAAGAAAATTTGGTAATTAATTTGTGTTTAATCTATTCACACCCCCCCCCCCCCCCCCCCCCCCCAATTCCAGATTAATTAGGCTCATTATATATATATATATATATATTCAACCTTTAATCAGTTCTAGGTCTTAGATATATATTTACAATATATTTACACTAAATACATGCAAGAAAAGTAAATGGAGGTAGTCACAAGCAAATTAACTAACTAATCTAAGATTACACTAAGATATCTTTAATCTAATTACAACTAAGTTACACTAAATCCAACTACAAATAAGGGTTGTTGAAACTAATTGCGGTGTATTCAATGTTAATCTAAAGAGGAGGGGGGGGGGGGTGGGGGGGGTGCAATTTTTGTTATTACTCAACCTGATGAAAATACCTCTAACTAATCACAATAATATATCAAATGTATAAAGTGCGGAATCTTAAATGACACAAGATATTTACGTGGAAACCCTTACGGAAAAAAAAACACAGGTTATTTAGTGCGCCACACTCGAACCTCGAAATCACTAATTGAAATGGAGTTTACAACCTTCGTAGAACTCGTCCAACACTACAGTCAATAACCCCCCACTTCTACCCGCGGACTTTTAAAAGTGGTTTTAGTCTTATTTGTTTGTGGCCTAAGCAATCTTAGCCACAAGTCTTACTTCTCAATGAAAATATAATAAAACCTAAGTGAATATATAATGATAATCAATCGAGGGCGTAGAATTGGACCTGATGCCCTGGTCCCTTTTTTGCACCCTTGTTCTGCGGCCCCTAACCGCGGAACCCAAGGGCGCAAAAATGCCTGGTGTTTTTGACACTTCAGTTCTGTGCCCTATTTTACGGTCATCGGCCATAGAACTAGGGCGCATTTTTGACCTAGTCAAAAATATGCAACCCTTTTCCCGAATCCTCCTGGAAGACAACTTCCAACAAACAAGCTCAATGAAGAAGAGCATGGAGGATTTAAATAGTCAACCACACACACAAAATACATCAAAGAAGTGCAAGTGTGGAAGTGAAGATAATTCTCATTAGCAATGAACATGTATGCAATCATGGCAAGTGAGTGTGAGCAACTAAATCTCTTCAAGGAAAAATAAGCACTGGAGATATACCTTTGAAGTGCTTGTCAATCTGAAGGTCTTTTTATCTTAAGTGAGGGCATTTTAACTTGATCACCTATCACCTTTGCTACCCTTACATCAACCCCAATATGTGGTTTGTCCATGAAATAAGCCAATCAATAAATGGGAACCTTACAATTGTCATTCCCTTAGGCAATCAACTAACTAATCACTAAGCTTATTACCTGCAATTAACTAAATTACACTAACTAGCTAAACTAATTACCAACTATTGCAATGGTCATGCAAGAGTGATAATGAGATAGGTTAGGGAAGTTATGAATCTTGCAAAATATCCAAATACTAGTTGATAACAATTAAGCACTTCAATTATAAGCTAAATTAAATTAAGCAAGGTTTGCATTAATCAAGTAAATCCTATTTTGCAAGTTAACAATTGGTTAATCAATTAACAAGCATATATCTATTAAAGCTCAAATCACATGATATGTCCAACTAGTGTCATAGATAATAATACACGAATACACATAATCCTTAACATAAATGTTTAATTACACATTAATAACAAACTAAAAGAAATAAGAGAGACAAAGGAGAAAACCCAATGATCTTGGTGAAGTCTTCAAGCTAGCTCAACTCCTCTAGCTTTCCCAAGCTTAGAATCAATGTCGAAATGCCTTAGGTCTTGATCGGTGGCTGGAAAACCACCCTAACTCTAGTTACAAGCTAAGTAAGGTTGATGTTCTTGGTAGGATTCTAGGTTATTGTAAGCTAATCTAAGTTATTTAGGATATTAGGGATTGTGTTTAAGGTGACAAAAGAGGTATATTTATATAAGGAAAGGTTTGGACAAGGTTTGGGCATGAAAAGACCAAAATAATCCTAAAAATCTCATCATTTCAGCTCTGATAGGGGCATGGCGAGTTAGTTCGTTGGTTCTTTCATGCATGGGTTTCCCGCGGCTTTTTACTTTCTTGTTTGCGGCTATTTTCCCGCAAAATGAACTAGATGGTCTTCTCTGCGGCTTCATGCTCCCTTGTTCCACGGGTTCATTCCCGTGTGGGTTGTCCAGTATGGGTTTCGAGGCTTCATTCTCTCTGGTCCGCGGGTTCATTCCCACAAGGTTCCTCTTCCAAGGGCTTCTTCTCCTATTTTGACCTCTTTTCTCCAACTTTCATGCAAACACCTTCCTAAAAGGGTTTATTACCTGAACTTAACCAAAACACAAGTTATATACACAAAATTGCTTAGAAATGAGCACAAAAGACGGGAAAAGAGAGCACTAAATGTGAACATTTGGAGCGTATTCAAACCCACAAACCTAACTTTTGCTCGTCCTCGAGCATAATTAAAAACGAAAAACAAATAAACAAAATATTAAGGCATAAATAAACTTAAACTAAGTTAGTCCACTTTCTTGGGAGAAACAATGGCACTTAGCATGTACCACAGGCTTTTTAAACCTCTAAGTGTCCCTAGTAAGAGGAGTGTAGTCTCTTGAGGGTTTACCGCTACGATACCCACAAACGTAAAGCTAAAAATTAAAAATTACGATTCAAAACAATTTACGAAAGCCATAAAAAATGGGATATCAAGAGAGTTGTGCATATAAGGAGTAACACATGTGAAAACCGCTAAGTGGAGGGTAACATAAAGTCATTCAATTGACTGAAACACATAATTCAAATCTCACACTCAAATTGGCATAGCATCAAATTCAACACACCTATATGCTTTAGATGTAATTCGCCTCAACTCTAATCCTTACTGGATTTCACTCTATTTTTCTCTCATAGTCCTAGGCTCACTCTCTATCAAACACATGCAACATGGAAGTTATGTAAATGGCAATCAAATATGTAACACATGTGAGTATTAGAAATAAAACAAATTTTTATTGAATTGATCTCATGAAGGAATTGAATTGCCATGAATGTGGTAGAGCATATTAAAAACTCATATTCCCGAAATGGACTTCCTAAGAGATCAATTAGATTCTTTCCTACTTGTGTTGGCCAAGGTGATTTATGGTGAATGGTATATGGAAGGTATATGAAGATAGTAATCATGCCAAGATGTTTCACATTACATTTTTCAACGCGAAGCTAAATTTAGATTACTCGTTTACACAAGCGTCTAGGCTACAATTTTGAACTTTGATTTATGCTATCTAGTTATTCTCATTGGAGTAGTCATTGCTTTAAAGATTAAAGGCTTTAAGTGCTTAGTTTTTAACACTTAATTTTTGAAAGCCTTTATTTAAGCACAAGTTACAAAATATGCCTCAGTACACGCTATTACATAATTTAGAGCTTAACGACTGAATTCTTTACTTAGTAGAACTTGACAAGATTAGTAGCTATGTAAGATTAAGTGTAAAGGTCTATGGATTAGGGTGTTGTGTGATAGGTTTATGTGTTTAGGTAAGTGTTTGGCCATATTTGTATTGAATCATGAACAAAGGGAAATGGACAAGTTTAGGCAATTTGGTCGTGAAATACTAACAAAGCCCTAATATCATTTCTAGAAGTCCGTCTACCATGGGAATACAAATTCAACATGTTATCCACATCTATGAATGTTCTATGGCAAACAATGCTAATGATGTGTAATGAGATAACGATGAAAAACATATTTGAAGAGTGTTTACGAGTAGAAACAAAATTTACCCTCAAAATGAACGCTAAGGCACAAAATACACGGGTAGTCTCCACTATTAATCCTATCAATCGAGTACGGAGTCTCATCCACTTAGACACAAAGAGAAAGGGACTAAATTCACCTTATGTGAAGCAATCCTAGATTGACAAGAGTTAGCTAAGACTCAATAATTAACACATGTTAAAAACTCCTCAACGGCACAATTCAAAACATCTCATTCAAACAATTTTTTTCCAAGATGGCTCAATTCGCAAAAATTTTAAAAACACAAAAACATAATATTAACAACACATAAATGACACATATGTGTCGACACCCCCAAACCTAAACTTGATATTGTCCTCAATGTTGAAAAATTGAAGAACATGGACAAAGAGTTCATGATTTGGAAATCCGGGCACAAACATACAAACACTTATATACAACTAAACATACACCCGCGCAAAAGGCGGGAACATTACCACTATACTACAATGACACATATATACAACATGTATAACAAAACACAAATTTAAAAACAAAATAAGAAAAATACCTTGTGAAAGCAGCCTCTAGATATAGAGGACAACATTTCAAGAAAAACTGTCAACTTTCAAATTCGAACAATGTCTGCTCTTTAATGCATATTTTCAAAGATCCTTCATATAGCTTGCTCAAATTTTAACACAATAATATAGACATGCAAATGAACACCTTTTATGTAGAAAACATTTCAAAATTCAAATTAGAAAAGTGTGAAAATAGATGCTGAAAACAGGTCACGTGCAGAATTTTGAAAGCAGGACACGTTCATGACCTTCGGTCAAAGAAATACTCATAACTTTTAAACCACCTCTCAAAATTTTACGTTCTTTATACCGTTGGATTCATATCGGAAAAAAAAAATGAACGCATCATGAGCAGAATAATTTATTTCTTCTCCAATTAGTACAGTTTTCAAGAAACATTTCGCCTCAAAATTTTCAAAATAGGGCATCTTCACAAGGTTTGAAATAAAAATACAACAATAACACATATATACAATCCTCATATCTACAACTAACATGTAAAAAAATATATATACAATCCTAAATATCCACCACTAATCACATCACAACAACCAATCCTAGTCACTAGGCAAAAACAACCAATTCACAACCTTAAACCAAACAAAAGATATCAACTTGAAGTAAAGGCTTAAAAGTGTGAGATTGGACTTGAGATTCAGCATTCGTAGGATGGTCTGGCCTTGTGGTATAGTTTATGGTGCATGATGTGTGGTGGCTTAGTGGTGCGGGTTTATTCCCGTGGGCAATTCTTAGGAATCCGTGCGGTTCACACTTTCTTTCTTGCGGGCACTTTCCCGCAGATGTGAAGTAGCCAAAATTCCTCCAGAGAATGCCACGGCTTTGTGTCTTCTGGCCAGTGGGCTTATTCCCACATATTTGAAGTCGCGAAGGTTCCTCAAGCTTCACATGAGTTCATTCGTTCTAGTCTGTTGATTCTGTCCCGCAAACTAATCTTGCGCAAGGTATCAAGAGAACCATGCGGCTTTGTTGCACGGGTTTATTCATGTGGACTCATCCTGCGGTAGGCATTCCTCGCCTATTATCCCTTCTCGTTGATTCCATGGCCTACACACACAAAAATAACACCAAAAACACCACAAGCATATGCTATGCAAGTATATAAGTAAGGAGTATAACCCCCAAACCTAACTATTTCCATGCATCTCATTATCTATGGTCAAGCACAAATTCAACATGACAAGTGGGTAAATATAAAAAGACTCTAGACTCTAAACACTAAAATAATAAGTGTTCAAAAATAATTACGAGCTAAAAAGTACTTAAAACTAAACATATGTCCATTAAGTGCATCTTTCTCATAAAGCTTTAAAATTCCTACACATTAACAAACATATCAAAAAGTTCATATAATTCAAGCACTCAACCACCATCAAAGATGGGTAGCTTTACCACAACATAGCCATTCTCACTTTTCTTGACCCAAATGGGTCTATTTCTCTTGAGTCCTTCAAGTTTGGTCTTGTCAATCAATATGGATTTAACAACCAGCTTTGTAGTTCTAGGACTCACATTTGTCACACATTGCCATTTCATATTGGCACATTGAGATCCCATAAGGACTCTAATGTGGCACTTGTAACAAATGGGACTAAAGTGAGAGATTGTACCTGTTTGATTTGTTACGGTTTGCATGGAGGCTTACTTGATCTTGTCTTACCTTGGGGCCAACTTTGGAGTAGGTCTCTTGAGGAATTCTTGCATTGGTTACTTGTCCTTCTTTTGTAGAGGTGAAAGTGGGACTTGATTGCTCTTCTTTGCGGCTTGCTTCTTTGATTTGTTGAGACTAGGTTTGGTGACCATGGCATTTGAAGTTCCTTGACTAAAGTCAAGCTCATCTTTAGGCAATGAGATCACTTCCTTACCTTTTGCCTTCAATTCTTGATTAGCCTTTGTAAGTTTTGCAAGGTGGTCAAGTTCCCTTGTCTTCATTATGTCCAAAGCCTCGTCACTTGCTTCAATGTCAGCTTGCATTATCTGCACTCTTTGAGCAAAGCCATCCTTAAGCTCTTCAATCTCTCTTAAGGATGAGTCCCTTTTCTTTTCAAGTGAATTGATTCTCATCTCTAAGTCCACACTTTGACTTATCAATTCCTTGTTCTCTTATGCAACCTCTATTACCTTTTCTTTTTTAACCTCTCTATATTTCTCCTCGAACACGTTCTCTAGTATGAGCATAAGTTCATCCAAGTGGTCATATTTTCCTTTTGAGGATTTAAAAATAAACTCTGGTTCTTCGACCTCTATTATATTCAACTCACGGCTTTGAAGATCGGTTAGTGCCTTTACATGCTCAATACGGGCTGAAGGCTCATCTCATTCTTTCGTTTGGTAGCTCTTTATCAACTTCCCCATTTGGGCTGATGTACTCTCTATGGATTCTCCTAGGTCAATAATCTATTGCTTTGTGAACGAAGGGTTGTCTTGGCTGCTCCATTGGTGGTTCCATTCTTGATTATTGCTTGCTTAATGCTTGTCTTGTTGATACGGATACACGACTTGTACTTTTCCTACTACCAGTTGTTGCTCACAGTGTGCCATGATGTTCTCCATTTCCTGTTACAAGTCAGCCAATCACATTGTTAACTTCACCTTAGCCTTCTCCTCATGAGCACCATTCCTTCTGCTTCCTTGTTGGTAATTTTCCCCCAACATCTTATATACGGCAAATACTTCCTTAGTGGTTTTCTCCCTCATTGCTCCCCCACAAGAATTATCAACCGTGGCTTATGTGAGTCCTATAAATCCGTAATAGAAACAATGCACTAGTAGGACGAAGGGGAACATGTGATGTGTGCACTATGCAATGAGTAATTTAAACTGGTCCCAAGTCTCATGGAAGGCTTCTCTTGGCTCTTCTTCGAAGGTTGCTACCTTGCCTCGGATGTCTCATGTCTTCCAAGAGGGATAGTATACTGAGAAGAACTTGGTCTCTACCGCCTCCCAAGTAGTCAATGATCCTGTGGGTAAAGCTAATAGCCACTTCTTTGCCTCATCTTTCATGCAATATGGAAAACATCTCATCCTCAACTGATCTTCCGTGAGCTCTCTAAGTCGGATGGTACTAATTGCATCGTAGTACTCCTTCATGAACTAAAGAGAATCCCCATCCGTTTCACCCCGGAAGACTAAAAGAGTGTTGAAATGAGAATTCTTCAACTCGAAGCTCCGTTGCTAATCACTTAACAAGATAGCCGACGGTTGAGCTCCTATAATCGGAAAGGCAAAGTCCTTCATAAGCCTCTAAGTAATGGGTACATTGGTAGTTCCCATGTTGATCTGAATCTTGAAATAACCAAACAAACAAAAATCAAATCGAACAAGATAATATATGAACAATAAAAAGTAAACCACAAATAACGAAAATAAAACTAAGACCAAAACTAATACTAGGTAACGCTATGCCTCCCTGGCAGCGGCACCATAAACTTGACGCGTATCGGGATAGTTCTATAAACTATGGTAATTGATATGACATGCTAGTGTTTTCACCCTTCGTAAGTATATGAATCGTTCGACTCGTATAGTGGTTACGAGTAGGGGTATTGTTCACACGAGGGAGGTGAGGTACCTTTAGTCAGTTCTAGGTCTTAGATATATATGTAAAATATATTTACACTAAATACATGCAAGAAAAGTAGATGGAGGTAGTCACAAGCAAAATAACTAACTAATCTAAGATTACACTAAGATGGCTTTAATCTAATTACAACTAAGTTACATTAAATCCAACTACAACTAAGGGATGTCATTCCCTTAGGCAATCAACTAACTAATCACTAAGCTTATTAACTACAATTAACAAAATTACACTAACTAGCTGAACTAATTACCAACTATTGCAATGGTCATGCAAGAGTGATAATGAGATATGCTAAGGAAGTTATGAATCATGAAAAATATCCAAATACTAGTTGATAACAATTAAGCACTTCAATTATAGGTTAAACTAAATTAAGCAAGTTTGCATTAAAAAAGTAAATCCTATTTTGCAAGTTAACAATTAAAAAGCATATAACTATTAAAGCTCAAATCACATGATATGTCCAACTAGAATCATAAATAATAATACATGAATACACCTAATCCTTAACATAAATGTTTAATTACACATTAAGAACAAACTAAAAGAAATAAGAGAGACAAAAAAGACAACTCAATGATCTTGGTGAAGTCTTCAAGCTAGCTCAACTCCTCTTGCTTTCCCAAGCTTAGAATCAATGTGGAAATGCCTTGGGTCCAGATTGGTGGCTAGAAAACCACTCTAACTCTAGTTACAAGCTAAGTAAGGTTGATGTTCTTGGTGGGATTCTAGGTTATTGTAAGCTAATCTAAGTTATTTAGGATATTAGGGATTGTGTTTAAGGTGACAAAAGAGGTATATTTATATAAGGAAAGGTTTGGACAAGGTTTGGGCATGAAAAGACCAAAATACTCATGAAAATCTCATCATTTCAGCTCTGACGGGGGCATGGCAAGTTTGTTTGTTGGTTCTTTCCCGCGTGGGTTTCCCGCGGCTTCTTACTTTCTAGTCCTCGGCTATTTTCTCGCGGAATGAATTAGATGGTCTTCTCTACGGCTTCATGCTCACCTATTCCGCGGGTTCATTCCCACGTGGGTTGTCCAGCGTGGGTTTCGTGGCTTCATTCTCTCTGGTCCACAGATTCAATCCCACTAGGTTTCTCTTCCAAGTGCTTTTTCTCCTATTTTGATCTCTTTTCTCCAACTTTCATGCAAACACCTTCCTAAATGGATACATTACATGAACTTAACCAAAACACAAGTAATATATGTTAGGATTATGCTCAATAGCAAGAGTGTAATGTTGTAATTAACAATCTTTTTCATATTAATAAAGTGATTTCTGGTTTAACAAATCGTATAGCATTTATAGTTTGTATTATAATTGTCAAAGTAAATAATCATAAGGTCTAAAGACTATGGGAAAAGAAGAATTGTTCGTACATCTGGATATGTATGTGGTAGACACAATTCTTTAGTTAGTCTTGAATATTGTTCACAACTTAAGTTAAAGGTTGGGCACCTTTATCTTGTTAAAGTTGTAGAATTCTTTTGCTAGCATTTGAGTGGGATCAAATGAGATATGATGAGTCTAAAATTATCGGAGTGTCTTCGAGCAAAAGGATCTAGTGCACTGGGTGCATTGAACTGGATCACAATGAAAAGCTTTATCTAGAACCGTCGATAGATAATAGTCTTTTCATTATCGGGACAATCGGAGGGTCTATCTTAATCCTGAGATAAATGATGGACTTATGGTTGCAAGTGATATCATTTGAGTTATCAATGAGTACGATTATATCGCATAGTCTATCCTCGATAGTTTGGTGATATTCATTTGTTAATCGATAGAGGACTTCATTTATAGATATGGACATCGTGGCTCCATTTAATTAAATGAGAGTATAATATCATCATATGGATGTTTTGAGGTAATTGGATATTAAATCTCAACGTTGAGTTTTCGATAGTGTCTATTGAAAACATGGCTTCTGGACAAGTCAAAATATCCAAGTTCAAAACGTGGTCATATGAGTAAATATGGTAACTTGGAGAGTTATAGGCGGTCTATGAACTCTTGGCGATTACTGATATTAATCACGAGGATACACTATCTCCAATATGATTATCTAGGGTATGAATGAGGAGCATCTTCCTTTTCTATCTTTATTTAAGAGTTCAGTTTTAGCTCTTTAGTGGAATGAGTTAAAATTAATGGATCGGACCTAAGTGAATCATTTGTTGATTGTGATTAGGTTATGTCTATTGAAGCTTAAATTTAGATGGCCCGCCAAGATCCCCAATCCACACGGACTTGCATGGATCACTTGATATATTCTACCGGACCAATTTAAGGGTCCATCTAGAATTGCATTTAATATATTAAGAATATAATTTGCACATTATTTAAGTAATGGGCTGCTCAATTATATTAATATATTAATGAAAGACATGTGGGCTTGTTTCTTTTAGTAAGAATGGGTCTGGTTCACATGTGGGCTTTTTTATTTAAAGTCCAATGGATTAAATGAAATAGGAAAATAATATTAGGCCCATCTTATATATAAGTGGGGCGGCTAGGTTAAGGTTTTGACCTAAAAATATTATTTTGTTTCATTTGTTTTAATTAAATAAGAATTAATTGATTTATTGATTAATTGTTTAATTAAAGAAACAAATCTTTCCTAAAAGTAAAAGACTTGTTTGATAAGTAAATAAATAAATTAGTATTATTTATTTAATCAAATAAGGAGTCTTTTTTTATTTTAGTCAAATAAAAGAATAAAAATAAAAGAGTTGGATTAGGGTTTGAAGTCTATAAAGTTAAAAAGAATTAGGGTTGAATTTTAGTCACCCTATATAAGTGACATGATGAAATTCGGCCAAGCCTAATTACATACTACATAGAATTCGGCAACCCTAAAGGAAAAAGAAGAAAAAATTCGGCCAACCTATATGTATGTTCTTATAGGGTTCGGCCACATTAATTAGTTGGTGCTTGAGTTTTTATTTTCTTTCTTCCTCTTCTTAATTCTAAGAGAGTTTTTATTCTAGAGAGACAAAAAGGAGTGAAAAATTATTCTTTGATAGTATACAATAGCTTAAACATCAATAAGCTTGTGTATACGATATCGATCTAGGTTCACGCGAGTTTCGATCATAAGATATTGAACTCAAAAGTGACCGGAATAATTTTGACATTCTTTTGATTGTTTTGTGACTAACAAAGAAAAGAAAGTATTTGTTTGGTCCATTCACAGGTTTGCAATTCAAAGGAAAGGGAGACCACGCTCCTAGGTGATCCACGTTCGTGCTCGGATTGAAGGTCTTGCGGATTACCATCGACGTAAGTCAATCGGATCACGCGACAAGAGGTAATTTACTTTTGTTGATATATATGCATGTTTATTTATTAAAAGGGTTTAAGGTTCATAAAGGAAAAATTTTAAAAGTCACTAAATCGTCTTTAGTATCGCTTCCGCTGCGTGTAACACTTTTATTTGTTTATTTTTCCCTACAATTGGTATCAGAGCCTAGGTTGAACCCTTTTAATTAATTAACGTATATATACGTGGATCTATTTCTTTTTATTGTGATTATGCATGTTTAGAAAGAGATGGCACTCTAGGTATTCAAATATATAATTACATGTGATGTATGGATTTATATATATTTTATGTGGTTTGTTATTGCTCGATTTTGGCCCTAGATTTTCAATGTAATTTTTGTTTCGGAGTTGTAACAAGAAGGGTGGTCTATTATCACCATAATTCCTTCTTGGTAGATTGCTAGGTTTTATTTTTTTTATATATATGTGCAGTATTTTTTTAGGGTTACTGCAGTTTTTTTTTATTTATTTTTAGTATGTGCAGTTTTTGGTTTGTAAAAATACTGCAGTGAATAAAAAAAAAAAATTAAATTAATACTGCAGTATTTATTATATATATACTGCCGTAATATATTTAGGTCTTGGAGATTCGAAGACACGAAGCAAAACGAAGCAACCGGAACCAAGTACGAGCACCGTGCGCACCCTAGGAGTGGATTGGGCTGCGCATGACAAGCCCAAACTTTGGTGGGCTGCGCATGGCAGCCTTGTGTGGCCTTATGGGCTGCGCAAGGCAGCCCCTTTGTGGGGTTGTGGGCTGCGCACGCCCATGGGAGAAGGCCGAAGGATGAGCGTATGGTTGATGGGCCACCTGAAGATCTTGTATTCCCTACAAATTGTAATTTACTTGTTTTTCTAGGATGGGCCAAAATTGTTGCTATTTAATTTATGCTTAAATATTACAATATTTGTTATTGTATGATAACATGACATATAGAATAGGAGTGCCACGCATATATCTCTTTTGGTATGAACATGCATTGAATGATTTAGGTATCTAAATTGGCATCTAGATAACTCGGTAAATCATTCTATGGGATTTAATCACACGCCTTAAATAATTGAGTGGGAGAAGGTGTTTTGGTAACACCTATGGCCTCCAAGGTTAGTTGAGCTTTATTATTTATTGGTAATCCCCCCAAGGGGCGTCCATGAATGGAATTTAGCAACATACTTCCTTACAAGGATAGACTAGACAATGGACTCAAACGAGATCTACTCCCCAAGGAGGGATTTTCGTGAGAGAAAATTGAGGGTCGATATCTTGGTAACACACTCAATGTAATTTTATTGATATCCTCCCAAGAGTTCTTGTCAATAAAATTGCAAGGCTAAAATTGAAAACGCTGGTTGTTATGTTAACAATTAGGTGGGACCTAGTCTAACTAGTAAATGGTGCGAACTCCCAAAGGAGGCGTAACATTTATGGGTGTTAGATCACCGTTGAATTTTATGATTGAGTTATTTATTTAATTCAAGATAAATATTTAAAAGTGCTTTATCATGATTATTTACTTATATATGTTTTGTTTTATTCAGAAATCATGACCCCATCACTTATGAACATCCTGAAAGATAACACTTTAACTGGAGATAATTATGTCACATGGAAAAGGAAAATTGGGTTGTTACTGCAAAGTGAAAAACATAAGTTTGTTCTAACTACTCCTAAACCACCTGCTCCTAATAATGAATCTAGCATAATGTGTAGAGATGAGTATGAGCAGTGGAAGACTTCAGATGATATGGCAAAATGTTACATTATGGCCACTATCTCCGACGTGTTGCAACAGCAGCATGAAGGAATGGAGTCCGCTGCTGATATAATGATGTCTCTAGAGGAGATGTTTGCTATGAAGTCTAGGACGACTAAGAGAGAGGCAGTGACTGCTTTTATGAATCTTAGGATGAAACCTGGACAGGCTGTGAAAGATCACATGATGAAAGTCATAGCACATCTCAACATTGCTGAACTGCATGGCGCTGAGATAGATGGTGAGACAAAGATTGATATGGTTGTCAATTCATTGTCAGATTCCTTTGATCAGTTCAAATTGGACTACACTTTGAACAAAAAGGAATACACCTTACAAGGCCTGATGCAAGATGTTCAAAGTGCTGAAAAGATCCTTGTGAAAGGCAAAGGTCAAGAGATTCATATGGTTGGTAAAGTTGCTACTGTTAAGGCCCGTCAAAAGGTCAAGAAACAACAGAAGAAAAAGCAACTTGGGCCTATCAAGAAGGAGACCAAGAAAGTAACCAAGATCAAAGGGAAATGCTTCCTTTGTGGTGAAAAGGCACATTGGAAGAGAAATTGCCCAAAGTCCCAGAACAAGAAGGAATAAGGGGTTTCAAGAAAGGAGAAAGCTGAGTAAGAATGAAATCAATTTGCGCTTGGGCAACGGAACGTTAGTGTCTGCAAGTGCAGTGGGAGATATTAGAGTTTATTTGGATTCTAGAAGGCATTTAGATTTAATAGACGTTTATTATGTACCTCAATTCAAGAGGAATTTAATTTCAGTTTCTTGTTTGAATAAATTTGGATATTCGGTTACTTTTAATAAAGTTTTTATTATTAGTAAGAATGACAAAATTATTTGCCAAGGTACATTGGAAAACGGTCTATACTTTTTGCATAGAAATATCTCTCACTCGTTAGACACAGAAATAACGTAACCTAATCATAAAAGAGTAAAATTATCAACAGATGAAACCTACCTTTGGCATTTACGCTTAGGTCATATTAACCTTACTAGGATTAAAAGATTGGTAAGTGACGGACCTTTAAGTGACTTAAAGGTTGATGATCTACCAACTTGTGAATCTTGTTTGGAAGGTAAAATGACCAAAAGGACGTTCTCTGCCAAAGGTGCAAGAGCCACTGAATGTTTAGGATTGATACACACTGATGTATGTGGACCTATGAGCATTCAAGCTAGAGGTGGATATGAGTACTTCATCACCTTCACGGATGATTACTCAAGATTTGGTTATATGTATCTCATGAGACATAAGTCGGATGCTTTTGACATGTTCAAAGCATTCAAAGCTGAAGTGGAAAATCAGCTTGAGAAACACATAAAAATCTTGAGATCTGATCGTGGTGGAGAATATCTATCTGGTGAGTTTCAGCAATATCTTATTGATAATGGGATAGTTTCTCAGTTTTCTGCACCAGGTACACCTCAACAGAATGGGGTAGCAGAAAGGAGAAATAGAACTATTTTGGATATGGTTAGGTCTATGTTGAGTTATTCAACGCTTCCTATTTCTTTTTGGGGATATGCTTTACAAACTACTATATACATTCTAAACGATGTACCATCTAAGTCTGTTCCTAAAACACCGCATGAGTTGTGGACTGGGCGCAAGCCTAGTTTACAACACTTAAGGATATTTGGTTGTCCTGCGCATGTGTTAAAAGGAAAGACAGAAAAGATGGAGTCCCGTTCAGAAACATGTATATTTGTAGGGTATCCAAAAGAAACTAAAGGATATTATTTCTATAGTCCTTCAGATCTTAAAGTATTTGTTTCGACAAATGCTAAATTTCTGGAAAAGGACTATATGAATGATTTTGTGCCTAGAAGTAGAATTGTCCTGAATGAGATGTCAGGAGATACAATTCCACGAGAGGTTGCACAACCTAACCCAATTGTAAGTTCCGATCCAACACAAGATCAACAACCTACCATTCCTCGTCGTAGTGGGAGGGTTAGAACACAACCCGAAAGATACATCGGTCTGGGAGAATCAGTGGAGAATCTCCCGGACGACGATGATCCCTATACGTACAAGGAAGCTATGGAGGATGTTGATAGTCGCCATTGGCAAAAGGCAATGCAATCCGAGATTGAATCTATGTTCGATAACAAAGTCTGGTCCCTTGTAGACTTGCCTAAAGGGATAAAACCCATTGGGTGCAAGTGGGTATACAAGAGGAAAAGAGGTATGGATGGAAAGGTGGAAACCTTTAAAGCTAGATTGGTAGCTAAAGGGTATACACAGAAAGAAGGTATCGATTACGAGGAAACCTTCTCTCCTGTGGCAATGCTTAAATCCATTAGGATACTCTTATCCATAGCAGCATCTTTAGATTTAGAGATTTGGCAAATGGACGTCAAGACAGCTTTCCTAAATGGAAGTCTTGACGAAAGCATCTACATGATGCAACCAGAGGGATTCATTGAAAAGGGCCAAGTGGATAAGGTATGCAAGTTGCAGAAATCCATATATGGATTAAAGCAAGCATCCAGATCCTGGAACATAAGGTTTGATCAAGCTGTCAAAGGTTTTGGATTTATTCAGAATCCTGACGAACCTTGTGTATACAAAAGGATTAAAGGCGACAAGTTGGTTTTCCTGATTCTTTATGTTGATGATATACTACTCATTGGAAACGATGTAGGTGTATTAACATCAGTAAAAGAATGGTTAGCAAAACAATTTGATATGAAGGACTTAGGAGAAGCAAGTTTTATTCTAGGTATCCAAGTAATAAGGGATAGAAAGAATAGAACGATTGCATTATCCCAAGCTTCATACATAGACAAAATCTTGTCTAGGTTTTCCATGCAGGATTCCAAGAAAGGTATGTTACCTTTCAGACATGGAATCAAGCTTTCTAAGGAACAAGTTCCTAAGAATGAGCATGAAGAGCAATTCATGAGTAGAGTTCCATATGCCTCGGCAGTTGGAAGTCTCATGTATGCAATGCTCTGTACTAGACCAGATATTTGTTTTGCTGTTGGCATAGTTAGCAGGTTTCAATCGAAACCTGGACCTGATCACTGGACGGCAGTCAAGCATATTTTCAAGTATCTTAAGAGAACGAGAGATAATATGCTCGTATACTCTGGAGGGGATTTTGTTCCCGTTGGGTATACAGATTCTGATTTCCAATCAGATTCTGACTCCAGAAAATCCACATCAGGGGCTGTGTTTACTATTGGAGGAGGAGCAGTTATATGGAGGAGTATCAAGCAATCTTGTATTGCTGATTCCACCATGGAAGCTGAGTATGTTGCTGCATGCGAAGCTGCCAAAGAGGCTGTTTGGCTCCGCCAATTCTTGATTGACTTAGAAGTGGTTCCTAGTGCGAATAAGCAGATCACTATCTACTGTGACAACAGTGGAGCAGTGGCTAATTCGAAAGAACCAAGAAGTCACAAGAGAGGTAAACACATTGAAAGAAAGTATCATCTTTTAAGGGAGATTGTTCAAAGAGGTGACGTGACGATTACCAAAATCGCGTCAGCAGAAAATCTAGCGGATCCCTTCACAAAGGCTCTACCTCAGAAGAGTTTCGATGGGCATCTAGAGAATATGGGCTTGAGAGATATGACACATTTGCTATAGCGCAAGTGGGAGATTGTTAGGATTATGCTCAATAGCAAGAGTGTAATGTTGTAATTAACAATCTTTTTCATATTAATAAAGTGATTTCTGGTTTAACAAATCGTATAGCATTTATAGTTTGTATTATAATTGTCAAAGTAAATAATCATAAGGTCTAAAGACTATGGGAAAAGAAGAATTGTTCGTACATCTGGATATGTATGTGGTAGACACAATTCTTTAGTTAGTCTTGAATATTGTTCACAACTTAAGTTAAAGGTTGGGCACCTTTATCTTGTTAAAGTTGTAGAATTCTTTTGCTAGCATTTGAGTGGGATCAAATGAGATATGATGAGTCTAAAATCATCGGAGTGTCTTCGAGCAAAAGGATCTAGTGCACTGGGTGCATTGAACTGGATCACAATGAAAAGCTTTATCTAGAACCGTCAATAGATAATAGTCTTTTCATTATCAGGACAATCGGAGAGTCTATCTTAATCCTGAGATAAATGATGGACTTATGGTTGCAAGTGATATCATTTGAGTTATCAATGAGTACGATTATATCGCATAGTCTATCCTCGATAGTTTGGTGATATTCATTTGTTAATCGATAGAGGACTTCATTTATAGATATGGACATCGTGGCTCCATTTAATTAAATGAGAGTATAATATCATCATATGGATGTTTTGAGGTAATTGGATATTAAATCTCAACGTTGAGTTTTCATAGTGTCTATTGAAAACATGGCTTCTGGACAAGTCAAAATATCCAAGTTCAAAACGTGGTCATATGAGTAAATATGGTAACTTGGAGAGTTATAGGCGGTCTATGAACTCTTGGCGATTACTGATATTAATCACGAGGATACACTATCTCCAATATGATTGTCTAGGGTATGAATGAGGAGCATCTTCCTTTTCTATCTTTATTTAAGAGTTCAGTTTTAGCTCTTTAGTGGAATGAGTTAAAATTAATGGATCGGACCTAAGTGAATCATTTGTTGATTGTGATTAGGTTATGTCTATTGAAGCTTAAATTTAGATGGCCCGCCAAGATCCCCAATCCACACGGACTTGCATGGATCACTTGATATATTCTACCGGACCAATTTAAGGGTCCATCTAGAATTGCATTTAATATATTAAGAATATAATTTGCACATTATTTAAGTAATGGGCTGCTCAATTATATTAATATATTAATGAAAAACATGTGGGCTTGTTTCTTTTAGTAAGAATGGGTCTGGTTCACATGTGGGCTTTTTTATTTAAAGTCCAATGGATTAAATGAAATAGGAAAATAATATTAGGCCCATCTTATATATAAGTGGGGCGGCTAGGTTAAGGTTTTGACCTAAAAATATTATTTTGTTTCATTTGTTTTAATTAAATAAGAATTAATTGATTTATTGATTAATTGTTTAATTAAAGAAACAAATCTTTCCTAAAAGTAAAAGACTTGTTTGATAAGTAAATAAATAAATTAGTATTATTTATTTAATCAAATAAGGAGTCTTTTTTTATTTAGTCAAATAAAAGAATAAAAATAAAAGAGTTGGATTAGGGTTTGAAGTCTATAAAGTTAAAAAGAATTAGGGTTGAATTTTAGTCACCCTATATAAGTGACATGATGAAATTCGGCCAACTCTAATTACATACTACATAGAATTCGGCAACCCTAAAGGAAAAAGAAGAAAAATTCGGCCAACCTATATATATGTTCTTATAGGGTTCGGCCACATCAATTAATTGGTGCTTGAGTTTTTATTTTCTTTCTTCTTCTTCTTAATTCTAAGAGAGTTTTTATTCTAGAGAGACAAAAAGGAGTGAAAAATTATTCTTTGATAGTATACAATTGCTTAAACATCAATAAGCTTGTGTATACGATATCGATCTAGGTTCACGCGAGTTTCGATCATAAGATTGTGAACTCAAAAGTGACCGGAATAATTTTGACATTCTTTTGATTGTTTTGTGACTAAAAAAGAAAAGAAAGTATTTGTTTGGTCCATTCACAGGTTTGCAATTCAAAGGAAAGGGAGACCACGCTCCTAGGTGATCCACGTTCGTGCTCGGATTGAAGGTCTTGCGGATTACCATCGACGTAAGTCAATTGGATCACGTGACAAGAGGTAATTTACTTTTGTTGATATATATGCATGTTTATTGATTAAAAGAGTTTAAGGTTCATAAAGGAAAAATTTTAAAAGTCACTAAATCGTCTTTAGTATCGCTTCCGCTGCGTGTAACACTTTTATTTGTTTATTTTTCCCTACAATATACACAAAAATGCTCAGAAACGAGCAAAAAAGGCAAGAAAAGGGAGCTAAATGTGAATATTTGGAGCGCGATCAGGAAGTGTATAGGTTTTGTAGTAATGACCTAAACACATCTAAGATTATAAATGGTTAACAAATATGAGATTGGTTCATTAAAGCAGCTTGAAAAGCATTGCCCATAATCCATTTACAACTCTATCATTTCCCCAGCATTCTCTTAATTGATTACATTCCATATTCTTATCAAAGATTGTTTAGCATTCTATTTTCCCTATCACCTTTTTGTTACATTTACTTTACATGTATGTTTGATGGTTTCTCAAACCATACACTATCCAAACTATATGATTTACTTTATTGCATTGTAGATTAGTTAATTAATACAATATATTACTCTAATTCTCTATGGAATGAATCCTTGCTTTTGTACGAGAGTTGAGGAATAGAGTTAAGAAGGCCAGCGGAGCAAATTGGAGGTTGAGAACAGAGTTCTCTTCAATCTTCTCAGTTGAGGAACAGAGAGGCAAATATGAGTGAAGAGAAGTCAGAGAAGTGAAATTAGTCAGTTAGCGTTTTTAATTTATTTATTTATATATGCGATTTAATTGGTTCAAACTGGTTTTAGAAAACCAAAAACGGTTTAAACCAAAAAATTTTCAGTTTTCATCTTGTTGAACCGGTTTAAATCGAATTCATTCTATGAACCGAACAGAACACCCTTTTTTTTGTTTGATTCAGTTCGGTTCGGTTTAGTTTCGAACTTAATGCTCACCCCTATGTAGAATAATGCCAACTAGACTCAAAATCCTAACAATCTCCCCCTTTAGCAAATTCTATGTCAAAACACTTATACAAAATTCTAAACATTACAGAGGAAGATTGGTCACAAAAACTCATCCTCACATTACAATGAGTTAATAACCTAAACTAATCTTCAACAAGTCTTGAACTTCTTCATATGAGCTTCTCTTGATATCACCTAAAATAGGCTTGAAAGCACAAGAATCTACAAGAGAACATATGGAAAATATATACTCAACAAGAATATGACATTTAAAGACAAATAGAATAAAGCAATTAAAAACTATGAACACATGTAGTCTCCCCCTTAATACATGCATTGCCAACAAAATATCCTAAACCATTTAAAATAATCCAATCAAGTTATTACATTCCATAAGAAGTTCAAAATATAAAAAGAAGACAGATAGAAACATATCATATTTCTCCCCCTTTTTGACATAATATGAAGCCAAAAAGAACAAGATATGATACCTTGAGATCACTTAAGCTCTGTTAGCCACTTGTGCCACTAAAGAACGTTGCTCGGTTTGTTGATCTCACATAACATTTGGAGTTGGATGCCTCGATTGAAGAACTGCCTTCTTCCAAGCTCTTGACTCTTGTTTGTAACTTTACTATCTCTTTCCTTGATTCCACAAGCTCCTTCCTCATTTGAATAGCCCAATTCAGAAGATAAGACATGCTTGACACATTGTTTGACTCTTGAATTTCTCCAAAAATCTTCAAAGTATCATTACCACCCTTCTCCTTGTATGACATGCATGCCACACGTTTTTCACAAAATTTCTCCAATGATGGAAGAAGCACATCTTCCTTAACTCTTTTAACTCCACGAGTCATGCATAAATGAGTAATAAACCCCATAAATGGAAGTTTCTTATCCAATCTAGTTGTGCAAGCTGCACTTTCAATATGCTTTATAAGAATCTCTCCTAGGTTTAATGGCTTGTTGGTTACCAAGGCATACACTATCTTGACTTTCTCTTTATTCAACTCGGTTGAATTAGTTGAAGGAACAAGATTAGCACAAACAAACAAATGCCAAAAAGGCACTAAATTTGGTCAATTCATTTTGACTAATGAATACCTGTTTTCCCCACTCAAACTTGTTGTCATCACTTAGAGTTCTTCCCATTTCATTTAAATTAGCAATATTCTCCACATCAAGGAATATCAAAGATATGTCATTTAAAAGACCAAGGAACTTATTGATATTCTTCGATGACACTCTAAAAACAACACCTCTAATGTCCACCAAAGCATTTTCATGGGTTGTTTCTAACTTATATTCATGATAGAATTCTCTAACCATACTATTATTGACTCCACCAAGCATATTCACATAATGAATCCCAATGCCTATCAACAATTGATTTGTGAACATAAGATCACTCACAATCACACAAATCTATCCCTCTATCAAGAATGAGCTTTTTGATTCTCATCACACCTAAAGGGTTCAACCTAATAGATTTGGATTTCTTGGAGGATGGTTTTGTGGATTTTGGATTTCCTATAGGTTTAGGTGGATTTTCAACACTAGGTACCTTAGATCTCCTCATAGCTTGTGTATGTGCAAACTAAGACAAACAAACCAAAAACATGACTGGAAACATTCAAAGAAGGTTAGTGACCAAATATACAAAGGCAAAGAATCATTATAAGAAATCAATATGCATATCAAGGAATAAAATTGCATCTTTAAGATTTACCATAACAAACAAAATGCCAACAATTATCAACTTGAAACATGTGAACATATCATAAAAGAGAACAAAGTTTAGCATACTATGTTCCCCTTTAATAAGTGCTCTATCTAAGATCAAGATAAATTATTGGTCACAAATGCATTCACACAATCACACCTTCTAGCAATTTTAAGTAGATTTAACAAATAAGCTTCACAAACTATGAGAGTTACACCAAGATTTTCAATCTCTTTCATTTTTCTTCTAAAATTGCTAGAGTATCAAAATACCAAATAAGCAAAAGTGAGTGTGTATGTGTGTGTGTGTGTGTGTGTGTGTGTGTGTGTGTGTGTGTGTGTGTGAAGATTTTGCTTCAAGCATATGAAAAGAAGTAATTTGACAATCAAACATACAAACCATATCAACATCTATTCATTTTAAGCATTTCCATAAAAAGGTCAAACTGATTATCATCTGAAATTTTTGCTTTTAAAGAGAATAGATTTCAACACATGAGTGTGTGTGCTTTTGGCTTGTTATTCCATTTCTATTTGACAACCCAAGCAATCTTGAGTATTTAACTATATTCCTTTAAGCTCTTTTTGTTTTATTCTAGGCTTGAATCAAGGAATTTTTTTTTATTGATTCATTGTCAACACTTCTTTGATTTATCTTATGTAAAAAAATACGCATCATGACAGCTTACACTCATCACAATGGTGTAGCCCTTTCCTATATTGGGCGGCTACACAACCAAGGTGTGTAGCCATTTTAATGAAGGTGCTTGTAGAATTATATTTAGTTGTGATCGGTCATTTATTGTATATGGTTTTGATCCCCATTTCTCTAATCAATTGTTTGTTTCTTGGGATATTTAGGTGTTTAATTTGTTTGTTAAGCATGTGTAGGTAACATTCCATTCGAATGGTGTTGAATCTTATTTTGGAAGAAAATGAGCAAAAAGTTGAACTTTGGCCAATGCAAATCACTCAGGTTGCAGGGCTCATATCTCTCAGCTCTGATTGAATTGTGTGTCCTTCTATCTATGGATTGCAAGCCCTAGAGGTCTAGTTTCTGGTACACTTTTAAGATTGTAATTTCGAGTATTCTAGAAGAAGTTATTACCGATTTAGTAATCGAAGGTCAGACCTGGAAAAGTTAACCGTGGCCTAAACTATGGTTCGGGCATAACGACCTACCCAGTGGCTTGAGGGGCGAAAGTCAGTAGAAGAATTTTACGGTTTGGACCACGGGTGACCTAAGGAGCGACCCATGCCAAGGTTTGGCGAATTTTTGGCAAAAAAAACCATTCCAAATTGTTCCAGACTTGTTCCAAAACTTCCCAAATAAAATTATAATCACTTTAGAAGATCAAGATATGTTTGGGAAACTTCCTAAACTCAAATTATGAGCCAATCATCAAAAGAGGAAATACAATGTAGGAAAGAATTCCCAATCCTTGTTTTCTAAGGAAATCTTGGAACCCTAATTATGGAGATCATATAAATACTTCCTACTATTTTTGTGAGAAAGGGGGCTCTCGTTGGCTTTCTAGCCAAAGACCACTTTACATCACTCGTCTATATACCATACCATACTTGATAAGGTCATTTGTGCTCAAGCAGAGATTTAATTACAAATAGCTTAAGCAAAAACCCATAACCACATGTTCTTCACATCTATCCCATAGATTAGGGGTTTAGTTACACATAGTTACAATCAAATGAATAGGAAGTAATAGTTAAGGAAATCACCCTTGAGCCTCCTTCTTTAGTGCTTGCTCTTTACTTTCCTTTGATACTCCTAGTGTTAAGAGTGGTAGAAGAGGATGTGTCTAGATAGGTGGGTGTCTAATAGTGAGTGATAAAGGTATTGAAATAGAGAGAATGGAAAGAGAGGAATGGTTGAGTGAAGTAAGACATTGTGTTGAGGTTTCGGATAAAAGGATAGTACAAGTTTAAAGAATGAAGGAAGTTGAAAGGGTGAAGTATAGAGAAGAAATTAGATCTAAATCGCTGTAATTTCGCGTTCTTCAAAATGTTTGGATCCTCTTTCAAGTTGGAATAGAGGAATATATACAGTCACACTCTGAATTATACTGATAACTGCTTGAAAATCCAATGTGGCAAGATGTCGCTATTTGTGTAACCATTGGGACACCATGGCGACAAACGGTCACAAACTCTTAGATTCACTTGTCACCACATTTCTCATCTTTTTCGCCAATATTAAAGTGGTGACAGTGAAGGAATATTGCATTGTCACCACTTGTGCCTTAATGTCGCCATGATGATATAAAGTGGCGACAACACCTTGTTGATTTAATCCTGGAAACAACTTTCTGTCGCCACTTGTGCCTTAATGTCGCCATGGCGACAACGTCTTCACTAAAGTGGCGACGATACCCTGTTTTGCCAACTTGTGCTCCTTTTTGCACCAAAGTCCTCACATTCTTCACAAATTCCCTTGAGGCCTAAGTAAACCTGAAACACTTGATTTAACAACATTAAATACAGGGAAACACCCGAGAATCAAGCATAAAGAGACGGGAATGAGGGCCAAAATCATACTAATTTTGGCTTGATCAAATACCCCAAAACTTATCATTTGCTAGTCTCAAGCGAAACAATTACAAATCAACCCCAATGACAAACATCAAGACATTTCAAAGATTTTTCAATAAAACACTAACTCATCCGAGCAAGGTTTTGCTTCTTATGATCAAAAATACGAAACCGAAATGAAGAGATTATGAAATTCCCTAGAGAGTTGTAGTGTATATTATACTTAGATAGGGGGTGAATAGGTATAATCTCAATTTCTTCCAACTTCAAAATTTACGAATTACAAGAATGAAATGTACACTTAATATGATTTAAGAATTGTATAGTATGAGTCAATATATGTAAAAATCAATATACAAGAGATACAAGAGATACATGACATGGAAGATAATAAAAAGAAAAGCGAAAAAGGACACAAGTATTTTTACGTGGTAAACCTCAAAGAGGAAATATCCACAGGTTGATAACCATTACCACCAGTAAAGCAATCCACTATATGAAAAGGACTTACACACTCAAGGTTATCAACAAATGATATCCACCATAAGCTATCAACTCGTAATCTACCCTCAAGGCCTAGTGAACCACCTAGTCTACTCCCTTTCTAAGATGTGTCCTATATCTCTAGAGAGAAACTCCCTATCCAAGGCTCTCAAGCCTCTAGAAAGATTTTCTTACTTAGCTATCTAGATCACAAATGATCCTAGTCAAGCTTCCCTAGCTCAACCATCCGGAGTACCAAACTCATAGCTAAGACTTTTGCTTAGTTATCCGGATCCTCTTGATCCTAACTAAGACTTCATGTTTGGCTATCCGAAAGACTTTCCTAGCCAAGTCTTCTTGCTCAAATCAAGGCTTCACTCACCTTAACAAGAGACTTCAACCTTTCCACAAGGCAATGATCTAAGTGATGCAAATGATGCAAACACAAGTCAAATAAAGCAAGATGATCAATCAAACTCTATGAACATGCTTAGTTATATTCTAGGATATGCTTTCAACAAACAATCACAAATGTACCTAGAAATCAAGGTATGTATATCAATAAGAACAAGATGAGAATATTCAATATATCACAAAAAAATATTAGTTCTTAGATTATGAAATTAAACCTAGAAAATATCATGAGTCACATCATATATATCATTTCTAGAATCAATTTCAAGTTAAATCAAGTTTAACAAATATATGTTCAAGTGAAATCACAAAGCTAAAACTCAACAGACAATCAATAAAATAAACATAGCATGTGATCTAACATTCTTCTTAATACATTTCATCAATCAAATAGGAAGATTAAAAGAGATGATCAAAACAAAATGTAAGAAGAAGATGTTTCACATACAAAGATTAAAGCTCGGACTGAAATCTGCTCACTGCAAAAACACATGAACTCAAATGATACTGAAAATGCTTGGGGTTTGTAGCTCTCTTCAAGAACAACATTTTTGGCTTTTAGATCATTCAATTTCGAGTTCGTATGAGAGAGTTATGATCGAAATAAGAAAAAACCAAAATCATGAAGAATTCTACAGGAAAAATCTTTTCAAATTTTCTTCAAGTTGATATTTGGAGGGAAGGAGGAGAGCTTTTGAAAGAATTCAAGAGAGGAAAAAATGAGCCAATCAAAGACTGCCACGTCACCTCTACATGTGGGGCGCGTGTATCACATGTGGGCAGAGAGGCATCTCAGCCGTGTGCCACACGTGGCTTCCAAGTCATGGCATTTGGCTATGATTGCTCCTCTCGCGCACCTCTCGTATTCTTCGACTGTATTCGGGCCTCTGAACTATGATTTTGAATCCGTCTTTAGATTATGAATCGTGACTCCCTCATGTAAAATAAAGAATACAAAAATTTGACAAAAGGTTGATAATTCATCTCGAAAAATGATGACGAAGACAACTCAATGAATGAGAATGCAAAGTAGTATAGCTACATCGTTTGGACTCGAAACCTAATGAATGAGTAACCGAAATGACCGAGACTTAATAAGGAAACATATGAGATCATGTTCAAGACCAAAATACAATAAACACAAACAAATAAATACAATGTCACACAAGTATGCCATATCTATACGATAGTAATAAAACATGCAATTCTACAATGTTTGACTATATGAGACCAATGCATGAGCATACTTAAATGTGTGTGAATGTGTTATACCAAATGGTTGCACAATGATGCAGGGACACACATAAATGAATTGTGTGTATGTGCGCTTACGCCTTGCAAGAGGAAGAAGAAACTTGATACCTTAGTATCCAAGTATGCGATTTTCCTCTTGAAGATGATATTTGCATAAGACGTCGCTTTTAACCTTTGAAGCTTCTTTTAACCTTTGAAGCTTCTTTTAACCAAGAACCACCTAAGCAACATTTTTTACAAATATAGAGAGTTTTGCAATGGACTCAAGCTAATACAAATCAAGGATCTTACAATCTCCCCATTTGGCTATTCCATGGCAAAACCTCATCATCACCATACATTGTTCACTCCAATAAACTCAATGTTGATAGCATTCTCTCATCCTCACATTACAAAGAGATACCTAGACTAAAAGGTCTTCAAGTCTTCTTGAGTCTTTAAGAATCCCTTCTTTGAACTTCAAAGTACTTATGAGAAAAGAAGCAAACCAACAAAAGATCTTCTTCCAAAAAAAGAATGGTGAGAAATGATACCAAAAACAAACAAGAATTACCCTTATCTCAAACAAATTCTTTATCTCAAATAAATGTTCTCTTTAAAGCTTTCCCTAATATCCTTAAACTTTTTAAGCAAGAATTCTTTTCTCCCCTTTAAAACAATGTCTCAATCAAGCATAAAAAGGAACAAGACTCACACATTTGGAACATTTCTCCATACATTGTGAGGTATAAACTTTCTTTCTCCCCTATATCAAGCATGGATTCCCCCATATCAAACATGGTGATGTATACATTTTCTCCCACTTTTTGTTAAGGAATAGACAAAGGACACACGAGATAAATACGAGATATTAAACAAACAAATCGTATAAAAAGGGAAGTTGAATAAACTAAAGCTCCCCCTAAACATATGCTCCACATATTATCATCAAGTAGATTTGTTCACAAGGGACTCACACATTCACACATTCACACAATCGAGCAATAAGAGAAAATATTTCATCACTTTTCAAAGTCCAAGAGAGAATCATAGATTTTCATTAATCTCTCAAAAATTATTCTCACATTGTTAATGAATCAAGCACATAAGCAACATATGTGTGTGTGTGTGAATGCTTCAAACATATATAGTAGGATTAATTGTGATATCAACCTGCAAACAATTTCCACACCTATCCAACTAAAGCGTTTCCAAAAATAGGTCAAACCAATATTCATCTAGGTTTTTTGCTTTAAAAGAATAGATATCAACATTTGAGGGTGTGTGTGCATGTGGCTCATTTACTCATTTCTATTTGACAACCCCGAACATTTCACAATTCTCAACTATACACCATTTAGCCTTTTTTATTTTTCATTTCTTTTAGGCAATGAATCAAAGATATTTTTAAATGATTCTTTTCAACACTTCTTTGATTTTTCTAATAGAAAACATATACACCTCATGGCAGCTTTCACTCATCACAATGGTATAGCCCTTTCCTACATTGGGCGGCTTCACAACTAAAGTGTATAGCCCTTTTCCATGAGGGTGCTCGTTAAATACTATATAGAGCCAAAGTAAAATGGATACATACCATAGATCATCTATCATTTACTAAGCAATAGGCTTCTAGACGCATCCATAATCTACATACTTTCAACCACATATACTCAAAAACTAAAACATATAAGAGAAGCATTTGTGCACTTCTCAAAAATAAGATTTTCGAGCTTAAGTGGATGATCTAAAAATAATAAAAGACATTTGTTTAAGATCATTACTTATCAAATGAGTAGCTCTCAAAGATATTGATATTTCAATTACGTTTTGCTCATCAAGCCACTCACAATCACACAAAGACATCAATCAATACAAATCATGCCAATGGACATTCTAAGAGTTTTAAACCTCTCTTTGTCCAAAGGCTTTGTGAACAAGTCCGCAAGTTGATTTTTAGTAGGCATATGCTCTAGAGTAACATTTGAATGTTCAACTAGGTCTCTAATAAAATGATGCATAATATCTATGTGCTTTGCATGGGAGTGTTGAACCGGATTTTTAGAGAAGTTAATGACACTTAAATTATCACAATAAAGTGTCATTTTTCCTTGTTCTATCTCATAATCCTTAAGGATTTGTTTCATCCAAAGTAATTGTGTGCATGCACTTCCGGTCGCAATGTACTCGGCTTCGGAAGAGGAAAGGGAAATGGAATTTTGTTTCTTACTAGACCAAGAAACTAAGTTATTCTCAACATAAAAGTAACCACCGGATGTGCTTTTACGATCATCTACGTTTCCCACCAAATTGACATCAGAATAGCCTATTAAGATATCATTGGTGTCAAATGAGTAAAATAGACCAAGACTATGAGTTCCTTTGACGTACCTAATGATCCTCTTAACGGCCTTTATGTGAGATTCCTTAGGGTTGGCTTGGAATCTAGCACACAAGCCTACACTAAAGCAAATGTCTGGTCTACTAGTCGTTAGGTAAAGTAGACTACCAATCATGGTTCTATATAGGCTTTGGTCAACAATCTTCCCTTTTTCATCTTTGTCAAGTTTAAGGGTAGTACTCATGGGTGTTTCAAAGTCTTTTCCATTTTCTAGGCCAAACCTCTTAACTAGGTTTCTAGCATACTTAGATTGATTCAACATAATGCCCATGCTAGTTTGCTTCACTTGCATCCCTAGAAAATAATTCAACTCACCCACCATACTCATTTCAAACTCACTTGACATAACATGTACAAATTCATCAACCTTGATTTTATTAGTAGACCCAAAAACAATGTCATCAACATATGTAAGGATTCCCATATTTTGATTGGCTTATTTCATGGACAAACCACATATTGGGGTTTGTTGTAAGGGTAGCTTTAGTGATTAAGGATCAAGCTCAAAGGCTCTTTCAAGACCTCAAGGGATAAGCACATCAAAGGTATATCTCTTGTGCTTAGTTTTTCATTGAAGAGATCAGTTGCACACACTCACTTTCTATGATTGCATACATGTTCATTGCTATTGTGCATTCTCTTCACTTCCTCACTTGCACTTCTTTGTTGTATTTTGTGTGTGTGGTTGTCTATTTAAATCCTCCATGCTCTTCCTTGTTGAGCTTATTTGATGGAAGTTGTCTTCCAAGAGGATTCAAGAAAAAGGGGTTGCATTTTTTACCAGGTCAAAAATCAGGTCAAAAATGAGCCCTAGTTCTACGGCCAGTGACCGCAGAATAGGGCGCAGAAATCAAAGTGTCAAAACACCTGACACTTATATGCCCTTGGGTTATGCGTTTAGGGGCCGCAGAAAAGGGAACAGAGCATCAGGTCTATTTTTGCACCCTCAATTCTGTGGTCTATGGCCGCAGAACAGAGTGCATAATTTCCAGTAAAGTTGGGGCAATTTTGCCTTTTCACTCTAACTTTTGTGGCCCTCTATAAATACACCACTTTCTCATAGTCTAAGTGTGACTTATTGATCATCAAGAACCCTAAGTTTAAACGAGAGATCATTGAGAGAAACAGCAATCAAGATTGCTCATTTAATCACTCAAACCCATTTACATATGCATCAAAATATCATCTAAGCATTTTCGAGCATAGTTAGGATGCTTACTTGCATAGGTCTTGCTCAACACACATCCATTGGTATGTTCTTCACTATTATCATATATAATTAGTGTTTTATTTATCAAGGCATCTCATGTGTTATTTGTATGCTCTTAGAATATATTCTAGATACAAAATAGAGATTGTTATGTTGACATGATTGAGTGTTATATTTTGATAGCTTCGTAGGATTTCATTAGCTATGTTTAGCTAAGCTTTATGACATGTCATTTAGCTATTGTTATCTAGGATAGTATTAATTGTTATATTCATTATCCTAGATAAGCATCTAAGGTTACATAGCTTTATTTTCTCTTTGAATATCATCATATATTCACATAGGCTTTTTATCTCTTCATTGGGAAATAAGACTTGTGTTGTGACAGGGATTAGGTTGCTTAAATCACAAGCAATTGGACTAGGTCTACTTTTAAAGGCCTGTGGGTAGTGGTAGTGGGATATTGGCCGGGATTAGGCCATCAAACCGGGATTAGGTTGTATACGCTATCACAATCACTGGATTCGAGGTTCGAGTGTAGCGCACTTACCAACCCACGGTTTATCCTGTGAGGGTTTCCACGTAAAAATCAAGCGTTCTTTAATTTCCGCACTTATATGCTTGATTTGTTAATTTGACTAGTTTGGAGTATTTTCGTAAATATTGACTAATCGCTAAAATTGGGTAATAACGATTAAAATCTATTCACACCCCCCCCCCCCCCCCCTCCTCTAGATTAATATTAGAACACACTGTGCATTATTAGTTTCAACATATATTTGTGCAAAAAAAATATCATGATCATGATGTTTGAAAAACAATGTTCTATCCATGCCACCTCTCATATAATGGTTGTCAATAAAATATTGAGTCAACCTATCATACCAAGCTCTTGGAGCTTGCTTAAGGCCATAGAGATCCTTTTCAATTTTAACACATGATTAGGAGAGTGTGGGTCTACAAAACCCTTGGGTTGTTCAACATACACTTCTTCTTGAAGGTATCCATTGAGGAAAGCACTTTTGACATCCATTTGAAATAATTTAAACTTTTTAACACAAGCAATGGACAACAAAAGTCTAATGGACACGAGACGTGCAACCGGTGCAAATGTCTCATTAAAGTCTACACCCTCAACTTGAGTACAGCCTTGAGCCACTAGCCTAGCTTTATTCCTCACAATCTTGCCACTTTCATCTGTCTTATTCCTAAACACCCACCTAGTTAAGCTTCCCTAACTCAACCATCTGGAGTACCAAACTCATAGCTAAGACTTTTGCTTAGTCAGATCCTCATGATCCTAACTAAGACTTCGTGTTTGGTTATCCGGAACACTTTCCTAGCCAAGTCTTCTTGCTCAAATCAAGGCTTCACTCACCTTAACAAGAGACTTCAACCTTTCCACAAGGTAATGATCTAAGTGATGCAAATGATGCAAACACAAGTCAAATAAAGCAAGATGATCAATCAAACTCTATGAACAAGCTTAGATATATTCTAGGATATGCTTTCAACAAACAATCACAAATGTACCTAGAACCATGTATATCAATAAGAACAAGATGAGAATATTCAATATATCACAAAAAATATTAGTTCTTAGATTATGAAATTAAACCTAGAAAATATCATAAGGCACATCATATATATCATTTCTAGAAACAATTTTAAGTTAATTCAAGTTTAGCAAATATATGTTCAAGAGAAATCACAAAGCTAAAACTCAACAAACAATCAATCAAACAAACCTAGCATGTGATCTAACATTCTTCTTAATACATTTCATCAATCAAATAAGAAGATTAAAAGAGATGATCAAAACAGAAAGTAAGAAGAAGATGTTTCACATACAAAGATTAAAGCTCAAACTGAAATCTGCTCACTCCAAAAACTCACGAACTCAAATGACTATGAAAATGCTTAGATTTTGTAGCTCTCTTCAAAACCAACATTTTTTGCTTTTAGATCACTCGATTTCGAGTTCATATGAGAGAGTTATGATCGAAATAAGAAAAAACCAAAATCATAAAGAATTCTACAAGAAAAGTCTTTTCAAATTTTCTTCAAGTTAATATTTGGAGGGATGGAGGATAGCTTTTAAAAGAATTAAAGAGAGGGAAAAATGAGCCGATCTAAGACTACCACATCACCTCCACATGTGGGGCGCATGTGCCACACGTGGGTAGAGAGGCATCTCAGCCGTGTGGCACACGTGGCTTCCAAGTCATGGCATTTGGCCATGCTTACTCCTCTCGCGCACCACTTTCGTTCTTCGACCGTATTCGGGCTTCCGAACTCCGATTTTCAATCCTTCTTTTTGGATTACGAATCATGACTCCCTCATGCATAATGAAGACTACAAAACTTTGACAAAAGGTTGAGAATTTATCTCGAAAAATGACGACGAAGATAGCTCAACGAATGAGAATGTAAAGTAGCGTAGCTACATCGTTTGGACTCGAAACCTAATGAATGAGTAACTGAAATGACCGGGATTTAATAAGGAATCATATGAGATCATGTTCAAGTCCAAAATACAATAAACACAAACAAATGAACACAATGTCAGCAAGTATGCCATATCGACACGATAGTGATAAAACATGCAATTCTACAATGTTTGACTATATGAGACCAATGCATGAGCATACTTAAAAGTGTGTGAATGTGTCATGCCAAATATTTGTACAATGATGCAGGGACACACATGAATGGATTGTGTGTATGCGCTTACACCTTGCAAGAGGAAGAAGAAACTTGATACCTTAGCATCCAAGTTTACGATTTTCCTTTTGAAGATGATATTTGCATAAGACGTCGCTTTTAACCTTTGAAGCTTCTTTTAACCAAGAACCACCTAAGCAACACTTATTAAAAATATAGAGAGTTTTGCAATGGAATCAAGCCAATACAAATCAAGGATCTTACAGATTAAAACGATGATGCACTAGTGAGGACTTATACATGTAAGCGAATGTTAAGTAAAGATTAATAGCATGCCACTCTAGATATGATTGTACGCAATGCGACCTTGCATTCAACTTGCCTAAGCTTCAAAGCAAAGGTGTTATTCGGTTTAGAATGTAATTCGCCTTGATAACTAATCCTCACTGGATTCTCTCTTTTCTTCTCTGAGATTCCTAGGTTTCACTCAAAATCATATGCAATATGAATTCATGTCTTGGATATCTAACTGATTACACATGATGACATTTAAAACGCAATTTCTAAAAAGTTAGTCTCATGAATGGAATTACAAGCCATGAATTGGAAAAAACAGGTATCAACCAAAATTTACGAAATGGACATTCCTAAAGATCATAAAGGTCTTTCTTTTGGTTGTAATGGGGCCTTAGGTGAATGGTGAGATAAAGAATGGGAAAATGGATAACAAAGGACTCAATGATTACACTAAGGCATACATTCTAATTATGAGTTCCAATTGCTTCTCTCATATAATTCACACTTAAGGCGTCCAGACTTACACTTTCAATTTACTTAAGCATGCTACTATAATCTTTTCATTTGATTAGCTCATACCACTTTCAATTCTCTCTATAGGCCAATTGTGCCAAATTCTTGGTTCTCTTTTCCTTATTTTCTTTTCCTTTGCTTTTCTTTTTCTTTTTCTTTTGCTTTTCATTTTCTTTTCAAGTTTGCTTGCTTTGCAAAACTCTTTGCACACATTTACATGCCTAGGCTAGACCTGGCAAGGTTCCAGTTCAAATCATGGAACCGGACGGACTGGAACCGAAACCGAAAAACGGAACCAGAACCGGAACCGATTTTCCTATTTCGATTCAAGAATCCTAACCGAAACCGAAACCGAAACCGGAGGAGTCCGATTCCGGTTCCAGTTCTAAGTTTTGTGGAACTGACCGGTTCGAACTGGACTGGAACTGACCGGTTCGAACTGGACTGGAACCGACGGTTCCGGTTCGGTTCAAACCGGCGGTTCCATCCTTTTTAATTTTTTTTCTTATCTATAAACACCCCCCCCCCCCCCCCCTTTTTCATTTTCCTCACACCAATTTCCTATTTTCCTCTCATTCTCTCAATTCTCTCTATTCTCTAAATATCTAATTCTAATTTGTTTCTCATGTCTCAACTCTTCAAGTCTCCAACACTCTCCAAGTTTTCCAAGGTTTTTATTATTTATTTCATTTTGCAATTTTTTTTATTTGCAATTTTTTTTATTTGCAATTATTTTTATTTTCCAATTAATTTTATTTGCAATTAATTTTATTTCCAATATATTTTATTTGCAATTAATTTTATTTGCAATTAATTTTATTTCTAATTTATTTAATTTCTGATTAACTAATGACTAAGTTTCCAATTTCATTTATTTGCAATTTATTTTATTTGCAAAAACTAGTTTACTACTTACTACTTACTAGGCTACTATTATAGTATTATAGTATTATTCTTCTAAATTTCCAATTATCTATTTCTCTGCCAAATTTATTTTTAAATGGTAAGTGGTGGAAATGGAAGGGGTCACGGTCGTGATGGTCTTAAGCGTTCGATTTCGATGAAAGGTAAAGGTCAAATGGTCGATAATCTCGATCGTAACGAAACCACCTATCACGATTATCTGCAACGCCGGGCATATGTTGAAGACCTAGGCCTAAACTGTCCTACCCCCCCCCCCCCCCTTTTAACAATTTCAGAACCCGATCCCAATGCCACCCCCCGGCTCCAATTTGACAAGCCAGTCAGTTAATATGTCTGATATTGATACACCTCCGAGGTCCATGAGGATGACGATCAGATACATAAGCAAAGCAAATCTGATCTATTCGTCAACATATGAATAAAGTTAGGCAAGACGATGGAAGCTATGTAGCGGCTTGCAATTATTGCAAAAAAGTATATAAGTGGTCCAGATCCAGAGGATATGGCACTTATCGGAAGCATATTCAAACTAAACATCTAGAAGCAGAGACCAAATCGAGGTCAAAAACATAAATTCTCAGGTACGCTACTCCTAACCAACAATTATTTACTTATACTGATGAACAAAATAGGGAAGAATTAGCTAGAATGGTAGAAATAGAACACTTATCATTCGGTTTTGGTGAAAGGGTTGATTTTATTAATTATTGTCAACAAGCATTAAACTCTGCTGCATGCCGTGTTCCTAGATCCACGATTGTATTTACACTTGAAAATATTTATGTAAAAGAAAAAACAAAGTTAGAAAAAAAATTTGAAAAATATAACAGTCGTGTTTCCGTATGTGTCGACATATGGAGTGACCATTGGTGATCGCATTCATACTTGGGTGTCACTTGCCATTTTATAGATATTGCATGGAATATCCAAAAAAGAATTCTTGCATTTAGAGTTTTTGATGATTCACATACTGCTGAGAATATTTTTAGAATGCTTAGAATTATTTTTTCATAGTATAAAATTGAAACCAAAATTTTTTGCAATTGGTTTTGATAATGCTTCTAGCAATACTGCTTCTATTCCATCTTTAATTGATTTATGCAAACCATTTGTTGGTGGAGCATTTTTTTCATCAAAGATATGCATGCCATGTTTTAAATTTCTGTGTTGAAAAAGGATTAGAAACTCTTGATCATTTTATTCTACCTATTAAACAAGCCCTTCAATTTTTATGGAAACATTCTTCTATAATGAATGCATGGGTAAAATATTGTAAACAAAAAGGTAGACGTGCCGTTAGATTTGCTCGTGATGTTCCAACACGTTGGAATTCTACTTATAAATTACTTGTTCAAAGTTACAAGTATAGGGATTTATTAGTTTCTTTTATTCAATTTCATGTTACCGACATTGAACTTTATAAAGCTCATTGGGATGCTTGTTACAACGTTTTCAATTTATTAAAAGTCTTTCATACTACTACAACAAATTTATCTGGTGTTTATTATCCTAGAACTCATTTATTTATTATTAAAAGTCTAAATATTTCTAGTGCATTTGCTTGTTGTGAATCCGATATAGAAATAGGGGAAGCCGTTAATGCTATGAAGGAAAAATGGTTACTTATTATCAGGAGTTGCCAGATATTTATTTGATTGCCATGGTTTTTGATCCACGTTGTAAATTATAACATTTTTGTTATTATCTCAATGGTTATTATGGCCCCCAAGGTTTAAAAATAGAATATAATGTTGATGCATGTTATGATAGAATTAAGAAATTATTGTATGCTTTATATGATGAATATCCTCTAGTTTATGGATCCTCACTGAACTTAGATGTTACACGAACACAAACTGCACAGCCCACATCATCATCTTTCGGATTTTTGAATTTAGGGTATAGTCTATTATAAAATAAAAAAACTGAAAAACCTAGATCTTCTTCTTCATCAAGCACTGACAAGTATCCCGAGCTTGAATCTTATCTAAATGCTTCTTATGAGTTTATAGAAGATATGTGATTGTGCCAAATATGCCGTATATTTAGACCCCTATTTCCGTATCCTTTGCTCCGTTTTCTTACACTTTAGCGTCTCTTATAGGCTCTTTGTTTGTAATTTCAGGCATTCATACATTTCTAGAGTTGGAAACAATATTTGGGACTTTTGTGCGAATAAAGGGTCAAATGGTGCAAAAAGAGGTCAAGATCCAGCATAGGAATACCCGCGTTGAACCCATGCACCAAGGATCAAAGAAGACAGCATAACATCATAAAGTGCAGGTACAATGCGGGTTTTCAGCATTTGAGTGCGGGTGAGTGTAGGTCCCTGAACTGCACTCCACCCGCACTTTATAAGAAATCCGAGAGCTAAAATTATGAAAATATGATAAAATGCGGGTCCCTGAACCGCACTTGACCCGCACTCTACGTTCTAGTGTTGGAGTGCGGGTAAGTGCGGGTCCTTGAACCGTACTCTGCACACAACTGTTGCAGTTTTCAAGCATTAGTGACCTATTTTTACATCCCCTACAAATAGAAAAGCATGAGAATGAACCAAATGGTCCCTAACATCCCACCACCCTTAGGTTTTCTTATTTTCTTGTAACTTAGCTCTTAAATACACTCTCCCTCTCTTCCAAACCATCTCTACTCAACTTAAAAGCAACTAGGAGACTTGGATTCAAGCTTCAAGGAAAGAGAGCTCTTTAAGGGTTTTCTCTCAATCTCTCTCTTAGTTTTGTATTTGTTATAATGAACATGAGTAGCTAAAATACCCTACTATGGGGTTGATGTTATTTGTTTGATGGATATTTGGGCTTTGTATATAAACTCTATGTTTTATATTTAATCTATCTATTCTCTATTCCATTGCTTGATTAATTTCCATTATTGATTTGCTTGGATACACCCTCTTAGCATGTTAATTTGGACTACTTGAGCAGGCAATTAGGTTGTCTAATGCTCTATTGAATGGAAGGATTTTCAAAAATCCGGCTCTACAAACTGTGCCCTTAATCTAACCTCGAACGGGTGTCTGGCTCTATACACCCTAGGTCGGCACTTGTGAGAGGAAGCCTTCTCTATACACCCTAGGTTGGCTACTTTAGTAATTTTGCAAGAATTAACATTCACGTAGAATCCAGTTGAATAACCTCGAGTCTCATCCGATCTCAAACGGGTGGCCTTCACTATACACCCTAAGTCGGCCACTTGTGAGGGATTTGGAAGTCATCACTATACACCCTAGGATGGCTACGTTAGAAATAGGTTAAGCTATAATTAGATAGATGAGCTTTCATGGTAAAAGTCCAAATTGAGCAACTAGCCATTGTTGGTTGCTTAGGAGGTATTAATCTCTAGTAGGAGGTCTTCACTATACACCCTAGGTTGACCTCTTACTAGAGATATATAGCCAGCACTATACAACCTAGGTTGGTTACATTTGTCATTACATGCTTAATTGAGAGTTTGTTGCAATTGCCCCAATATTTGCTTACAAGTTCATCAACTCCGTAGTTCCATCATCATACATTCATCACTCCATTCACATCCCAGTTAATTGCATTCATATTTTAGTTTATATTATATTGTCACCTACTATATACTTTACTTTTATGCTCACTAGTTCTATTAATCCTAATCTTATCACCGCTACCTCGATCTCAGTGGACGACACCCATGCTTACCGCTTTACTCGTATTTATACTTGTGAACGCATCGCATAGGTTTTATAAATTGTTTTGATGGACGGTTTTCTAACGACGAAAATCGCCACATCAATACACCAGACAGAAAATTTGATATATTACAATATTGGAAAGAGTACGAAAAGTAGTATCCAATCATGGCTATGATAGCCAAAAATATTTTTTCAACACCAGTTTCTACAGTGGCGGTTGAACAAAAGTTCAGCGCCGGGGGAAATATCTTGGATGAAAGGTATTCGTGCTTGACTCCGAAAGCACTCCAGATACAGGTTTGTGTAGATGACTAGATGAAGGCGCAATATAGACAACAAGAAATCGTATGACATGAGGTAACATACGATTTCTTCAAAGATGACGAACATGAAAGTGGAGCAACAAGTGCAACGGGCCCGGAATAGAAGATGCGGATCACATCATCACGAGTCCACGCCATCAACAAACCTACAATAAAAGTTAAGAGAACTACGTGGCATTTGATTCCTGTAAACCCCCCAAGAAGATACATAGGCAACTTAATTGTGGTAAAAATTAAGTGTAAGGCTAATAAATTTACATTTTTTTAGTTTTATTTTAATTTAATTTTTTAATTTATCATTTATTTATTTTATGTTATTTTCGAATTTTAGGTGACCCAATTCCCAAATATCCAATGAAATTTAATTTGTAATTTGACATTTTGTTTATTTTTATTTTAATTTAATTTTGTAATTTGTATTTTGTCATTTGTTTATTTTTGGGTGACCCAATGCAATCATCTAACTCCCAATCCAATGAACTTTATTTTATTTTGTAATTTGTTATTTATATATTTTATTTTATTTAAAATTACAACTTAGTATTTACTATTTAGTAAATTAGAAGTCTTTTTTTTTTTAATTTCAAATTAAAAAAAAAAACGGTTTAGAACCATCGGTTCCGAAAAAACCGAAACCGACCTATGCCAGTTCTGGTTCCGGTTCCGGTTTCGATTCCATCCAAACCGGGAACCGGAACCGAAACTGAAACTAAACCAGAACCTTACCACCACTACTAGGTACACACCTCTTACACTTTCAAGTATAAAATCTTACATTGATTCCCTAAGCCTTTGTAAATCATTTGGTCAAGGTCATTCAATCATGTAGGCTATAAGGTTCATGTAGATGTGGTTCATGAAAAACTTAAGTCGAGTTTGGCTTCAAAGGGGCTTGAGAGCATACATATTAGATAGGTTGGAAGTATTTAGACCAATTTAGTGGTTTTTCACTGCATTGCCTAAAATCATTTCTAAAGGTTTGACCACTAAGCAAATTAAAGCATCCACGAGCAGTCCATTGGATTCTATGACAAGCAATATTTAAGTGCAAATGAGACATATACATGCTTGAATGAGTATTTGAGAGTGAGTGTTTTAAAAGAGTGAATATTTGACAACTCAAAATACGATTTTTAAGGCTGTGTTTGCGATCCTCTCAGGAATCTCCACTATTAATTCCTAGACTTCAAGCAAAATTGATAATTCACCCTAACATTTTGAGAAAAAGATTAACGCATTTTGTTCAATTACACCCTAAATGACATGATGTTAATCTAAACCAAACAATAGCAAAGATGCACAATTCCTCACTACTCATGTAAAGATCAATCTCAACAAGCAAGGTATGCTCAAACATGGCATTATTGCAAGAATTTAAAAAATTCAGTTCAAATTTTAAAACCACGCAACACAAGCAAAGAGGTGATGCGCAAATGTACCCCCAAACCTAAATTGGACATTGTCCTTAATGTTCTTGGGAGGTAAAAATTGGTAAAAAGCACAACCTAATAAATCCCAAGCCAAGAATTCATATATATCAAAAATATTCAATTGATGTCAAAAATTTGTCAAAATGCCCTCTCAACCTAATAGCACAACTTATCCAAAAAGAGTATTCAATCATGATTGCATATTCTCAATAATCTGTTCAATTAAAAATCATAATCAACCACATTCATCTTAAATCCTCTACCAAAATCCAAATCACACCCTTAATCTAAGCAAAAACGAAATAAGAGCAAAAATATATATAATAAAAAAATAAAAAAAGAACCGATATGAAATAATGGTTCTCAAATGAAAAGCAATGAAATATCCAAAAAATAAAAACTGAAAAAGAACTAAAAGTGCCAAAAAAAAATAATCCAAGTCTAATGTATGATGCACATGCGATAGTCAAAACAATGCCTAAATGATGGTGATAACTAATCCCAATCCTCCTCGTCATGTGCAGTCCCAACTATGCTCTTCCCTTTCAGGTCCTTTAGCTCTACCTCTCTAGTTGTTGCCTCTCTTCGAGCTTGCGCCTCTACTAATCTCCTATAGGCAGTTTACTCATTCACCCTGGGACCTCCTGTAGAGCAAACTCCCTGATCTATGAGTGAATGGGCTAAGGCTAGCTCAAGCTGCGCTGCCTCCTCAATGGCAAACTGTGTTGTCTGTAGGGTCGGGTCCGGTGTACTTACTGGAGCAACTGAGGAATTAGGCCATGCTATTGTGGCTGGAATAGGTGGAATCTATGTGGCGACTGTGTTACTGGGAAAGGTGGTTGGACCAATAGTCCTCCTCGGTCTCTTCACATATGGAGGGAGTCTCAGCTTCTATCAGAGCTCTTTGGAGCCCGTAACCACGATCTCTGACAAATCTCGAAAAAGACTCTCCAAGCTAATCTGCCTAGCAGTATTGTCTGCTTGCTTCTTCTCTAAGGCTTTCTGACTATCCAGCAAAGCTTATCCATCCATATGTAGAATATTAAAGTCTAAGTGCCCGTAATATGCTCTACACCATCTAGGATCTGAAGACCTAAAGGTTGACTAGGATCATCAATAATAGCGGGGGTATCACCCTCCTCATCATCATCCTCAAAGTGCTCCTCATATGGAATCACTCTATCAAACTCTGCTTCGACACCCGTGCCGGCCTCTAATCTGCGTGCTCTCTTCCGCTTCCTCGAGGGTGTTCTCTTTGGATCTCTGGGCATTATAAATCCACGCTTGCTCAGCAAGCAACGCCATGTAGATAAATCCATATCAGATGTAAGGGGTTTAAGAGCATCCCCAGATATGTCCACTCCCGCCAATCTGCACATCTCGGTAATCATACATGGGAAGGGAAGAATGTCTGAATCTGACTCATTCCGTCCAGTCCTCTGAATCTCCATCTTCACTATAATACCTACATCAATGAGCTGCCTCTCTAAAATACAATGCAATCTCTGGGCTGCCTCAAACAGAACTGTAGACCTGTGGGAAACCGGCCTAAGTGAGACTGTGATGAATATATTCCAAAATGTCGGCTCAACCCTCAAGTTGGAATGCTTAAGGGAGTGTCCCTTAGCAATCCAAAGTAACATAGGGATGATAGTCATAGTGTTGGCGAAGTCCACCGAACCTCTCACATATAACAGGCTTGAGGTGATCCCATCTATCATACGCTCCCGCATCCCCTCAATCTCCAAAAGTGTGGACCCAAAATAGATGTTGATATCTAGGTCATTCATGTATATGGGAAACCCTTTAAGTAGCACCGGACCACCTATCATGAACTCCCAAGGGTTCATCCCCACATAGAACTCCCTCACAAGCCTCTCACTGTACATAGGGGGTGTGGCTGCTAATCATCCCCATCTCATATCATTAACTGTTGCCTGGATAGGTGTGTGTACCAACTCTTCCAACTTTATCCCCCTTTCTGGCCAAATTTTCTTCTCACTGAATGTCTCCAATCAGTCAATAAAGTTTCTATTTATGGTACACTTCGGACCATTCTTCTTCTGAGCCGCCTGACTCAGCATCCTTGATGTGGGGGCCTTACTACCCTTACCTCTTTTACTTGTCAATTTCACTTTAGGTGTCATTTTGTCACAATTCCATATTCTAAGTGCCAAACAAAAATCCGGCAACACAACAGCGCTTCAACAATAATACCACAAATAGAAAACACGCATCTATCATCCACAATCACTTCATCAATGCTCCAACACCCCAATATGCACAATATATCCACAAAATCTAATCCTAGGCACTAATCACTTCAAATAAAACAGAAAACCCACTCCTAGGTTATCTAGACGCAATGTAGGGAGAATGTGAATGGAAAAATTGAAGAACTAGAGTGTTGACTTACCAATTCCAACGGTTTCGTGCGTGCCATGGCTTAAAAACTTGAGAGAATTTGAGATGAGGCATTTTTGTGTGTGGCTGCCTCTGATTTGGAACAATATTATATGCTTTCGCCCTAGGTCACTACTTTGAATGTCACCATTTGTCATGGCGACAAAATGGCAATGGTGTAAAACACTACCGTTTCTGATAAGTTTGCATGATGTCGCCATGGTGCCGCTACTTGCTTTGTGGCGAAAAACGAATTCCTCCTGGTGACACTATCAAGTATATAGTCGCCATTTGTTGTCGCCATTTTTTGTCGCCATTTTGTCGCCATTTTGTTGTGGTGACGGTTCTTCTTTACTAAGTGAATGTCGCCATATGTGTTTGGCGACAAAAATAGCGACAATCAAAATTCACTCTTTCCTGAGCAACTATTGAAATTGTCCTGCAATATCCACCAAGCACAACATAAGTATGAAATGCACTAACAATAAAGACATTGAAATATTTATTAGAAGGCAAAAACTAGCTAGAAACATACAACAAAAATTTAAACAAAACACAAAAATTTATTCAAAGCATAAAAACATAGAAGTGCAAGTCCGAACTACCGCATCCTAACATGCAAATTGGGACAATGATGCTCATCACAATGGTCAACCAAGTATTCATTCATCTTACTCTTGACTACCCAAATTGATCCCCTATAATCAATCTGGACTTGATCCACTAAATCCTTCCTAACCCAAACTTTCTTAACATGGTTAGGTCTCATTCTAGGTCTAGCTTGTTCATGATTAGTGATTGCGCCAAATATGTTGTATATTTTAGCCCTCAAATCCGTTCCTTTGTGTCATTTTCTTACGTTTTAGTGTCACTTATGGGCTCTACATTCGTATTTCCAGGCATTTATCCATTTCTGGTATTTAGAGCATATCGCAAGACTTTCGGACCAAAAGAGGCTAAAAGTTGGACAAATGGAATCAGAGGCATCAATAGTGCGAGTCAATGCGAGTCCCAACTGCACTATCATTTAAACCTAGGACCTAACATCTGAAGGAAGGATAAAGTGCGGGTGAGTGCAGGTCAGCCAACTGCACTCTCACCCGCACTCTTGCCCAAACCAGAGAGATGGAAAATCCAAGAAATGATAAAGTTCGGGTAAGTGCAGGTCATTCAACCGCACTCTGTCCCTGACCAGAGAGCTGTAAGTCTGAAGAAATCATTAAAATACGGGTGAGTGCGGGTCCTTGAACCGCACTCCATTTGCACTCCTTCGTGCGCCAGATTTCGTTTTACAACATTTTGTAACCTATTTTGTGGGGAGTATAAATAGAAAATGTTGTAATCATTTTTGGTAGCTTTTGACACTTAGAAACTCAGAACTTGTAACCTAAATCTAGGAATCTATTTCTTCTCATTTCATACACTTTCTACTCATCTTAAAGGGAACTTGAAGGAAGGAGATGATGTCCAAGGGTTATTTCTCCATCCTTTCTCTTATTTTTATTATTGTAATGAGAAGTTAAATCATTTCTAAGGGGTTGATGGATTAGTTTGTTTGATGTTGGGCTTTGTATATAAACACTATTTAATTTCTATTTCTATCTTTCTTTGTTCTATTCATGAGTATGAATAGTTTTCATTTGATTTACTTGTCTTGGATATACTCTTTTTGCAAGTTTCTCTTTGGATTCTATTTATGTAGACAACTAGATATACACTATATTTGGTTGCTTATTGCTTATGCCAATAGATGGGATTTCTGGAATCTCAGCTAGATAACCGTGCTCTTCACCTAACCTCAAATGGGAGTCCGTCACTATACTCCCTAAGACGGCTCTTGTGATAGGACTAGTAGCCTTCTCTATACACCGTAGGTTGGCTACCTTAGTAATCAGTAGAGCCATTTTTAGATAGCGAGCGTTCATGATAAAGATCCTAAACGAGCAACCAACTCTATACACCCTAGGTTGGTTGTTCGGGAGGGATGGATCGTTAGTAGAAGGCCTTCTCTATACACCCTAGATTGGCCCCTTGCTAGAGATAGAGAGCCAACGCTATACACCCTAGGTTGGCTACAGTTGTTAAAACGTACGTATTTTCATGTTGTATGCAATTGCCCAATGTTAGCTCACTAGTCCGTCAATTCCTTAGTTTCCATCATATCTATCTTACAACTCATTCGTATTCCATTTTTAGTTACTTTTCTAGTGTAATATTTAAGTGTTTGCTCATTCACATTTTCACGACATAAACTATTTACTTTTATTGCATTAATATTACTTAAGTTCCAATTAGTTTTAGCTAAATACGATCCTTGTGGACAACACCCCACTTACCGCCATACTTGTGCTTTCGTATCATTTAGGGCTTCGTGAGGTTTCTATAAATTGTTTTTGACAAGTGAATTCACATACACAAACGACTTTTGTCAAAATGGCGCCGCTATCGGGGATCGGCGAGTTTAGCTTTGATTACTTTGTGTTTGAGTAGTATTTGTGTTTAATTTCATTTCGGTTTTAGTTTGTTTGTTTCTTTTTACGTCGTACGGTATTTTTTACGGAATTTCAAGATTCTAGGTTTATGCACAGAAGAAGATCGTTAAAAAGAGCAGTTTTACCAATCAACGATAACATCAATCAAGTAAAAAGAATAGTTAATCAGTTTGAGGAGATTATGGAAGACGGAAACCCTCAGAATCAACACTATCAAAATATGGAAGACAGAAATCCTCATAATCAGCATGAACAACAGCCTTATGGTCCGAATCAGCACAAGCAGTAAGCTTATAAGCGTGAGCTTAGTGTGCATGGGGATGAACAGCTGAGTCTGACCATGGGCAAGTATACACTCCCCTTTGTAGGAAAGTGCCTACGACCACAGTACTTGATGATGTGGCGAGGCAATATGAATTAAAGAATATGCATATCGGGCTCCTTCCATCTTTCAGTGAGAGAGCTACTGAAAATTACCCTTAATTCATGAAGCAGTATGGTGCCAACTTAGAGACTTTTCCGATGATGGCTCACCAAGTAGTGCTAACAAGAAAACAGTTTCACCTCAGATGCTTCTAATTCTGTTTGAAGGATGGGGCTATGACTTGGTACATGAATCTGAGGCCAGGTTCATTGGTGACATGGGGTCAGGTGTGCAAGGTTTTCTTCAACAATTTTTTCCCGTCACAAAAGGCAAAGGACCTATGGTTGAAGATAGCATCTTTTTACAAGGAGGAGGGTGAACCCTTTCATGAAGCATGGAAGAGATTTAACTTGTTGCTCACTCAGATGTCACCACATACACACCCTTTAGAGTTGAAGGTGAATTCCTTCTACAGTGGACTTTCATCTATCACGCAAATGTTATTGGATAATGCGTGTGGGGGTACAATCGCAGATAAGAGAGCAGCCGAAGCCTTTGATATTTTGGATAAGATCGCCTAGAACTCACAACAAAAGACATCAAATGTGAGAACGGGTGGAAGGTTAAAGGTTGGTGTGAACACCCAAATGCAAATTCAAATGTCAAGAATGAATAAAGAACTCCAACCTATTAAGAAGCTCATAACTGGAAAGCCAAGGCAATCCCATGGAGTGAGTTAAGTCATAGGAGAGATAGATAGGGGAGAAGGGCAACTTAGTCAAGAAGAGGAACCCCAAGCCCTTGGGGAATTCCAGAGGCAAAGGAATAACCCGTACTCAAATACGTACAATCTAGGATTGAGGTACCTCCCAAATTTATCTTGGTCTAACAACAACCACCTAGGTGCAAACAACTCCCAAGGTGCGAACAACTACCAAAGTAGGAAAACTACCAAGGTGGCAGCAACAATTAAGGATACCAAAATTGTGGATACAATAGATACAACCAATGAGGTCCTAGCAACAACACCCAGTAAAGTAGTTATAATAATAACCCATCAGCCAATTTCAACTCCCAAGCACCCATCAATCAAGCAAAAGACAAGTCATTGGAGGAGATAGTCAGTACAGTGATCAAAACAGTTGGCATTGGTTCTGAATCCCTCAAGAACATTTTGCATGCATCGGAGTAGAGAATGACAGCTTACATGCAATCCAACGATCAGAAAGCGAATAGCCATGGAGCTTCATTAAAGAAGATAGAAACCCAATTGGTACAAATTTGTGAAGCATTGGTTAAGCAAAACAAAGGAAAGTCAAGTTGTCCCAGTGAGCACATTTATGTTTTAGAAGTGGTCAAGGAGGAGGTTGAGCAAGTGGTAGGGCCAGAGATTATAACCAACCATGTGAGAGTTCTAAATCATTCCATTAAGGTGGATGCGGAGAATGTGGTGAAGGTTGCATAGGACGATGAACGAGAAAAGGGCGAAGGTGCCCCATTAAACTTACGAATCCCGAAAGTTTTGTGATATATGTCACTATAGGAAATTCACCGAAAATGAGAGCAGTGCTTGATATGGGAGCTAGCATCAATATGATGTCATTGGAGCTGTACAAGCAGTTAAAGATCCAATCAATCAAGCCTACTTCCATGATTCTCATTATGGTGGACAACTCTCCCACTACTCCAGAGAAGTCTATGTGAATGTGCACAGTTTGTTAGTTCCACCGGACTACATTGTACTAGATACCAAGAGAGGTGAATCCTATAATAGGGATTGGAAGTTACTCTTAGGGAGGTCGTTTATGGACACAGCTGGGTTGGTGGTTGACATCCGTTCTAAGAATATTTTGTTCAATTGTGGAGGTAAGAGTGTGAATTTCAAGGCTGACCGTCCCAAGAAGAGTCAAGTAGATGATTGTCTAGTATTGGAAACACCAAAGTCAACAAAGAAGAAAAGCCGAGTACTAAATCTTGTGCAAGTTTTTGAGGGAGTACCAACGTGGAATTGGGCAACCACGATTGTTTGAGAGAAAAAGGAGAAGTTGAGCATGAAGGGAAAGAATTGGCCTTATCCACTTTAGAGGAGACAGGTGAGCTAGAAAAAGATTGTAGGGAAAAACGGTTTATACGGGCAGCGAATGAGAAAAATTAGGTTAAGTATATAACAAAAATTTTCCCTTTAAAAGATGAACCTTTAACACTTAATTAAATTAATGTATAAACAAAAGTAACATTCCTTTTGTTGTGTGATCCGATTGACTTTGCGTCGATGGTAATCCGCAAGATCTTCCAATCCAATCATGAACGTGGATCACCTAGGAGTGTGGTCTCCCTTTCTTTGAATTGAATATCTGAGGATGGATAACAAAAACTTTTTCTTTTTTGTTAGTCACAAAAACTCACAAGAGATTACAAATAATGTTCCGGTCACTTTTGAATTATCAATCTTTTGATCGAAACTCGCGTGAACCTAAATCGAAATTGTGCACAAAGCCATTTGATGTAAAAGCTTCTAATGCACTATCGAAATAAAACGTCTCTACTCACTATCTCTCCTTTGACCGAATTTTTCCACACAAGTCTAAGAGATGGATTCTGTTTTTCAAGCTCTAGAAAAATAATTCTCTATCAAGCAACTAGAAGGTGGCTGAATTCTATGATAGGGATTATATATGGTGACCGAAATTCTTCCCCTAAAAAGAATAGGGTTGGTTGAAATTATTCCCTAAATCAATTAGGGTTAGCCGAAATCCTTACTTGAAAAGGATTTGTATTTCCACCAATGACTCCTATCATTCTTTAGAATTCCAAACTCTAATCCAACTCTTTTGTGTATATGTGACTATATCAAAGACATCCTTATTTGACTAGATAAATAAATTCCTTTTATTTATCTACTTACCAAATAAAGTCTTTTAATGTTATTATACTACTAAGAAAAATATTTCCTAGTTAGAAAAAGATTTTGATTCTTAATTAAATAATTAATTAATTAATTAATTAATTCCCATTTAATTAAATAATAAAATAAAACAATATATTAGGCAATTTAATTGACCTTGCCACCCAACATGTGTATATGGGCTTATATATTGTTTTTCCATTTTATTAAATTCATTAGACTTTAATAAAAAAAACCCACATGTGAACTAGACCCATTCTTACTAAAAGAAACAAGCTCATATGTCCTCCATTAATATATTAATATAATTTAATAGCCCATTAAATAAATAATGTACAAATTATATTCTTAATATATTAAATACAATTCTTGATGGACCTATAAATTGGTCTGGTAGAATATATCATGTAATCCATGCAAGTCCTTGTGGATTGGGGATCTTAGTGGGCTATCTAAATTTAAGCTTCAATAGACATAACCTAATCACAATCAACAAATGATTCACTTATGTCCGATCTATTAATTTTAGCTCATTCCACTAAGTAGCTAAAACTGTACTATTAAATAAAGATAGAACAAGTAAATGTTTCTCATTCAAACCCTAGACAATCTTATTGAAGATAGTGTATCCTCGTGAATAATATCAGTAATCGCCAAGAGCTCATAGGCCGCCTATAGCTCTCCTAGTTACCATATTTACTCATATGACCACATTTTGAACTTGGATATTTTGACTTGTCCATAAGCCATGTTTCAATAGTCACTATCGAAAACTTAACATTAAGATTTAATATCAAATACCTCAAAACATCCATATGACAATATTATACTCTCATTTAAATAAATGGAGCCATGATGTCCATATCTATAAATAAAGTCCTCTATCGATTAACAAATGAATACCACCAAACTATCGAAGATAGACTATGCTATATAATCAAACTCATTGATAGCTCAAATGATAACACTTGCAATCATAAGCCCATCATTTATCTCAGGATTAAGATAGACTCTCTGATTGTCCTCATAATGAAAAACTTTTATCTACTGACAGTTCTAGATAAAGTATTTCATTGTGATCATGTTCAATGCACCTAGTGCTCTAGATTCTTTTACTCAAAGACACTTTAATGATTTTAGACTCATCATATCTCATTTGATCCCACTCAAATGCTAGCAAAAGAATCTACAACTTTAAAAAGGTAAAGGTGCCCAACCTTTATCTTAAGTTGTAAACAATATTCAAGACTAACCAAAGAATTGTGTCTACCTCATACATATCCAGATGTACGAACAATTCTTTATATCTTATAGCCTTTTGACCTTATGATTATTTACTTTTGACAATTATAATAATAAACTATAAATGCTATAAGATTTGTTAAATCAGAAACCACTTTATTAATATGAAAAGATTCTCAATTACACTTTTACACTCTTGCTATTGAGCATAATCCTAACAAAGATAACACAAAGCTCAAGCTAGAAGTAAGGTTTTTAAAGGCAGATAATGGGATGTTGAACAAGGAACTAGGAGAGCAAGTTGGGGTTCTTGACAAAAAGAAGAAAGAAGTCTCCAAGAACTTAGAAGATTTGGCCAAGCTTGCAGAAGAGTTTGAGGAGGAGAATATGAGAAAGTCAAGGAAGATGCTTATAGGTGTTGAGAAGTCAACCAATGCCGTAATGGAACTGCAAGCATGTTTGAACAAAGAGTAAGAATTGAAGCTCGCAAAGGTCAAGGAGTGTGATTTAATTGTCCAACTAAACGCAGCATAGAATGAGTTGAAATCCCTCCAAATTTGGCAATACCACGGGCCCAACACCAATAACCAATCAAGGAGTTTACCTAACCGTTCATTCACTTGTTATTTTTGTGCCAAAAAATGGCACACTAAAGCTTATTGATTTAGTTTCAAAAGATTTAGAAAAAGTTAAATGAGGTATAGGAGGTACCCACCAAAAGTCAAACAAATTTAGGTTAGGAAGGATTTGGTAGGCCAAGTGAGGACAGTAGGGATATATACAATAATTAAGCCATTGGCACCTATTTGTGTAGTCAAGAAGAGTGTACTCCCCAGTCTGATCAAACCACCTTTGGTTGACCATGTCTCACTTTGAATTAATTGAACCCATTTTAGAGTTAGTTTTAATCTTTTTGGGAAAATTATATTTTAGTCCCCGTAGTTTGCCTTAATCTACATTTAGTCCATGTTTTTTTGGTATTGTAACTTTCAATCCATCATTATTCTGACAATATGGATTACAGTCTCTACTGTCCAATTCTGTTAGGGTTCTGTCGAGCCAACGAAGGTCAACGAGGGTAAAAATGTAAAATAACATCAGATGTTCTAGAAGCTTATATAACCAAAGGGTATAATAGTAATTTATAAATTAATTTTAAAAAATAAATAAATATTATTATTAAATCAAATAATAATTATTTTTATCAAAAAATTAAATAACTAATAAAATAAGTAATATTAAAATGATTAATAAAATATTAATATTAAAAATAATAAATAAATAACTAAATTGGACGGTAAATCAATTAAAACAATTAAAACAAATTATATATATTAAAAAAAAAAACCAACTAATAAACAAAAAAATTTTACAAAACTAATATAAAATAAAATAAAAAAGAAAACATCTCCCACATCATCATCATCGACCTAAACACCATCTCCCACTTCCATATCTTCTTCAATCATCTACATCAAACACCATCATCAACTCAAACCCCATATCTTCTTCTTCATTCTCCATCAAACCCTTGCCGCCGCAAACACCACCACCGACGAGATCTCGATCGCTATATCTTCTCTTTCTTTCTTTCCATCTCGTCGTCTCTCTTTTTGACTTTCACTCACATTCCCTCTTTTCTTCGGCTAAAGGTCGCGTCAAAACCCACCACCTACAATCATTAAGAGGAGACAAGCGATTTTTTGTTGATTTGAAGGTCGCGATTGAAGGTTTTATTTCTAGAAAAAAAATGTGTATAGGAAAAATGTTTTAGGGTTTTGTTATTTTAAAAGTTAATTTGGTTGATTTTTTTTTTTAATTTCATTTTGGTTGATTTTGAGATTTTGTTTATAGTTTTGTATGTTTTATTTCTGGAAAAAAAAAATGTGTATTATCTGGACCGGTTGTGGGTGAATTTGTTGTTAATTTGATTGTTTTATTTGAATCTGAATGTGGTTTGAATCTGGAACTGGTTTTCTACTTATGGGTTTGGCTGTGTGAAAAAGATGAACAGTTGCATCAATTTTTTTGAATTTATTTTCACATTTAGATAGAAAGATGAACTTGGTGGTGATGATTTGGTGGAGATGAATTTGGTAGTGGTGATTTGGTGGAAACACGGTGAAGAAGTGATTTGGTGGAAACACGGTGAAGAAGTTTTTTGGTGGCCATTCCTATTTCTTTTTTGGTGGAAACACGTCGAAGGTTTGGATTTGTGTTTAGTGGTGGTGGTAGTGGCCAGAGATGGTGGTGGAGTTGTGGAGGTGATGATGAAAGTACCATATGGTGGTGGAGTTGTTGTTATGTAATTAAATTAAATTTATTAATTTAAATGCATTTAATATATATATAATGTATATTATTTATTTTAATGTATTTTATTAGTAAGGGTAAAATTGTAAATTCACATTATATAAATTGTCCATAAAAGACAAAAGTAAGGGTATAATAGTCTTTTCAGATGGAGCAACAACCTTCAGGGGCATTAGAGTCATTTTACATGCCTGACATGTTAAAATCCATCCTTTTAACAGATTCTGTCACAGAAGGACTAAAAGTTACAATTCCAAAAAAAACATTGATTAAACGCAGATTAAGGCAAACTACAGGGACTTAAAGGCAATTCTCCCAATATATTTTGCATTTTTTCTTGTTTTTTGATGGTAAGTATTGGTTTTGGATGGTATTTGGTTTATGAGGCATGGAAAATTGTTGATTGTGGTGTTTTGGTGCAGGTAGAAGAGATAGCATAACTCACAAAGCCAGACCTGGGTAACAGTGCGGACCACTCACCCGCATTCCGAGCAACAAAGCGCATCAGGTAATACAGTGCAGGTCTAGTGCGAGTCACTGACCCGCACTCACTTGCACTATACGTATGTTATATAAATATAACGTGTCATTTTCTAAGGTTCTAACACTTACAACACATCAAACAAACCGTCTTATTTCTCTTTTATCCCTCTCTACAACCTTAAGGTATTTCATGTGCTCCACACTTCAAATTTTTGGACAATCAAGGTATGAAGTGCTTCTCTACTTTTGTTTACATGTCACTACTATCATGATTTTCTTCCTTTTCTTTCACAAATATTCTCTCTTTATGCTTAAATTTCATTGTTCAAAGATAGGTTACGAATTTGTGCCATTGCTTTGTTATTTATGATGCATGTAGGAGAGACTCTATTGAAGCATGTTGTAGAGATTTTTCTTTTTGGTTTTTGGTTGCCATTGTTCATATTTTTTAATATCAAGTTTCATGTGGATAATCCAACTTCAAAATTAAGTATTTGTGCTTAAATGGACTTTCATGCTTACTTTGAAGAAAATAATGTTGGTGATTGTGATCAAATTTGTGTTAGTGGAATGAATATATGTGTTATGTAGTTCTACACCCGCTGGAAAACCGGTAACGAGTTAAAGTGAGGGTCAAGTGCGGGTCACTGACCCACACTCCACCCGCACTCTATCAGTCTAGTAGAATTTTTTTTGGTTCCTAAATTTTTAATGATTACTTCATGGTTCCTTGATAAAAGTTTCCCTAAACTTGGTTGTTTGTCTTGTGCAGATGTCAGGAAGAAACAGGAAGTCTGCCACCTAAGTTGGACAAGGCTTTGGGAGAAGGTCGAAGAGGGCTTTTAATGTGCCTCCTTGTGTCCAACACCAAGATTTCACTAACCACATGGAGTATTTCAGGCGGCGGGACATTGTAGAAAAGAGGCGTATATCAGTACAAGAGCTAGATAACACCCCTATACCTCAGAAAGTCGAAATGAGGAGATGGGGAACCTTCATTGGCCCCCCTCCTATGTATTGCAAAAGGGTGGTTGAGTAGTTCTACGCTAGCTTGGTACTAGAATATTTCAGCGAACGTCCACCATTTTGGTCCGAGGGGTAGAAGTTCGAATGACTATCACGGACATTAACAAGTATTACAGGACTAAGTTCCTAGATGATCAAGAGGCGATTGAAAGACTTCGTAATGGTGTAACCTGGAACGATCTTTTCTTGACACAGAATGTGAAGTTCGCTAATGAGTTGGTGATCCGACCAATGGAGTTTTGGGTGGCCCTAGACTACCGTATGAAGCACACAAACTTAAGGTTGAAGTTGGGGTTTTGGCACGTGTTCATCTCCCACTCCCTGATTCCCAAGAAACACAGGACTGCAGTTAACTTCAATGCAACCATGGTCCTCTATTGCATCTTTCATAATCAATTTATTGACGTTGAATTTCCGGTCAATAGAGAGATACTTGAGCTAGAGAGCATACGGGTGGACAAGCAGCATCTCATTTTCCCTAGCCTTATCATAGCATTTTGTAGAGAGGCAGGGGTAGATTTTAGGTCTAATTCTTTTGATAGTAGTATAGGACCTGTTGGTAGGGCCACATGGAACGACCAATTGAGATAACGGAACCCCTCCGGTGTTAAAGTAAGAACTAGGAAGAATAAATCTGTTTAAGGGGCAGGCACAAGTAGACAGGCCGAGTAGGTTTCAGAGCAGACAGGATTCGAATAAGACTATACGGACTATATGGATTTTGAGAAGATGCCCCAACCTCCACAGGAGCCTTCTGAGGGAGTCCCTTGGCAAACTTTGTTGGACGAAATGAAAAACCTCAAAATCGAGGTTCTCAAAAACAGGAAACAGATAGCCGATGGCAAAGTAGAAACCATTGGGAGTTTTGCAAATGTGTGGGACAACATCATCAGCTTGAGGAAGGAGCTCGGTCTCTCCTATTACTCAAGCAAGAAAAAGAGACCTGCCCCTTCATCATTTCCCACAAGAGGCCCCACTATAAATCCAAATGCCGGAGAAGAGCGGTAATGGAGATATCCTGAAAAGAGCATGAAGAGAGGGTTAGAGCAGAGCCAGACCCAAAGGGAAAGAGGACATCATTTGAGGTAGAGACCGCATCTTCGGACGAAGACTGATCGACCCATCTACTTTATTTTTCTTTATATTTGATTTGAACTATTTTGTATTATTCGTACTTTTAGCTAGTTTTGAATTCTTTTTATTTGGAGTTTCTATGGATTTTATAGACTATGTTTTGAATTGCATTTGATTTTCATTTGGTAGAGGTGTTATGCTTAAGCTAGGTTCTTCGTCTTTTTGGGGAATTGCATGACAGCTTGCACAGACAAACAACCAATCTTCCTTCTAAGGAAGTTTCTACTTTTTGAATTTGTGCTTAATTGATTTCGATTATTTGATCAAATGTGGATTTGAAATATTTTGTTGATATAGATGAACACACTTTTTGTTGCATATTGATCATATACTTGTACAGGCTTTGATCTTATGAGAAGATTCGGTTTAGGGGTTGTTGAGCCCCCATTCCGCCAATTTTGAGAATATACTTGTATTAGGTTAAAATTGTTTTGTAACATGTTGTATGAATTGCCTTATTTAGTAGAGCCTGTTTGAGTCTTGTAAGGTGTTTTTCCCCCGCTAGGTCGTATTCTTTGATTTCCAACAATGGGGACATTGTTGAGTTTTGGTTTGGGGGTTTTGTCACCTTTTTGAGTCGTCTTGAATCTTTTAGTCTTTTTAGTGTCCAATTTTTCAAAAATTTGTCGCATGGACAGATTTTTCAAGCTTTTGTTAGGTTGGATGTGATGCTTTTAGTATGTGCTTTTGGTGAGTTCTTGTATGTGTTGTAATCTTGTGATATGGCTTGGTGCCACCTTAGGGTTTCGCTTGCACCTTCATGGGTTTTTCCCATTCTTTGGTGTTAAGTTAAAGGGACTCGACATTTTTACGCCTTGTTCTAATAGTCGAAATTACCGTGAGATCACAAACACAACTTTCAAATTGTGCATTTGAGTGTTAGTATTGATTACTCTAAAACACTTTTCTCGTCATTATGTCACATGCCATATGACATACATATATAGTGAATTGCTTGATGGATGCGTTCATTCCCTTGATAGACTGTTGTGGAAATGATATTAGGCAATGTGTGTGCACTTTATTACCTATAATAGCCTAAACACATTCCTAACCATATTGTGTGCTCCCAAGCCAAACTTGAAGCCAAACACTACTCTTTCATTTGGTACCATATACAACCATATACCTCATAGCCTAAACACATGCCTACCTTTGTTACTAATCATGTTAGGTTGTGTAATGGAAGTTGTAAACCGAAAATTCGCTCTGGGTGAGGAATTTCAATTAACACCCTCAAACCGCTACCTGGTAGGTTGCATCAGGGTAGGTACCTTTATGTACCATGGTTTTGTATGAGTAAAAAGTCTGGAGTAAGATGGAGTAGGTAGGAGAAGTATCACCCAGGCTGTCGGGGTGATTTAAGCATATGGTATGATGCTTGAGGTTCCCATGCTGGTGAGAGGGGCTTTAACCTTGGTACCCCGTATCCCATATATGATACTCTTTTCTAGATCTCCTCTGTAGTTCTCCGACCCACATAGTAAGCATGTTAGAAGAGGGATATGGGTTTTTCAATGATGTAGATGTGGTCATGAAAGACGAGACCACCTCGGTTCTTCTAGCTAGTCTGAAGGTTTTTTCCCCTTCTTTATTTGTGGCATATCATGCAAATAGGTTGCTAAGAGAGCTAGTACCAGTGGGGTAAAAATCTAGCCCACATACATACATATACACATAATAAAATAGATAGATATTGAGAGAATGACAAGTCTTTTGATAGAAGGTGGACTGGCCTAGGAGGGAAAAGCATCACGTATGATCACATGCTGAAAAACCCCTAGGTAGTATCCGGTGGAGGGAGTGACCGCTCTTTATGTATTTATCAATAAAGCGTGCTTCGGGGAGCTTACACAAATAGGAAAATAATACATCATAAATGCTCCAAAAAGCTTACAATAATATGGAGGGCATATGCCTTTTTCTCTCAACCGTAAAAAGAAGAAGAATAATATGTGTCGTGTTAGAGAAGAAGAGGATCAGGTCGTGGAGGCTAGAAAAACGCTCTTTGTGGTAAAAGAAGATCTCGTCCCCTTTCCTGAAGAATATCATGTCATATATATAGGTATTATTTCTTACTGTTCACTCCCATATATGCGGTCTAGTGACCTAGTAATTTACGGGGCGTTACATGGTGATAGGCGAGGAGATCGTGGGAATGATTCCCTAGAATCAAGTGATTCCTTTTAGAATTGAAAGAGTTGACACCACTTTTGAATGAGACTCTTGAATGGCCGGAACAAGACAATCTCCTTGTCATTTAAATGTCATTGTATACTGTATTTCTTTGTAGCTTGATCTTGGTGTACTTGGTCTTATCTTGATAGTATGTTTAATCTAATGCTTTTACTGCTTGGTAAGCTGGTTCTAGAAGGGATTGGGGTACCTAGGTATCCTGCCTCCTACTGGACCACAATATCAATATGTCGGGATATCGGGATACCGGGTTAATGCAATAGCGGGGTACCCAGCTGATGTAGGAGCGAGGTATCCAATTGAGCTCCGTGACAGGATTCTGAGTAGAACTCCGGGTCTAAATACTTAGGGGTTATCGGGATTGCTAGGCTTGCTGGCTTGATCTGAGGGAGGAGGTAGGTATCCGGATTTGATCCAACATTCTTTTTTCTAGGAGTAGCTAGATGGTATCTTGACATGTGTCTCTTTCTTTTATCTGGGTGAAAAATTCTTCTTTGATCCTTCGCTAATTTTGGCGGTTAGCAGAAGTAATGAAAGAAGTTAAGCTCGGCGGTTAACAGAAGTAATGAAAGAAGTTATGCTCTAAATGGTCAAATAGTGTGTACAAAAGAAAAACATTGAGAATATGCTAAAGCAAATGGCTAGAAATGTAAAAGTACCCAAATCAGTACTTATGAGCCTTAAAAAGAAAAGAAAAGAAAATGAGAAAAGCAAACGAGTGTCGAGTTATTTGATACTAAGTACTCACAATATATAGTACAACATTGGAAGCATAAATGTGGGTAAAATGAATGCCTAAACGCTAACCTGTAAGCAACCATGAAAATATAGCATTGTATGGATGGGTAGACATATTCTAGCATGATTGGTAATTTTGAACTCTATAATGTCCAAATTCTTTGTATTACCTCATTAAACCCAATGGCCAAGTTATAACCAAAGAAAAGACCTTTTCGATCCATAAATGAGTCTAAATTGGGAATGTCAGTTGACACATGAACTTTCACGTCCATGGCATAGTGGTTCTTTCCTAGGATAGTCATTGCTTAAATTATATGCATAATTCATTTTTGCATATTTTATGAGTGTGGAACTTAGGACTCTAAGCGAAAAGAAAAGAGAAAATTCACGTGAGCTTTAGAATTGAAGTGAATTATGCTTATGGTGTGGTAGTGAGTGGTCCCTAATGCATGAGTACCTATAGGTGTGGGATTCGTGTTCGTGCGAGTTTCCTTTTTGGTATCTCCAAGTTGCTCTGGATAATATGCGTATACTTACTTCTCTTGATCACACATTTCAGTATCACATCAAAAGTTGGAATTACAGCCTTTTTGAAATTATTGCCTCGGTGTCTAGGAAATTTTTCATTCAGGTCAGTTTTCAGTTAGTCTTATTTTTTTTATCTTTGTTTTGTTCAAGGACAAGCAAAGGTTTGGTTTGGGGGTAATTGATTGCACCAAATATGTTGTATATTTCGGCCCTTAAATCCGTATCCTTTGTGTCATTTTCTTGCGTTTTAGTGTCACTTATGGGCTCTATGTTCGTATTTGTAAGCATTTATCCATTTCTGGTGTTTAAGTGTATCGCGGGACTTTCGGACCAAAGGGGGCTAAAAGTTGGACAAATGGCATCAGAGGCATCAGAGGCATCAATAGTGCGGGTCAATGCAGGTCCCTGCGGGTCCCAACCGCACTATCATTTAAACCCTGGACGTGACATCTGAAGGAAAGATAAAGTGCGGGTCAGTGCGGGTCAGCCAACCGCACTCTCACCCACACTCTTGCCTAGAATCGGGACCTGATAGCTGAAGACACATGAAAGTGCAGGTGAGTGCGGGTTAGCCAACCGCACTCTCACCAGCACTCTTGCCCAAACCAGAGAGCTGAAAAATCAGAGAAATGATATAGTGCTGGTGAGTGCGGGTCATTCAACCGCACTTTGTCTCTGACCAGAGAGCTAAAAGTCTGAAGAAATCAATAAAATGTGGATGAGTGCGAGTCCTAAATCGCACTCTTTCGCCTACTAGAGGTCGTTTTACAGCATTTTGTAACCTATTTTGTGGGGAGTATAAATAGAAAGTGTTGTAATCGTTTTTAGTGGCTTTTGACACTTAGAAACTCTGAACTTGTAACCTAAATCTAGGAATCCATTTCTTCTCATTTCAATTGACTTCTTAGAGCTTCATTTCTCTATTTTCTCTAGCCATAATCAAACCCATGGGGGTGGTCTAGTGTTAGAGTATAATGTAGAGATGTCCATAATCAATCCCATGGGGGTGGTCTAGTGTTAGAGTATAGTGTTTGGGTATAATGTAGAGATGTGTATATGATACGGAGGGTTCTATTTCCTTCTAACAATGCTAATTTTGTTTTTGAGATTAGGCAGTGCCGCAGTGGCAACCACATTTGGGTAATCTATGAAAAGCTTGTTGATTTCAAGTATTCAAAGTTCTATCAATCTTAGCCTACTTTTATTTCTCATAGTCAATGTTCTAGTTAGCACCATTTCTCATAGTCAATGTTCTAGTTAGCACCAGAAGCAAGTCAGGCGGAGTCCCGACATCTAGCGCCTAGATCAATTAGTCGTTTGGTCAGTGGATTTTTTGAATGTCTCAGTTCAGTGTGGCCGAAGTGTGAGAGAGACTAAATATATCATGTCAAATTGATGAATACAATAACACCGTTTGGCATACACAATTTGGACTTACATTATAAGAGTGTTGAATGGAACAACAAATGTGTTAATTTGGTTTAAAAGGGCCACAAATCGCCCCAAAAAGATTTTCGGGCTAGACGATGTAATGGGGGATTTTTACTGCGTGTCAAAACCATATGCTCAAATGATCCCTCTGGGCCTTCCCGTTTGGTTGATCGACAAACTTCCATTGCCACTTGCCTGCCCTTTCGGGCTAGAGGGTCGATAATCCTACCCTAACCACCACCAAGATCAGCACGGTTTGTTTCATCTTCCTTTTCCACTAGATCTTTATCGCTGTCATCCTCATCATCATTTTCAATGGCATCAGAGTCGTAACAAACTAGACCCTTTTCCTCATATGGCATAAGTTCAGCTTCAGCTTCAGCTTGTGCTTTAACTAGATCATCTGAGACGGTAAAAACAAAGAGTTAAAATCAAAATATAAAACAAAATGAATTCGGATTTCCCCATAGTCAATTTCAAGGTCTTCTGGATTTCTTTTAGCATGCTGCTCCTTCAAAGTATCAAATTTTATTCCATCCAGAGGCCACAATTCCCTGTTCAAATTAAAAGATTAAAAAAAAAAGTTAAACCGATAGAAGCAATATTCACAACAAAAAAAGGCTAATTAATGCTAGTGAGAGGGGAAGGATCAGAGGGATAAAATGTTTTGGAATTATTTTAAGAGAGGTTCTGTTATATCGATACTTCTAGGTTTCAATAGACATCATCAACTTGTAAATTAGTAATACTCACCCAGGTCTTTGTTCTCATCTGAAGGCAACATAGGAAAATTTCTCATCTTCAAAGACACGTAAAGATTCACCCTTTGAACGCTACAAACTAACCGCAGATAAAAGAACATCAACATAAACTAATGATAAACTCGGTACTCTGATCTTTATCCACAATAACAGAGAAAAGAGAAAACAAAAAAAAAAAAACAAAAATAAATAAATAAATAAAAGTCCATTAATATTTCAAAGAAAAAAAAAAGTCAAATTCATGAATTCTTGTAGGCAGATATTATGAAAAGTGAGTCCAGAAGGAACCTTGCATGCACACTGCGATGTTGTCCTCTGCACACGCTGAACGATATGACAGTATTTTCCTGATTTCTCTAATGGACAAGCCCCGTCATGAGGGCACTGCATTAAGAAAACTGGTAACTTAACCCACACAAAAAAAAAGGTACAAGATAAAAAAGGAGGTGGGAATTCATTCGGGGAAAGATGTTAGCCAAGAAAATAAATGTATGGTGGAAACTTTCTGTACTCACAGGAGCAACTATATGTACACCACTTCTGCGTGTCACCAGGTCTTTCGAAGTTTCCTTGTTCACATCTTTAGACTTACGGCATTTCTACGAAACCAAAAGGATGCTATCAAATTAGCATGTTAGAAAAAGAACAAGACATTAATTACAACAACTATTAGATTGAAAATTTAACTGAACACACCCTTTTCTCCATCCATAATATATGAGAACGCATCTGTGATATGATATTAGATCCCTGTGGTGTACCTGGTTCAACCAAAACCTGTCAACATCAAGTCGAATAGAAACGTGTTAAACAAAATTTATAATGTAAATTGCTTGAATAGAATTCCACTTTTTGAGAAATTCACAAGGTGAGACACAAACAACATTCTCTTTCTACATGCTTAATCCTAATCTCTTAAGCTCACTGAAAACTGCATGGAACTAAAAGAATTCATGATAATTCATTATAGGAATTACTTATCAACAAATGCCGGTAAATGTATAAAGAAAGTGAACCTTACATGACTATATCTCTTTTTTCAATAAGTGAAAAAAAAAATATTATGAAAGTACAAAAAAGGCTGTAACCTTAGTCGGTTAGTCCGCAATATATATGCAAGAGAAACACCTAAAAACCAAGAAGATGATAGAAAGCTCCTTAAACCTTTGAAAAGATATTGAAAGTAAAAGAAGGATTCGATCCAATGATAACTAGAATTTTTATTCAGCTTGCTTGGAAGGATGTTTGTTAATTTGAGTTTTTTCTTGATTTTGATTATGTATCCTGTGTTTTGGTGGGACTGCTTCTCCACTTTTGTACCCTTTTTTTTAATTTTTTTTTTTTTTTTATTTCATGAAAAAAAAATTTTCTTTGTTTCCTATAAAGAAGGAGTGCTTATCCACTTTTTGTACCTTTTTTTTTTATTTCATGAATAAAATTTCTTTGTTTCCTATAAAGAAGAAGTAGAAGAAAAAGAAGAAGATTTATACGCAAGTCAATACTTCAAAGAAAATTTGTTAGAAAAACATAACGGTATACACAAGTTCATTTTAAATCTATTCTGCTGACATTTATAAATGACGACTGGAAGTTGTATAGGTCGTCATGCTTTCAGATAGAATACTGTCAAACACAGGATAAAAAATAAAAAATAAAAAGTGGAGAAAGCAAAACCAATCCAAATGGTAGCATTATCCTAGCAAGTAATTGTTTCTGAACATTTGGTATGATCAATCCATACAATCCTTGAAAACAATAAATACGTATCTCTGGGTTGTTCAGAAAGCAAGGCAAAAATTTTGACTCTAAAAATAGTTGAAACAATTCTTGTTGAGTTTCATGTGCAAAAAAAGAATTTGCTGATTGAAAATGTCAAGCCACCAAATTAGTGTTGACAATTTGAGATATTAGGCTTTATATTTGTAAAGGGTGTGATGGCATCAATCAGGGAAAGGTATGATTAGTAGATAAGGGGGAACAAGAGTAGCAGGAAGGAGAGAATGGTGCCATCCTAATCATATAAAAAGGGAACAAAACTTGTCTCATTAAAGAAGTATCTTAAATAGACAGGGACAAGTCCGATGCAGTGCTTCTTTCGGTTAGATAAACATTGGTTAGGTTTTAACCCTCACGTTCATGATTTACTATGGGTTGGCAGCTTGTATTCAACCAGTCAAGGAGGGCTCTTCTACCATTCACGTGGTCACGTTGTGTAGATGCTTGAACACTGTAATCTATTATCTTTAAAACATGATTGAGAATACGCACAAAGCCAACTCAATAGAGTGGAAAACCAACTATCAATTGTAGACATAAACAGTGCAATCATGTAGAGATACTAATTTACCCATATTATATTAATATGATAGAGGCTTTGAATCTAAAGACCTGGAATATGCATCAAACTGAATGAAGGTCTAGTTCACAGGTTTCAAAATCTAATTTGTGGTGTCAGAAATTCAATTTAATAATAAGAAGAAAAAAAAAAAATAGTACCTGCCCAGCTCCCTCTGCTACACAGATTGCAGCTGATCCGCTTGTCTCAATTAGGTATTTCAGATGCGTGATGCATCAAAACACCATGAGGCCCATGCAAATGGAAAGGTAGCATAAGAAAAAAAAAATTATAATTAAAATAGCTCACTAATATATGCATTTGTGGTGCAGCCGTGCAGATGTAATGATGTACACAGATTTAACAAGTATTGTGTATAAAAATTCAGGGATCAAACATATATCAATTTGTCCACTTGTCAGTGATGCATGCATTGCAATATATCCACTGCTACGACCCATCGATTTCACAATGCCCATACCATGATAAGCGCTATGTGCCTACCACAAAAAGTGAGGGTAAAGAATGAACTTGTAAGTTCTAATAGCAACAAAGAGATTAGTGATGAAAGTCTAAAGCGAATGAACTTCTTGATATGTGTACTATATAAGTAAAACATAGCATTCCAATTTGTACCTCAATGTATGCAGAATTTATTGCTCATTGTCTTCTTCAACAGCAGTGTCAAAGCCAAAAGTTTTATCCATCAGCAAAATATCATTGTCTATGGTTTTTGGCAGACCAACTACAGCTACCGTCATCCTTCTTTTACAGCACTGAAAGAAAAATGTTTGGAAGACTATAAATATATATTTAGAAAATTAGACATCAAGGCCTGAGAGGAACAGAGCAACTATCACTTTGACATTCATAGAGAGGTGTGACAAGTAGTGATCCGCTAAGATCCCCTCGATTTATAAGTAAAGCAGTCTATGAAGTATGAATATCCCACTTCATATCAAACTTAGATATGCAGAACACAATTTAATATGAAAATTACATAGTAGATTTAGCTAATATCTATCCTATAAAAAAAATTATGACCACCCCAAGTTTTATTAACTTCAAATTACTTGAGACATTGTGTATATACATACTAGAAAAAGAGAGGAGATTTATTTATTACTGTATCCATAAAATACATTGTCATTAGATTAACATCATGATAAAAAAATAATAATAATAAAAAAATGCATTACTGGTTTCAGAGTATTATTATTGTGAGTACACCCAGTTGGTACAAGGGTACAAGTTTCAGGTTAAATAACCTCATTGTGTATCGCATTAGCTCCCGCATGTGTACCATTCCCGTCCAACACAAAAAGCATGTTAATTCCTATTTCCTGACATCATAATGCAAATACATATATCAGAACTTACAATGCCTGGTATCTTGAAACATTTCACTTTTAGGAAGTCCCACAAGAGAGCTGTAAAATGATGTCACAAAGTAAAAAGTTTGATTGCCCACCTTCATGCTGTCGACAATTTCACTAACAGTCGATCCTCCACATGAAACTCCTAACAAGCTTCCACCAAAAAGATGAATATTCTAAACTACTTTCCACGATAGCTAATAATCAAAGTCAAGTCTAAACAAAATTAATCTATAATTTGAAATTCTTCTTCTAAAGCAAGAACATGCATTTAGTATTTTAGTATTATTTTTTTCCCTTTATAGCAGATCTAATCTTAATCAATCATTGATTTTTTGACAAATGATTGCTAAAAAGAAACAAGAATGTACCGGCATTTCAGTCAAGTCACTGTCACAGAATCCACGATAGCCAACGGAACCCCTACTATCTTTTTTAGGCCATAAATTTCGAGAGTGATGACAATCTGCAGAATATTATCATAATTCATTATATAGAACTCAATAAACTTAAATCATTATGACTACATATGAGATCTTAATAGAAAACAATTTTGGCAATCGTTAACTCCGATCATTGGAGTTTTTATTGTTGGAGGATGTCAGAGAAACTTCAAACTTTTTTCCCTGACTAATAACAGAATTTAGAATGTAAAACAAAAAATTAAGGCCTTATGCATAATATACTTGGATAGCATGTAAACATTCCATATAGGAAGAATGTTGTCCATTGCTATTAAAAAGAGTTTAGAGAGTGCAGAAATGCAAGATTTTTAATTTGACTTCATACCAATATCAATTATCTGATACAATATAAGTCTTGTGTATATTGTATATACTACGCTGCAGCCATCAAATCAACACGTTTTAATACAACAGTCGATCATAGTTGTAGGTAATACTATACTAATAAAACAATAACTCATGGTGATAGGCACTATGCTGTTCTTTCTAAGCAATGAGATATTATTTGTCAGACACATAACATGACCATCAAGAAAACTGAATCTCCAAATAAGTGCCAGAAATTTCACCAGCTAAAAATTATAAATTGTACAATTAAACTAAAAACTGCACAACATTTTTACATTGTCGAAAACCCCTAAAAATTAACAAATTGCCAATCAATCAAAATCGAACTAGATAAACCAATCAAAACCCACATGAAATCAAGCATAAATTCAACCCACTTGAGCAATTGAGCAATTAAGCAACAAAATAAAAACCCACCTAACGATTAGGCATGGTGGGATCGTGTCGAGACCAGAAAACATCAAGCAAAGACTCGAAACTACAGTCTTTACGATCATATTGAACCCTCATGACCTCGTTGACTGTCGGACGATAGAGAAGAATGGAAGTGATGGCGGTGGCATGAGAACTAGAACTCAGAACTGAGAAGAATGTAAGTGATGGTGGTGGCGTTGGCGTTGGCGACGGCGGATGTGGCGAGAAAATGGAAGTGATGGTGGTGGCGTGAGAACTAGAACTCAGAACTGAGAATGGAAGTGATGGTGATGGCGTTGGCGAGGGCGGAGGTGGCGATCAGCCGGCGGCGGCGGTCGGAGCAGATGTGGAAGCCAAAGAGAGACAAATCGGTGAGAAGAAAAACGTGAGAACAAGAAGTCAGAAGTGAGAAGAATGGAAGTCAACAGAGGATGGAGATAGATATTAGAACTTGTAACCGGTTACACTTGTTTTTTTGTTTTTAAGTTTTTTCTTTTTTTTTTAATTAATGCAGGTCCGTTGGATCAAGTTTCTGAATGATCCAACGGACCGAATGCATCACTATTCATAGCTATATGATACACAGCCAATTTCTCTATAACTGCATAGCAGCCAACCCCGTGTATGGTTTGAAACACGTAGGAGTTAGGTGGAGAGAGTCAAAGAAAGAGAGGAGAGACGTGTAAAGTAGTGTAGGTATTTCAATTCATTAAACGCCCACCACCTCCTTCTCAGTTCAAAATCTTATTTTCTACTTTCCTTCTCCTTCTCCTTCTTTATCGGGATCATCACTTTTTTATTTTTTTTTTAATTTTGTTGGGGTCTGACTCCAATGGATGCAACTTCATTCTCCGGCCTTCTTCCCCACACCGACCTCAATCCAAATTTCGCAAGGTAGGCCTTTTTCTTTTTCTTTTCTGTTCTATTTTTACAAATTGTGAATTTTGTTTATAATTTTATCAAATATTCTGATTGAGACAGTATTTGGGTTATTACATAAAATATATATATATATATATATCTGCCCGGAAAATAAATTATCACCAATGATGTCAAGCCTGTTGGTTTGGTTTGGTTTGGTTTGGATGATGTCCAAAGGAACATGATTGGTAAATCCCCGTGATTTGCTGCTATTGCCCCGGATGTATTTTCTATTTTTTTTTTTTTTTTTATTAATGTAAATACTTGATTGTCTTGTTTACATAATAACATTCTACAAATTTGGTTTTGTAAGAAAATATTCTACTATTACAGTGCTTGCGATTTTTGGCATAATGGGATTGTTGAATTGTATTATTGACTTAATTTCCCAAACAGATGGCACTGGGGTATGCTCAATGAATTTGAGTTTACTATAATTTGTTTATGGGAATCTAGTTGGATGTTGAATATACCAAGTTGAGGATTTAATCATTTAATCTAAATCTTTCATTCATAGGTCCTATGCTCAAGGCACACCTCTCACCTCCGTGTCTTGCCATTCGTTGCAAGAGCATAGACCATCATCTCAAGCTCTTGCCTTTTTAAGTTCCAACAAAACTAGTAAAATAACTAGCCTTCTTGGGGTATCAAATGTTTGTCGCCCCGTTCAAAAGAGAAATGGCGTAGGAAAAGCAATTTGTGCTGTGGGACTAGGCGTATATGGGGAAAATGTTATCGAACATCAATCTCACTCTCATGCCACGGAAGATAAGGTTGGGGTGTTGCTTCTCAATCTTGGAGGGCCAGATACGCTTAATGATGTTCAGCCTTTTTTGTTCAATTTATTTGCAGATCCGGTATGTCAGCTTCTTTCGTTTTCCTTCCCACCTTCCTATCTTTTGTTTTAGCTCACATTTGTAATTTATTATTGTTATACTAAAGATTGTATTATTTTGATACAGGACATTATACGTCTCCCCAGGCTGTTTCAGTGTCTCCAGTGGCCCCTGGCAAAGTTAATCTCAGTGTTGCGGGCTCCCAAAAGTAAAGAAGGATATGCCTCCATAGGAGGTGGCTCACCTTTGCGTAAAATAACAAACGAGCAGGTCAAAAATATTTCTTTTGTGCATGGCCATTTAACCTACGTGTCCTGCAAATATTGAACTGTCTTTTGAACCTGTGCTCTTCTTTTTCAAGAATGTTTATTTTGGTCTGGTTTCATTGTAATATGAATACTTCTGGTGAAAATTTGTTGCAGGCTGATGCACTTAAAACAGCTCTTAAAGCAAAGAACTTGACTGCAAATGTCTATGTTGGAATGCGGTATTGGTACCCATTCACTGAAGAGGCAGTTCAGCAGGTAGGTGTTGCACTATTTTTGTTGTCTCTGCAATCATTTCTTATTAAGAACTACTGCTGGAATTTAATTATCATTTTCTGAAAATTTTGACATTTTGGCAGTTAAATAATGATGTAGAATTGCCATTGTGTTTTTACTGCTAAGTAACATTAAAATGTGTCCCGTCTATGTTTAAATTGATAAGTCCCTATAGTTAATGTTTTTTTATCAAATGTGACAGATTAAGAGGGACAGAATTACCAAGCTTGTTGTGCTGCCACTTTATCCTCAGTTCTCTATATCTACAACTGGGTCAAGCATCCGTGTTCTTCAGAGTATATTTAGGTGGTGTTTTTTATCAGCTTCTATTCTTCTGTTCATTAATTGCAGTAGACCATTTTTTCCTATTTCATAGGCCATTCTGAATGAGGGTAATATATCAGGGAAGATGAATATCTATCGCGCCTGCCGGTTTCCATTATACGGTCCTGGTATAAGCGAGAAGGTTATGTTATTTCTATGGCTGACTTGATTAAGAAAGAGATGGAGAAATTCACAAGGCCTGAGGAAGTATGTTTATTTACTGCATACATTTTTTCTACTTGTTTTTTTTTTTTTAAAGAAGAAAGAAATTATTTTGAATTTTGACATCCCTGAATTGCGGATGTTTTATGAGATTATCTCTTAACAACTTTACTCTTGTATGGAACTCTAGGTCATGATATTCTTCAGTGCCCACGGAGTACCAGTCAGTTATGTTGAGGATGCCGGTGATCCCTACAAAGATCAGATGGAAGAGTGCATCTATCTTATCATGCAGAAGTTGAAAGACAGAGGAATTAACAATGATCATACACTGGCATACCAGGTTTGATTGTAAAGCCTAATTTCCAAAAATCTTAGGTTCCACTTTCCTTTAGGCTTTGATTATGAACATTTCGCAGCTATTGTCTACTGTCTATTGAGTGCTTGTTTTTGTTGTCCTTGGCAACTGGGGCCGCTTTAGTTTTGTCCAAATTCCTTGCAATTTGACTTGTCTTTTTCTTTCTCTTCTTTTGATCAGAGTCGAGTTGGGCCTGTGGAATGGCTGAAGCCATACACCGATAAAGTTCTTGTTGAGCTCGGACAGAAAGGTGTGAAGAGTCTCCTAGCTGTTCCAGTAAGGTAACATGACAAGTTACTGAAGTAGCAATTAGATTGGTTTATTGCTATTGATATGAGCATTAAAATGGTATTCAACAGATTAATTTAATTTTCTTCTAAATTCCAGTTTTGTGAGCGAGCACATAGAGACTCTTGAAGAAATTGACATGGAGTACAAAGAGCTGGCCCTTGAATCTGGCATCGAAAACTGGGGACGTGTACCTGCTCTAAATTGTACCTCTTCTTTCATCACAGACTTGGCAGATGCAGTAATAGAAGCCCTACCTACAGCTTCAGCAACAGCCATGTCTACCCCAAGGAGCGCATCAGAAGAAGATGATCTTGACCCAGTGAGATACGCCATCAAGTTGTTCTTTGGTTCGATCTTAGCGTTTGTTTTGCTTTTCTCGCCTAGAATGATACTAGCATTCAAGAATAATCTCTTCTAAAGGTGATGAAAATTAGTACTAAAGATATATCTAAAGTTTCATAGAAGCTGCTACCACAGAGAATTAAAGGTTCAAACGCGACAACAGAATTTGTTGTTTTCTTTTTTGTTTTTTGGGGGATTTTACCATTTTTTTCTACATCAAGCTTATACAGAACAAAGGTGGTATATTGATGTTTTTGTAGCTGGGGAATAGTATTGTATTGATGAGTATATTCTTACTCCAGTTTTCTGTGGATGTGGTAGTGATGCTATATATACATGAAAATAATGTAAGTTTGTTTCTTAGGGATCGACTACTATGCATTGCTAGAGGTGGGCATCAAAACTGGAACCAAACCAAAAAGTGTAGCTCAGTCTGGTTCGCCATATAATTTTGGTTCAAACCGGTTTAAATTTGTGAAACCAAAATTGATTTCGGTTTTGAACCAGTTTTGGTTTTACAAAACCGGTCATATATAAGGGAAAATAATAAACCCTAAGTATCAGTTTTTACTATCTAATCTCTCATTCTTGTAGACTCACTTTCACAGCAGCTTTCCTCTTACACCTGGCCGTGTCATTTTTCTTCATTCTTTTGTGTCTTCCCAACATCTTCTTCTTCTCTTCTCTCTCCGACCGCTCTCTGTTGGGCTTAGGTTTTTTTTTTTTTTTAACCTTTTCAGTTATGGGTATTGTAACTTAGATTATTTTTTTCCTTATATTTTTTCTTTGTTGTTGTACTATTCATGGGATCGTAAAGTCTTTACTTTGTTTTGTGTTAATTTTAAGGGTTTTCCACCACAGACATTGATTTACTGATTAACTGTTGTGTCATGGACTGAGATTATAGATGAAGAGATAATATGCTATTCTATTGGCTGTTTAGCAAACTGGGATGTTAAGAACTGTCAATTGATTCATGGGTATGCATCGAAAATAAAGGGTTTAATGCGATTGGTATACTAGTTTCAAATTGTTTGGTAGATGTTAATGCCAACTGTAGCTGGGAAAAATTGATATCAGTTGAAAGGAAAATATTGGGTTCTAACAGCCCAAAGACTAAAATCAGTAAAATAAAAAAAAATAATAATAATAAATAAAAAACCATTAGATCCAAAACCGAATTGAACCAAATTAAACCAATTAAAACAAAAACCGGACAATTCTGAATTTTTTTTAAAGGTTGAATAGAGACCAAAAGCTAAAGCTGAATGATAAGTTTGTTTTGTATATTTTTCACATCCGAATAAAATGTCAACTTGTTTGTTTTTAAAAATAAAATTGTTTGAAAACAAATAATTTGATATTTATACCCTTATTACTAATAATTGTTATGTATTTTAATTTAATATAATACAAACAACTAAATAAAAATAATTTAATAAATATTAAGGCCATGTTTGGTATTATTTTTAAGAAGTTAAAATATAATTATTTAATAATTTTGATAGAAAAAAGATGTTTAGTAAAATTTTCAAAAATGATTATTTGAGAATCTAGGTTGATTTGGCGGCGATCGTAACAAGTTGGTGGGGGACTACTACCTATTGATTGAACACAATTATACCTCAGGTTTTATTTCATTTATATATAATTACAACTTTTTTATATATCTATCAAGTACCCTCCCCAGCTAATACCAAATTATCATGTATCCATTTTCATTCGTTTATTGATCATAAAGAGAGAAGAATAATTCCAAGGATGACCTGGGCAATACAGTAATAAAAAAATGGAGAGGCTTATTGGGTTGACTGGTTGCTTGGTTTTTGTAATGGCTTTTACAGTAAGGTGCAACTCAATACATAGTTGGAGACAACTACGGTTATGTTGTTCCTCCCAACAACTCTAACAATTTATATGATGATTGGATCAACAACAAGGCATTTCAGACTGGAGATTTGATCTATCTGTAAGTCTCTTTGTAATTTAGTATAAATAAATTCATTTACAGGCTTTTTATAACTTAATATTATAACATTATACTTCACATGAATCTAGCTTTTGATTAATAGGTATCTGATTTTACTTTTCTTAGTATTCAGCTGGACCGGGACACATACGGCCACAGAAGTAACAAAGGAAAATTAATAAATTATGATAATTGCACAAAATCAGGAACAATGCTAACAATTCCTGGAATAAAGGTCCAGTTTAATGAAAATGGCACCCATTATTACCTCTACAGCATCGGCACACACTGTGAACTATGCTAGAAGGTGAAATTTCTAGCCGGAGACAGGATATCCAACACCGGTTATGCTTCATCTCTTGTTGTCGGCACCTTATCTCTTCTTCTCTCCACCTTAGTTTTTCTATTACTTGTAACTATTTCACGGCTTCAGTAACCACTTTTATGGATCCGGTAACCATTTTATGGTTTTTGAAAAATAGCAAATGAAAAATGCTTACCGGACATACCCTTAGTTTCTTTGGTCCCCAAATTTTCAAAAATATATCAAAATGGTCCTTTCATTAGTCAACTGTTAGGCCTCATTTGATTTTTTGTCTGAAAATTAAAAAGTGTTGAATGTTACTAAAGACAGAATAGTGACTTCGCTCAATGAGAAAATGGATCAGATTCGATAGGATCAAACCTATGGGACTTAAGGAATGATGGAAGGGAATAAAATAAAAAAAAAGAAATAAAAAAAGAAAAGAGGGGTTAATTTGGAAAAGCAGAGGGGATAGCTCGTCTCGCCGTGACCTTCTCTTGAATTCTCAAAACTTCTGTCGCTCCATCCCCGCAGGGGCAAAGAACCGGCGGATGGGTAATACCTGGAATAGCTAGAGGATCTACGAGCCCAAGCGAGACTTACTATATCAATTCAAATCCTGGATTTTCGAATTGAGAGAGATATTAAGAGAGGTCAAGAATTCTCACTATTTCTTAGATTCATGGACCCAATTCAATTCAGTGGGAAAGAATTCTATTACTAAAAGTAAAAGGAAGAGTAAAAGAACCTTCAAAAACAAACCCAATTCCATTATTTAGATTGCGAGAAATAGATGAATGTGAAAACTGAAAACTGAAAAACACGTTTGTTTTTTTTTCACTGAAAACTGAATATAAGTGATAAGTTGTTTCTTTTAAGTTTTGAATATCTGGAAATAAATACTTTTACATCTATGCTCTTCAAACTATTATTTGTTATATATTTACATTTTAGAGGAAATAAGTCTTTTTATTCTAAAATTAAGGGGATGTATTGTTTTTGTCCAACATTATCATTTTTATTGTTTTTGTCATTAAATGGGCTGTGAGGATATAATTGTCCTTATTTTTTTTTCTTATCTCTTCTCTCTCCTTTCTTTCACTCATTTCACGCATCCCTCTTCTCTCTCCTTTCTCTCTCCATTCACACCTTCTTCTTCTTCTTCTTCTTCTTCATCTTCTTCTTTCTCTCCTCCTCTCTCCTCCTTTTCTTCTTCTTCCACTCCTCCTCCTCCTCCTCCTTCTTCTTCTTCTTCTTCTTCTCTTTCTCTTTCTTTTTTTTTTCCAGATTTTAAAAAATATTTCAGATTTAAAAAAAAAAAAAAAATTCAGATCGGACGACCGATCGACTGACCGACAATCGAACGTCCAATCTTCCCTCCTTTTCCTACTTCTTTTTCAAGTTTTTTCCAGATATTTTTTAAAAATTTCAGCTTTTTTTTTTTTTTTGAAATCTTTTTCAAATTTTTAAGTTTTGGTCGTGGTTGTAATTGTGTTTGTAGTTGATTATAGGGATTTTTTTAAAAAAATAAATTCAGGTTTTTTTTTAAAACAAAAGTTTTCAGATTTGAAAATTTATCTAGATTTTTTTTTTAAAAAAAAGTTCAGTATTTTTTTGTTGAAAATTTTCTAAAATTAAAAAAGGTTTGGATTTGAGTTGTGGTTGTGGTTAAAAAAAAAAAAAAAAAAAAAAAAAATCATATTTGTGGTTTCATTGTTGTGTTTAATTTTCAGAATATTTTTTAATTTTTTTTTCAGATCTTGTTTTTTTTTTTTTTCTATCTTGTGGTTGTTGTTGGGCTTAAGTTAAAGTGCTGTTTGTTTAAAAAAATTTCAAATTTTGTTTGGTTTAAAATTTTTTCCAAATTTTGTTTGTTTAAAAAATTTTCAGTGTTTGTATTTTTAAAATTTTTTTTTTTTCCAGATTTTCGTTTGAAGTTGAGAGAGTCTAGATTTTCCATATTTTAATTTTTTTTTTCTAGATTGGTGTGTTTAATTGTGTTACTAGTGTGTTTAATTGAGTTGGAAAAATTAAACACATTAGATGTAAACCAATTAAACACACCAGGGACCAATTAAATATAAGTAGGGAAGAGTGACTCAATTAAACACACCATGTAATCAATTAAACACACCAGTTGTAATCAATTAAACACATCAGATATAAATCAATTAAACACATCAGATGTAAATCAATTAAACACACCAAGAAACACAATTAAACACATCTGAGACTGATTAAACACATTAGATGTAAACCAATAAAATACACCAGTTTTAATCAATTAAACACGCATGACTAATTAAATACATCAATTGTAATTAATTAAACACACTGGGCCACAAAATAAACACACAAGGCAAAACGAATTAAACACACTAAGCCAAATGAATTAAACACATAAACACACCAGGTGTTTAATTCATTTTGTCTAATGTATTTAATTTGTTTTGTCCTAGTGTGTTTAATCGTTTTTGTCTGTGTGTGTTTAATGAGTTTTGTATGGTATGTTTAATTGGTAGCCTAATGTGTTTAATTGATGGTCTTGTGTGTTTAATCAATTAAACACATCAATGCAACTCAATTAAACACACCAGGGCCACGTATTAAACACACCAGGCAAAACGAATTAAACACACTATGCCAAATGAATTAAACACATCAGGTGTTTAATTCGTTTTATTTGGTGTGTTTAATTCGTTTTTCCCTGATGTGTTTAATTGTTTTTGCCTTAATGTGTTTAATGAGTTTTGTCTGGTGTGTTTAACTGGTGGTCTAGTGTGTTTAATTGATAGTCTAGTGTATTTAATTCGTTTTGCCTAGTGTGTTTAATTCGTTTTACCCTAGTGTGTTTAATTCATTTGGTCTAGTGTGTTTAATTCATTTTTCCTAATGTGTTTAATTCGTGGCCTGATGTGTTTAAACAAAATGAAATCTGAGAAATTTGTTTGAAAAAGATCAAATCCAAAAAAATTCTTAATTTTTTTTCAACAAAACCCAATCCCAAACCCCAAACCCTAAACCCAACTCTCACCATTCATAAAAACAATCATAACTCAAACTTAAATACAACCATAAATCTGGAAAAAAAAAAAATTTAAGCACAACCGCAACCACTACTCAAACTCAAATCCAAACCTTATTTTAATCTTGAAAATTTTCAACCAAAAAAAAAAAAAACACTGAATTTAAAAAAAAAAAAAAAATTCTGGAAAAAACGTGAGGAGAAAAAGAAAGAAAGAGAGAAGAAGGAGAGAAAGAAGAAGAAGAATGAGGCGTGAGAAAAGGAGAGAGAAAAAGGAAAAAAAAAAATTTAAAGAAGAGCAATCTTGTTCAAAAAGTGAAAATTTTGACAAAAACAATACAAATGATAATCTTGGACAAAAATAGTAAAATCACTAATTTTTTGATTAGGAATAAAGTTCTCCCTACATTTTAATATATTAAAGACAACTCTAAAGCTATTATTTGTTATATATTTACATTTTAATATATTAAGGACAACACAAACATGTAAATTAATAATTCTAAAATAAATTTTGTTTAGACATGCTTTCCTGTTTTGGCAGTTGTAGGGGATTCGTAGCCGGCTGTTGCTTACCTTATTTGTTTTGTTTTGTTTTGTTTTGTTCTTCGCATGTTGGCTTGTGCCTTGTTTTAGAGTTCATTTTTGCTCACTCCCCTTGAAGGGGGGTTACCATTACACCCCCCCCCCGTTTTGTTTTGTTCTTCGCATGTTGGCTTGTGCCTTGTTTTAGAGTTCATTTTTGCTCACTCCCCTTGAAGGGGGGTTACCATTACACCCCCCCCCCCCCCCCCCCCCCCCCCCCAATCCTGCCAAGTGTCCAAAAAAAACTAAATCAGAGTTAACAAATTATCTATTACAGCGTTATACCAAATTTGCACCTATTTATATAAAAGAAAAAAGTATTAGTGGTTAATTGATAACATGACTAATATTATGAGAAAAAAAAAATTAAATTTATAAACTAATTGTCTTCTTCTCCACCGTATCTCCAACACCCAAACCCCCACCACCACTCAAACACAAAACCCTAGCCACCAACCGCCACCCTACGCTCGATCTCCTCCCAGTCGCAACATCTCCTCTCTATCTTTCCCCTCTTTCTCCTTCTATCTCCTTTTTCCATCTCTCTCTCTCTCTCTCTCTCTCTCCACATCGGGTCAAGCTCGGTCCATGTTCTGGTTCGAACCCAGATCTAGTTCGATTCCAATTATGGGTTGAACCCAACTGTGTGTGAGAGCGTGCGAGAGATGCTTGTTCGGTGGTGGTTGTGTGTGAGAGATTTCAGTTTCGTGTATAAGAGAGTGATATTATTTTTTTGATGGTTTGAAATATTAAAAACTTTCATTCAAAAATTAATGAGAGAGATTGCAATTATTGCACCTTTGGTTTGTAGTTTAGTCTTGATATTAGGGATGGTGTGTTTTTGGTTTGCTTGTTTGAATCTGGAGATTATATTGATGATGATGGTTTGTTTGTTTGTTTTTTTATTTATTGAATCTAGAGATGATATTGCTGATGATGATGTGTTTTTTATTTTAAAATGGAGAAATAGGGGTAAAATTGGTATAACATTATATAAAATATGTCATAGTTAATTTGTTAACTTTGGTTACTTTTTTGGACACTTAGTAAGATATTGAGAGAGGGATAATGCTCACCCCCTTTGTAGGGAGTGAGCAAAAATGAATTCCTTGTAGTGTGTCTTGTGGCCTGGTTTTTGTGTCCCATGTTAGGCCTTTTTTTGGCTTTTTATAAAAGAAAGTTTCTTTTGAAAATCTAATTTTTTTTCTTTTTACACTTCTTTTTTAAAGATACTTCATTCTCAAAATTTTAATTTAAAAAAAATTATAAAGCCACTCAATTTTTTAAAATAAATTTCTAAAGACACTCTATTTTATTTTAATAAAAGTTAAGACGAACCATCATAACATTTGGATTTATCCGAAGAGTAATCTTTTTGAATTAAATTATTAAAAAAAAGAAATTATTTCTCATAAATCATTAGGTTAAATATTACATATTAAACACTCTCTTCTAGATTTCTAATTACCATAATAAATTTTTTCTCCTCCTATACATATTTCTAATTTTCTATCTACATTCCTTTTCAAACAAGAGTAACAGTTAAAAAGAAAAAAAAAATTATGAATAAACTTGATATTTAGGAACCGTATATATGTATTTTAAAAAAAAAAAAAAAAAAAAAACAAGTACCTTATTTTTAATTCTTTTATTAATCTTAGAAATTATGAGTTTAATCGAATCTAATTGTAACAAATCAAGTTTTCATATATCTTATTTTTTAAGAAAAAAAAAAATTGACTTTTTAATGTATATATATTACTGTTAATAAAAAACAAAAAATATTCATAATTTTTTTTTTCTTTAACTATTAATTGATAAAGTATGGAGATAAGATTTAAAAAAAAAAAAAATGGAGAGATAGTAATTAGGAGATAGTGTTTAATATGGTAATAATAGATTTAAGAGAGAGAGTTTAATATGTAATATTTAATTTAATGATTTAATAGAGATAATTTTTTTTAATAATTTAATTAGTTTGAAGTGTCTATAGAATTTTTTTGTCTTGATTAGTAATTTTAGTTTATGTTAAAATTGTCATTAATAAAAAAAAAAATTAATTTAAATGTAAATAGATAATTTGTGGATTGTAAGGAGAAACTCTCTTTATAAAATCTTATTGTTGAAAAAAAAAGTTATTTAGTTGTTAATAATATTTCAAATTTAATAATTATGATTAGAGTTTTAACAATAGACAAAATTGGAAATAGATTAAATTAGTAAGGATAGGTTTGAAAGTAAAACTTTGTATTAAATTCCACTGGATTTTTGGTAAGTGAAAAGTAAAAAACTTTAACTTTTCAAAACAATTGGTTTTAGTGGTTCATTAAGTGATTTGAACACTTAAAAAAATCAAACAAAATAACTGAATTTAACACATTAAATGACATTCAGAGTTAAGTTGAAAAATCAAACAAGGCCTTAGGTTGCGTTTGATTTTTCGTCTGAAAACTGAACAGTGCTAAATTATACTAAAAATTGAATAGTGACTGAAAACTAAAACTGAAAAACATGTTTGTTTTCTTTCACTGAACACTAAATATAAGTGATAAATTGTTTTTTTTTTTTTTTTTTAAGTTACAAATATCTTAAAATAATAATTTTACATCAATGCCCTTTCAACTATTATTTATTGTATATTTATATTTTAAAATATCAAAGACAACTAAAATAGTAATTTAATAATATAATTACAAATTTATAAAAAAAAAATTGTCATAGAAAATATAACCCTTAAAGTATAAAAATTGAATAAGTTAATTGAAGTTTAGTTTAAGAAATAACATTCTATTAGCGTCGGTCACTAATAATCCGTACAATATTTATACTATATATGTGGAATAATAATATAATAACAAATTTATAATTAAATCTATATATATCTATCAAATTTTTATTTTATTTTTTTAAAGTGGCTACTAAAGTTTTTTAAATAGTGAGAAGAAAAAAAATATTAATATGATTAAGGGATGTGAGAGAAGAGAAAATTAGAAATAAATAAGATTTATAAGGATAAATTTAGAAGTAATAAATTGATATTTATTTCAATTATTTTTCATTAAGTGAAAAGTGAAAAATTTTCACTTTTTATAAAAAAGTGGATTTAGAAGATAGCAAGGAGACCTCCACTCCCTACAAGAACGTGTTTGTGAAGAGTTTGAACAACAAAGAAGCCACACTGGTGCAAACTTTTAGGAAGAAGATTGATCTAGGACATGTTAGGATTGCTCAATAGCAAGAGTGTAATGTTGTGATTAACAATCTTTTTCATATTAATAAAGAGATTTCTAGTTTAACAAATCGTATAGCATTTATAGTTTATATTATAATTGTCAAAGTAAATAATCATAAGGTCTAAAGACTATGGGAAAAGAAGAATTGTTCGTACATCTAGATATGTATGTGGTAGACACAATTCTTTAGTTAGTCTTGAATAATGTTCACAACTTAAGTTAAAGGTTGGGCACCTTTATTTTGTTAAAGTTGTAGAATTCTTTTGCTAGCATTTGAGTGGGATCAAATGAGATATGATGAGTCTAAAATCATCGGAGTGTCTTCGAGCAAAAGGATCTAGTGCACTGGGTGCATTGAACTGGATCACAATGAAAAGCTTTATCTAGAACCGTCAATAGATAATAGTCTTTTCATTATCAGGACAATCGGAGGGTCTATCTTAATCCTGAGATAAATGATGGACTTATGGTTGCAAGTGATATCATTTGAGTTATCAATGAGTACGATTATATCGCATAGTCTATCCTCGATAGTTTGGTGATATTCATTTGTTAATCGATAGAGGACTTCATTTATAGATATGGACATCGTGGCTCCATTTAATTAAATGAGAGTATAATATCATCATATTGATGTTTTGAGGTAATTGGATATTAAATCTCAACGTTGAGTTTTCGATAGTGTCTATTGAAAACATGGCTTCTGGACAAGTCAAAATATCCAAGTTCAAAACGTGGTCATATGAGTAAATATGGTAACTTGGAGAGTTATAGGCGGTCTATGAACTCTTGGCGATTACTGATATTAATCACGAGGATACACTATCTCCAATATGATTGTCTAGGGTATGAATGAGGAGCATCTTCCTTTTCTATCTTTATTTAAGAGTTCAGTTTTAGCTCTTTAGTGGAATGAGTTAAAATTAATGGATCGGACCTAAGTGAATCATTTGTTGATTGTGATTAGGTTATGTCTATTGAAGCTTAAATTTAGATGGCCCGCCAAGATCCCCAATCCACACGGACTTGCATGGATCACTTGATATATTCTACCGGACCAATTTAAGGGTCCATCTAGAATTGCATTTAATATATTAAGAATATAATTTGCACATTATTTAAGTAATGGGCTGCTCAATTATATTAATATATTAATGAAAGACATGTGGGCTTGTTTCTTTTAGTAAGAATGGGTCTGGTTCACATGTGAGCTTTTTATTTAAAGTCCAATGGATTAAATGAAATAAGAAAATAATGTTAGGCTCAATCTTAATCAAGTGGGGCGACAAGGTTAAAATTTTAACCTAAAATATTATTTTGTTTCATTTGTTTTAATTAAATAAGAATTAATTAATTTATTGATTAATTGTTTAATTAAAGAAACAAATCTTTCCTAAAAGTAAAAGACTTGTTTGACAAGGAAATAAATAAATTAGTTTTATTTATTTAATCAAATAAGGAGTCTTTTTATTTAGTCAAAAATAAAAGAATAAAAATCAAGGTGTTCGATTAGGGTTTGAAGTCTATTAAGTTGAAAAGAATTAGGGTTGAATTTAAGTCGCCCTATATAAGTGACATTATAGAATTCGGCCAACCCTAATCTTAGACTACATAGAATTCGGAAACCCTAAAGGAAAAAGAAGAAAAAAATTCGACCAACCTATATATGTGTTCTTATAGGGTTCGGCCACCACAACAATCCATTGTGCTTGAATTTTTTATTTCTTTCTTCTTCTTCTTAATTCCAAGAGAGAGTTTTTATTCTAAAAAGACAAAAAGAGAGTGTGAAATTATTCTTTGATAGTATACTATTGCTTAATCATCAATAAGTTTGTGTATACGATATCGATCTAGGTTCACGCGAGTTTCGATCATTAGATTGAGAACTCAAAAGTGACCGGAATAATTTTTGACATTCTTTTGATTGTTTTGTGACTAACAAAGAAAAGAAAGTTTTTTGTTTGGTCCATTCACAGGTTTGCAATTCAAAGAAAAGGGAGACCACGCTCCTAGGTGATCCACGTTCGTGCTCGGATTGAAGGTCTTGCGGATTACCATCGACGTAAGTCAATCGGATCACGCGACAAAAGGTAATTTACTTTTGTTAACATATATGCATGTTTATTGATTAAAAGGGTTTAAGGTTCATAAAGGAAAAATTTTAAAAGTCACTAAATCGTTTTTAGTATCGCTTCCGCTGCGTTTACCACTTTTATTTATTATTTTTCCCTACAGGACAATGCTCACATAGTGCACAAGTGAAAGTGGCTCCAAGAAGATAACCTCAAGCTCAACCTTCAAGAGCTTCTCAAGCTAACTTTCCTTAACAAATGGCTCACAAAGGAAAGAGACCAATCATGCAAGCTCAACCTAGGAAGTAATCTAGTCTTGGTCACCAACAAAGAAGGAGAGATCCTATCCAACAACCAAGACAACCATAAAGACAAAAGAAGGCTCATATGAATATGCAAGGATATGGTATAGTTCCTAACTACATCCCTACATGTCATTTTTGTGGTATTGATGGTCATGTTAGATCAAATTGCTTTCATTATATTAAAATGTGTAGAGCTAAAACCATGATTGAAACGAAAAAGGCTAGTGCCAAGTTGTATGTTCTTAGGAAAATAATTATAATATGCATAATCCTTGAACATCTAGAACCCAAGTACCATTGACCACTAAGAAGAAAAGTGTATCACCTAGGTGGATAATAAGAGATGAATACTTTTGTCATGTTGTACAAATTGACTTGAAGGCAAATTCTTCTAATTTTTGGTATTTAGATAGTGAGTGCTCTAGGCATATAACGAGAAACAAGAGTTTCTTTGAGACTTTTGTCATGGAGGAAGGGGGATGTGTCACCTTTGGTGATGGATCTAAAAAGAGAGTTGTAGGGAAAGTAACCATCTTCATTCTCGGATTACCCTCATTATCCAATGCTTTATTTATTGATGGCTTGAAAACCAATTTAATAAGCATTTCTCATCTAAGTGATGAAAGACTTTCCGTCTTGTTTAACAAGAATGATTGCTCTATCCTATTGCCCAATGGACAAACTTTGTTGAAAGGGATGAGATCTAGTGATAATTGCTATTGTCTTGAAGCTAGAGTTGTCTCTTGTAATTCGTCCAAGGATGAGCAAATTGAGCTGTGGCATGAAAGACTTGGCCACATGAATTATCGGGGATTTACGAATCTTAGATAAGTTCAACGTTGTGTGTGGCCTTCCTAAGCTTGGGAAGAAAGCCAATGGTGTTTGTGGACCTTGCCAACAAACCAAGAGCATACACAAAAAGGGCAAGTATCTCTCTACCAAGGAGCCCCTAGAGCTTCTCCATATTGATCTTATGGATCCTATGCAAACCGAGAGTTTAGGTAGAAAAAGATACATCTTTATTTGTGTAGATGATTTCTCTATGTTTATATGGACATATTTTCTTAGAGAAAAATCCGAAACTTTTAACAAGTTTAAAATGCTTTGTACTAAAATTCAAAATGAAAAGAATTCAAACATTAAAAGCATTAAACAAATAAGAAGTGACCATGAGAGGGAGTTTGAGAATGTCGTGCTTAGGTATCTCCCATGAGTTTTCGGCTCCTAGAACACCTCAACAAATAGAGTTGTTGAGATGAAGAATATGGTCCTTCAAGAGATGGCCCGTGTGATGTTGCTTAGCAACAATGTCCCTAGAAACCTTTGGGCTGAAGTTGTAAATACGGCTTACTATATAGAAAATAGAGTTTTCCTAAGGCCCGGAACTAGGCAAACCTCTTGTGAGTTGTGGAGAGGTAGAAAGCCAAATGTTAGCTACTTCCACTCTTTTGGAAGCAAGTGCTACATTCTAAATGACTGCAATTAACTTGGAAAGTATGATGCTAAGAGTGATGAGGGTATCTTTATTGGCTATATGCCTTAGATAGTAAAGCATATAGAGTTTTCAATTTGAAGACTCGGAGCATCATGGAATCATCAAATGTTGTCTTTGATGATAATAGGCTTAAGACTAATGACCATGCAGAGAAGGTTGTTGTAATTAATGATTCTTCTTTGGAGAAAGTTGTGGAGACTCCTATTGATGGAAGGTCTAACCTAGATGAAAATGATATACAACTTCTTGATAGAGTTCCTTTGTTGAACTCTAAATAACCCACTCCATGGGTTAGACATCTCTATAACAAAGATGATGTTATTGGAGATGTGAATGAGGTTATTAGAAGTAGGCATCAAATAACTAATCTTATTAGCTACACTTTCTACACCTCTCAAATAAAACCCAAAAAGGTTAATGAGGCCTTAAATGATGAATTTTTGGATTTTGTCATGCAAGAAAAGCTAAACCAATTCGAAAGGAATGAAGTTTGAACTCTAGTTCCTAGGTCTAAGACTACTAATGTCATATGCACCAAATGTATATATAAGAACAAATCCAATGAGGATGACAACATAATGCGTAACAAGGCTAGACTTGTTGCACAAGGGTACTCTCAAATTGATGGTATTGACTTTGATGAGACATTTGCTTCTGTTGCCCGTCTAGAGTCCATTAGGCTTCTCCTTTTCCATTTATTGTGTGCACAAGTTCAAATTGCACCAAATGTAAGTGAAGAATGTCTTCCTCAATGGCTTCTTACAAGATGAAGTGTTTGTAGAACAACCAAAGGGGTTTGTGGATGCACACCACCCCAACCATGTCTACCGCCTCAATAAGACTTTATATGGGTTGAAACAAGCACCGATGGCTTGGTATGAGTGCCTCACTCAATTTCTTGTCGACAATGACTACATAAGAGGTAGTGTTGACAAGACTCTATTTATGAAGGAAAAACAATGATGAGCTTTTCATAGCTCAAATATATGTTGATGATATAGTGTTTGACTCTACCAACAACACCAAAGTTTAACAATTTGTTGATGTTATATCTCAAGAATTTGAGATGAGTCTTATTGGTGAGCTAAGTTACTTCCTAGGTTTACAAATTAAGCAATTAAATGATAATATTTTTATAACTCAAGCTAAATATGCTAAAAACCTAGTGAAGAAGTTTGGCCTTGAAAATGCCAAATATTGTGATACATGTTGGTATCCGCACACCGGAAGGGCAGTGGGCCCAGTTTTTATAATTTTTCGTAAAAACAAAAAAGTTTTAGCCGGATTGTTGTGATTATATTGATTCTAATATTTAACTATAAATATTAGGGAAAGAAATCGTTACCCTTGTAGACTTTCGGTGATTCGTTCGGACTGAGTTCCTCCGCTGTAGAATCTTCGTGATTCCCTCGAACCAAGTTCTTCCACACCAAATCTCCAACACCAAAGAACCAACGAGTGGGCGTCTCGGTATTGAATAGAAAAATTCGACTCTCGAATTTATGTACTTGTTGTGTACTCGTTGTGTACTCAACACTTGAGACAACTGGAAAAATATTGAGAGACTATCTCACAATATTCTTTAGAGGCTTAATATTCAAAAATATTTATCTACATATAAATGAATAAATATATATATATATATAATTTTGAATATCTCATGTAAGAAAAATAACAAGGACACAAAACAAAAAACCTTCTTGAAGTTGTGTATTTCTCTCTTATAAATGAAAACCAAAGAACTTTTCTTTGTTCCTCTCTCTCATGTAAGAACTTATGTTTCTCAAAGAAAGAACTCTTATTATCTTGTTTTCATGAAGTTTAAAAAAATGAATTATCTCAATACATAAAAATTACTCCTTTTTTATGCTTCTTGAAACTTACACGAGTGAGATAGAGAGTTATCTATGGGTGCCTGGGTGGTGAGGTTTTTCAACAATAATTGTACTAGGGTGGGTGGTAAAAAGAAGCATAGAATAGGAGCTTGCTATTCAACCTAGTTATTAATGCAATGAAGAAAAAACAACCACAAAAATCTGCAGAAGTTGAAAAACAAGAGGACTAATTGCTTGACTTGCCGTCCACCCCAATTTTGACTATTAAAAACAATAATGAAAACCACCCATTTTTTTTTACTATTGACAACAATAATAGAAACCCACCGATTTAGCACCCTAAAAAATATAATTTATATATTAAAATAATCAATATTATATTTAATATATATATATATATAATTAAATAATCAAACGTTATTTAATAAATAAAACAATACATAAACTTCTTTATGTATAGATGATTAATTCTAAATTAATCACTAAGCCTCAGTATACCTTAATGTTCAATACAGTGTTATGAAGATGGTATGGGGACACATGGACCTATAATTTCAAACTCCAATAAATCTTAAATATTTAATTAAACTCTTTAATCAAATATTAGATTTATTAAATCCAGATTTATTCCACTAAAAAACTGGAACTGCACTCTCGCCGTTATAGAATTAATTACTCAAATAAGAATCGAATAGCCCATTGATATAATCATTACATATAGATCAATCCTCCATAAACAATTTGTAATATGAGCTAGGTTTAAATTCGTTGACCTCTCAATTACGTCTTTATCCTTGAGTGCCAATGATTCTCTAAAGAACAATTATTTATGATCTTCTCATAAATTGAGTGCTCTATTGTTCAAGACCCGAATCATTTACTCAAGAGAACTATTTGTTTGCTTCATTGAGAAGGAATGGATTCCATGTTGTATATTATCATTCCCAACTAAGTATATCATCACGTCTCCAAGATACAAGGTTTTTAGGTTTGGCAATTAGAGCAAACCATATTGAGTAAGTCAAAAGACATAACTCTATAAGTAGGAGTCTGTTAAATACTCATGATTAAGATTGTTCTTTATATAACCATCTAATTGATAAAAGAGAATATTTTAATTCAAGACGGAGATTATTAAAGATTCCAATTTATCGTGTCCACGTCTTGTATAATTTTATTATACAAAGTACCTTCATTCTAATGTCACCACATCAACAGTTCGGATAAAACTGTTCCATTCTTAATGGGAATGAACTGTACTATTAATTTTAATTAATTAAAGATCTCAACTTTCATTATCAATTACAGACAATTAGGATTATTACATTAAACATAATCCTCATGTATATAACAACTTATATACTATGTTTAATATTACATTTAATAATCATGGAATTTTATGTTATTAATACAATATTAATAACATTAAATGCACACAAATATATAATATAATGTCAATCTAATTATTAATTCAGTAAGAAGATTAACTACATGTGTTCTTAGGGCATTATCCCCAACAATACACCTATGAGTACCACTTTGAAGCTAAGAAATGATGTTAGTGGAAAAAGTGTGGAACAAACTTTATATCGGGGCATGATTTGTAGCTTGCTTTATTTGACCGTAAGTAGGCCCGATATCTCTTTTAGTGTGGGTGTGTGTGCTAGGTACCAAACGAATCCTAAGGAGTCATATCTCTCTTCCGTTAAGAGAATCATTCGCTATGTGAATGAGACATCCAACTATGAGATTTGATACTCTTTTGACACTAATGCTAGTTTAGTTGGCTTTAGTGATGCGGATTGAGCAGAAAATTGCGATGATAGGAATGGCACATTAGGCGGTTGCTTCTTTCTAGGCAACAACTTGGTGTCTTGGTTTTGCAAGAAACAAAACTCAATTTCCTTGTCCACGACAAATACCGAGTACATAGCCGCGGGGAGTGGATGCACACAACTCCTATGGATGAAGCAAATACTAGTCGACTGGGGATTTAATCAATGTATTATAACCCTTTTTTGTGAGAACATGTGTGCTATTAATATTTCCAAGAATCTGGTATAACATTCTAGGACTAATCATATTGACATCCGCCATCATTTCATAAGAGAACCAGTTGAGAACAAATGCATTGTACTTGAATATGTATGTACAAATGATCAACTAGCGGACTTATTTATTAAACCCTTAGATGTAACTAGGTTTAAAATGCTTAGTAGATCTATTGGGATATATCTCGTGGAGTGATGTGTTTTAGTGATTGACCCCATATGGGGAACTCAAGCAAAGAGAGCAATTGCATACTTGTCAAATACAAAAAATTTGATAAACATTATGCTTATTTATTAATTGCTTGAGTAGCTTGGTTGCACATATACTTATATGATATTTTCCTCAATAAGTGTAGACCATTGCTTTGTTTGCAATCCATATCATATTTATATTTAAACATGCATTTTTGGACTAGGAGATATACTTAGGAAGTACTCTTTGAATAACCTATGATTATCTCCATGATATGATGATTGATTAAATGTCATGCTAAATATGAAAAACATGAAATTCAAATGACATGCTCAAATGAAAAGGCATGAATTGATGATTGCATATTCTTAAATGCAAAACTATGTATGAAAAGCTTATGAGACTTAAATGAATAAAAGATCTAGTATCCGTTCAAAGGACTTTAAAATCTTATGTCTCTCTTTCTTTACTTGTCGAACATAGCTACTATCATACGGGTATCTTACCCGAAAAAATAAAATAGGGTGCAAAAAGTCTCTCGTGTCATGTTTTACTTATAAAGTTGGATAAAGTTGCTCATTAAAATTGAATGATTGTTAACTCTATATCCTTGCTTTGATTCATGACAAATGATGTAATTAATTTGAATTCTTTAGGAAACCTTTGTCATTTGCTTTGCCAAATACTATTGAATTTTGGATTTGAATGCAACATGTCTTGCTTGCAAAACATTTTAATCACACATTTTCTTAAAATAAATCTCCTTGTTTCTCTCCAATTAATTGTAATGCATAAAGTGGCTTATATGATTATGCAAATGTGCTTGTATGATACTATCTCTCTTTACTTCAAGTGATCCGGTTGGAGATACTCCTTTGCCCATCTCATGGCAAAAAGGAGGAGTAGAAGTGGTAAGGGAAAATGCTAATTGTAGTAGCAAATTCACATGTTGGGGAATTTACTTACTGAGGGGGAGTAACTCATTGAGGGGGAGCATTGCATTGCACATCCATTGCATGATGTTGCATGTTTTATTTAATACAAATACTTGTTTTTACTTCATATGATCACCTCACAATACACTTACTTTGGAAAGTGTAATCTTTTTGTTTTGAAAGATTGATAGTTCTATAAGAGATTGAAGACTTGTAGTTTTTATTTATTTATTTATTTTTATATATATATCTTTATAATGTAGAATATCATTGTTGACCTTTAGTTTCAATTATGTTATGAGGATCAATATGAGTAATGGTTTTGAACACTCGTTAGAAGATTAATTGACAAACTTTTTGAGAGGATTTATATGAAAATCCTTTGAGTACTGTATATTTGTTTTGCTAAATTGTGAGTTGGCATGGTGTGTCAACTGATATTGTTGCTAAATTGTATTTTGCTAAATTGCTAAATTTAACAGGGTGTTTCAATTCTGTTAAATCGGTTGTTCTCTGATATGGTTTTGTTTATGTTCATTGATTGGTGTTAAATGATTTTGCTTGTCAAAATAAACTAGTTTCATATTTGTAATCATTAATGTAAAACTTGAAATCATATTTTAAATTACTGGAATAAAACTTAAAATTATGTTTTAAATTTTTTATATAAAACTTGAAATTATATTTTAAAACTTAAAATGTTTTACTAAAACTTGAAATTATGCTTTAAATCTTTTATATAAAGCTTGAAATCTTTTAAAAACTTGAAATTATACTCATAAAACATGAAATCTGAAATCTTTTAGACAAAAACTTGAAATATTTCAAACCAAAAACTTGTTAACCATTTAGAACACTGATTTGTCTGAAAAATGACTAGTTTGAATATTTAAACTAAAACATAAACTTACAATAAAGAGTTCACAGAAAATTTCAAGTTTTGACAACATTTTGATTTTTTATATAAGATTTCAAATTTTAACAAAAGGTTTCAAGTTTTCTAATTCGATTATTCATAAAAACGTACAAAAGTGATGTAATAATGCTAAAACTCATTTTTAAGTTACTGTTTTCAACTCAATTAACGATTAAATCAAAGATATTTACACACCAAACGATTTCTTTTCAAGTTTTCACCTCTTTAAATCTTCAACGCGATTCCGAAATCAAGCCATCCTCCGGTTAGTGGATTTGCAAGAATAACACTCTTTTTGTTGCAGATAGGGGTTGGGTTGTGTTGTTTTGCGTTGTTTCTATGTTTTCTGGGTTGTGTTGTCTGGTACGCTTGTTTCTGGTTCGTTCTCTGGTTTGTGGTTGTGTTTCTGCCTGCCTTGAGCTTCGGTGCTCTGTTTTTTGGTCAGATTGTTAGCCTGGTCCTCTTGTATCTTTTTGGCCTTTTGGCCTGTTTCTATAAAGAATGAAGAATGAACAGAGAAGAAGGAATAGAGAAATCGTTGATGAAGAATGAACAGAGAAGAAAAGAAAAGACACGGTTAAAAAAAAAAAATTAAAATAGAAAATTTAATTTGGGAAAGAAAGTGGCTATTAACGATTAAAATTTCGTATGTTGTTAAAAACGAATTTTCTATGTTAGATGTGGTCATTTTTAAAATTTCCATATTAACCCAAGCATAAACCCAGCTCAAAAACCTTTTTCTCTATTTTTCTGTGACACCGAAAGAATTGTGTTTTGTAATCAATGGCGGATCTACTTGAACCCGTCGAAGCGTGAAAATTTCGTGACGTTTTTGTTTGTATGGTCATAATTCGCAAATGGAGAGTTGTTTTAGATCTGGGTTCTGCGTTTTGGTGCTATTCGTTTATGTATGCATTGGTGAAATCGGTTCAGTGACTGGAGAGAATCGCAGACCCAAGAACGTTCAGGTCGCTATTCGGGGCAAGTGGTCCGGCACTCCATTGCTTCTAGAAGCTGGGTATGTTGCTTTTCTTTTCTTTTTTTTGATATTTTGAAAATAGGCATTCACTGTGTGTTAATTTTTATAGTGCATATGATTTATTTCTTTTGGAAGATGAAAAGTATTTGTCAAGTTGTTCTTATTCTTCTTATTAAATTTATCTGTCTTATTCAAGGCAAGAATGTAATTTAGAGAGCCACATTTGGGAACACATCACAGTGTAAAATAATATGGTTATTTTTTAGAAGAGGACAATAACTTTCTTGGAGATAAAGTTTATTATCTAGCTTCTTTGCGGGCTTGTTTATCAAAGGTGCTACTAGTTTTTTTATTCAACTTGTGGAAGACTGTTGTTTGTTAATTTTGATGAGATGGAGGAAGATAGAATTTGACCCAACGGGTAGCTATAACTTCAAATCGTACTTGTGGTTTGTAGATGAAAGACTTGAAACTTGCAAGTGTTTTAAACAATGTAAAATTATTTGGCTTAAGTTCCTTCCAAAGTCCAATTTTATGCAAGGGAAGATAAATATTGGAGGCGTAATCCAGCGTAGGTATTCTTAGATGACACTATCCCAGTCTTGGGGTATTATGTGTTAGACTAACGGTGAGACTCTTAACCGTTCATTCCTACATTATCATGTTTCTTTAACTTATGTGCTATGCTATGCAAAGAAGCTAAAACCTTGTGGATTGTGCTGGAATCTTGTAGTTCTTTACACATTGAGGATACTTTTGTGTTGTGGAAAGGAAAATTAACAAACATAATGGAGCTTATGGAGGTGCACTGTACTAGCTTTTATCTGGATGATTTGGCAATGAAGGAATGCTTGCATCTTTGATGATAACAAAAAAGGAAGATTAATAGTTGTAGAGATTTTCAAGATGTTTCATTCTTCTTTATCTATCTCTAATCGGAAGGGATTATAGGAATAATTTTGTGGTTTTTTTGGGTTCCATAACCTATTTTTCTATATGATTTTTAGTTGGTACACTATACTGCAGGACAGAATTTTACAGGGGTTATTTATTTATTTATTTTTATAGGTTTTTGAACCTCTAAGAAGAGTTGTCTTGTGGACCTCTGATTCACATTTGTAATTCCTGTTTTTTTCACTCATTAATAAAAGTTTTCAGTTTCTTATAGAAAAGACTGCTAATTTGTTCTTTGAGGATATAATATTAGTTTGCGATTAAAAGTTAATTTCTGTCTCTGTTTGAGAAAACAGTTTAGCATTTGTGCAACCTTTATGTTATGGATGAAACTTTTATGGAAAAAAGATAAATTTAGTTGTATCCTTACTTGTTATTTTTGTTTTTGGTTACATTGTCTGGAATGATTCTCGTGGTTAGAAACTTTCTTGAGACTTTGAGTATCTATTCGTTATTATACCTACGATTTGATACAAATTCTTGGCATTTTATGGCCTTTATATGTTTTTGAAAATTATTCTTTAAACCAACTGTCCAAGCCTGTTGTAATTTGTTTTTTTTATTTTTTTATTTTTATTTTCTGGTACAGTGAATTTTTTAATAGAATGAATTATTAATTATTGGTCCAGTGAATTGCTATCTAAAGAACGAAGAGACTTCTTTTGGGAGTTCATTGAGGTCTGGCATCATGCTGAGAAGGATGATCTCGATTCTTGTACAGCCAAAGGGTGTACTAAAATAATATTGAAACATGCTAGCTCTCTTTTAAGTGAACAACTGGCATCACTTTTTCAATTCTCCCTTACACTAAGATCAGCATCCCCAAGATTGGTGCTTTACCGTCAATTAGCAGAGGAGTCACTTTCTTCTTTTCCTCTGGTTGATGAGAGTAACTCAAACCTCGAAGTCAAGGAAACCTTGGAAACAAATGAAAACTTGGAAACCAAAAAGTTCGATCATTTGCTCGTTGGTGCAAATCCAAAAGGTCCTGCTGGAAAATGTTGTTGGGTGGATACTGGCGGAGCACTGTTCTTTGATGTTGCTGAACTGTTATTGTGGCTTTGCGGCCCTACTGAACGGTAATAACCGCTCTATCTTTTTCTAATCATCACATATGTAATATTTAACCATTCTCTAACTTTATTTGTTATATTCTTGGATGCCAGTGCTGAAGACTCATTTCAGCAACCTGAATTATTTGATTTTGATCACATCCACTTCAATTCAAATATTGCAAGTCCAGTTGGTATTCTTTATGTAGCACTTGGAACTGACTGCTTTAAGGAGTTTCATGTCAATTTAGTTCAAGCTGCCAAAGAGGTCATCACTTGACTTCTAAAACAAATTTCCTTACAGTTTTATTTTATAATTGTAATTGATTTTTACGTTTTGCTTCTCTTGCCTTATGAAACATAAGTAAATCCCTTTTATAAATTCACGGAAAACATATAGTTTAGCCACAAAATCTGAGATGCATCTTTATTGTATGAAAGGGCAAAAGTACTCTGCAGACCAAAATTCTGTCGTTATAGCTATTATGATTTATGACATTTTGATGTCTGGGGGTTTTTGCAATTTCTCTCATGAGCACACACTTTGAGCATATCTTGAGCATACTAATACACATCTATACACTTTTACCATGTGTATTATTATGATTGAAATTACGTTGATGACATGGTAAAAGTGTGGTGATGTGTATTAGTATGCTCAAGATATGCTCCAAGTTGTGTGCTCATGAGAGAAAAATTGGGGATTTTTGTTGCAGTCTTGTTTTGATCAGAAAAAGAAAATATTATTAAAAGAAAACGAAGTGAAGCAGAAGTCCACTAAGGGAACTTATGGCCCAGAAGAAAGATCTCCTATAACTATGTTCATTTAATTTTTTAGTAGCTAGTGCTGCCAATATCTTGGGCCTCCAAAAATTTAATTGCTTTCAGTATTCTAGCAATGTATGTTATAGATGAATGGATAATCCTTGGATGATTTAAGAAACTTGTCAATCACTTTTGTTTATTTTATGTGGTATGATCAATTCTCTCTCTGTGGATTGCTGCTAAATTGTTTAAACAAATTCCAGGGAAACGTTAAGTATGTTGTTAGACCAGTATTACCCTCAGGTTGTGAAGCAAAAGTTGGCCTTTGTGGTGCTGTTGGGGCAACAAATTCCTTAAACTTGGGTGGCTATGGTGTTGAACTTGCTTTGAAGAATATGGAATATAAGGCTATGGATGACAGTATGATTAAAAAAGGTTAGAATGCATGACTCATGCTACATCCTTTCTCCTGATTTAAGCAGAAACCTTAACAAAGGGAACTTCAATTCATTTGAGGTTAACTGGGACTGATTAATATCTTTTATGTTGTTGTGTTGGATACATTATATTTCTCTCGACTGAGTGCATGAATGCCTGAACATCAGTTTGTTTTTCCACACGCAGTCACATGTATATAATAATGTATGTACACACCGGTACCCTGACTTATAAGAGTAGTATTGTGTATAGTTTATGACTTTGTACATGACATATACATAAGTAACATAACTCCTACAACTTATCTATTATTAGTAGAACCCAATGTTCGTTTTTAGTATTGAGGCGTTTTCCTTGACTGAGGTGAGGTGTAAGCCTCAAGGCGTAACGAGACGTAAGTCTCACAAAGGATAGTTAAAACACATAAAAATATATCTAAAAAGCACATAAAATTTCATAAATCAACCAATAGTCACATAATCACAATAATAATCATTAACAACCTATTTTATCCTATAAATATCAAGTTACAAAGCCAGATGTAAGGTTTAGAACTTTACAAACAATCAATAACACGACATAATTCATAAAATAATAATCATCATTCTAACAACAAAGATGTTTAAATTAGTTTCTAGGCTATAGCTATCCCCAACTCAAAACATTAACAATGCATCTTCATGTTGGGTTGTGAAGATTGAATTAGTTTTGTTGCGTTACGCCTCACAACATTAACGCGTAAGCCTCAATAACGAGTAGTGAGGCCTCACTACGAATTTTCTATGCCTCAATACATTATTTTAAACAATGGTTGATCCTGTGCTTTTTGGCTGTTTACTATAAACTTCATTCATGGTTAATTTTTCACATTTCTTCGTTGGGTTTTATAATTAATAAATACTATATCCATCATTTAATATTTTGAATCATCCTAGATAAGGTTATGACCTTATGGGAGTTTCTTGAGTTCTATTATTTTGAAAAGAATTGTTGCTGATTATCATTGACTTTCAGACCAACAATTTTTTTTTTTTTTTTATTATTTTTTTTTAAAATTTTTAAAATTTTTTAATATTTTTAATTTTATTTATTTATTTATTTATTTATCTAAGTAGAACTTTTTATATATAAGAAATGGCTTGCTAATTATAGAATTGTTTTTGGCTTGCCAGGATTTGATTCACCTTTCTTTTGATTTTTGTATCTTTCTCTTTTAGATCAACATAATTCTCCTTTCCAATTGCAAAATAGAAAAATAAAAAGAAAAGTTTCTTGCTGCTATAATGGAATAATTGATCTTGGCTGCATGTGTTTTCATTCCCTAATACTTTGTTTTTAGTAAGAATCTTTTCCCACCATAAATGTGTGAGGTTTGAGTTGCAGGTGTCACTCTGGAAGATCCCCGGACTGAAGATCTTAGCCAAGAAGTTAGAGGATTCATATTTTCTAAAATTCTGGTTTGTTTTTCTCGAAAGTCAATACACTTCGTTTCAATTTGTTTTTGCTTTGGTTCTCTGTTTCTTCTAAAATAGGCTTCTTCTTTTTTGGGTGTAAATTATGAGTTATGACAGCTTTGACTTTGACATCATTAGTCATGCACCCAAATCGTAATATCTATTTCTTATTAAGAATGTATGTCGATGGTTAGTGGATGCTATCATGTGTTTTCTGACTATTTACATTAGTGCATTTACGGATGTTAAGCTGGTACATAATAACTGGTTATCAGTTTGAGTGGTATTGAACTTGGAGTGGTAACCCTGACGCTTTATTTGTAACATGTGTACAGATGTGTATATATATGCATATCAGAGAAAACAGGGGGAGGTTTATAGTGAGATAAATTGTAGCAAAAACATTTAATCTTCTTTTGAGGAAGAATAGCAGCTATGAGAAAGTTACTATTTCTTATAAATTATAATCATGTTTAAAGGGTTTTTAAGAATTAAGATTCTCTCTGGAAATAGGAATAACATCATGCTTCAAGGTCTTTCTTAAGGGAGTGAGTATTGTGAATTTAACTAAATTGTTTTTGCTTTGTTTTTGTTACTATATTTTTTATATTCTTGTCATTTAAATTCTGTGCCCTTCTTGGTTGTTGAAAAAGTGTTAAATCATTGATCTGAAAATATGGAAGAAGTTGGGCAACATACTTGTGATCTTCTTTAATAAGCAAAGAAGATATATATATTTTGAAAAGTTAAGCAAAGAAGATATTGAAGTAAGAGTGTACAGGAATTTTAAAAATCTGGACAGTTAAAAGTAGTCCAAAAATCCAAATAGACTAAGTCACAAAGAGTTTCCCGAATTACAGAATAGGCACATCCTGTATATGAGAATGAAAGAAAATGCTAAAATCCCATATTGACACCCAAAGAGAGGTCCAGAATCTTATTTTGTCCCAAAGATCCCCTCTATGGTTTTCAAAAGTTACTCTGTCAGTTTCATCTGAAATCAACCATAGAGCAGTAAGGCTGAAGAATACCATAGCACTTTAGCTTTCCTTCCTCCATTTATGTGGTCTCCTTTTTTTCTATGAGAATTGAGCAATTAGAGTTAGGTGCTTCTGAACAGAGTTTTGAAGTGAAAACAATTTACACTACAGCTGCCACACTATTGGACAATGCAAGAAGAGATGATCAAACTCAATGAAGATAATAAGATGCATGAGTGTTGATGCAAGAATAGATGTACTGACACTGACCGAACTTATAAGAAGCCAATCTAATTTAGTTTGGCCATGTCTGACAAAGACAAATAAATAAATCAATTAGGACTTAGGAGGTGACATTAATTGTTGGGATAAAGAGTTTTTGTGCTTGATTGTAATTTGTCCCTACTTCACTGAATGGTTTTGCCTCTTGGTAATGATGACAGTCATTGAAACTACAATATGGTGGTGTGATGTTGTTATTATGGTTAGATGGTTTTTCTGCAGTACAAAGTTTGCACCTAATCACCGTAGTGATAATGATGTTTTTATGCCTTTGTAGGAACGGAAACCTGAGCTTATATCTGAGATAATGGCTTTCAGGGATTATCTATTGTCATCCACAATATCGGACACACCGGATGTTTGGGAACTGAAGGGTATTTATAAGCTTAATTTTTCTTTTTTCTTTTTTTTTGGCAGTTTTATTAAGCTATAATTTGTCTAAATGCTTTTGTTTCAACAGATTTAGGACATCAAACGGCTCAGAGAATAGTTCATGCCTCCGACCCTATTCAGTCAATGCAAGAAATCAATCAAAATTTTCGAAGTGTAGTTTCTTCTTTATCCCGTTCGAAGGTAAATCTTTTTATTGATATTCACAAGTTATGTTTGAACATGGAATAGTTGGTTTTTGAATATTGAAGTAATTTGATTATGTTGTTTGGATTTCTGACCAAACTGTAGAAGTGTTTACATTGTGCAGCTCAATGATTCAATTAAAGATGAAATAATTGCAAACCAGCGAATGATCCCACCTGGGAAGTCATAGATGGCTCTGAATGGTGCTTTAATCAATATTGAAGATATTGACCTTTACCAGTAATGCTTTCGCTATGCAAATCTCTTTCTTCTAAGTTCTAAATGTTGCTGAACATTTTACATATTTTAAATTTCTGCATGGCTTTATTTTTACCCATATAGACTGGAAAATAATGTCATATATTTATGTGGGCGGACATCATCTTATTATATGATATCGTGTTATGTTCTATTGATTTCAACATGTCATGAAGTGAGAATTGTTGGAAAATTTTGGAGTGGGAAAACCTGAAGTGGAAATTAAAAATTATTTATTTTGATGTTGTAGTCCAACCTACTTATGCTTGTAGATGCTTCTTTAGCAGTGTCTATAGAGATGAGATGTGTTGCCCATTTTTTGTGTTATTTGGTTTGAATGGAATAGAAGGATTTTTTAAGACTGCCAAGTAGAAATTCCCTCTCTATGGGATAAAACTCAGTTTTGGGAAATAGACTTCCCCGGCTTTGAAAGATGTTTCAGTTTTCCTTCATCAAGCAAAATTGGGAATTTGGGATGCGGTGATACCATTTTTTTTTTGAGTCTATTTTGTTCCTATTTTGGAGGTTCTTAGGAGCCTTTTCAGCCTTTGACTGTTGAATTGTATATTCTTTGTTTCTCTGTTAGCAAGGCATCAGTTCTCCTTTGTTTTATTATCCTCTTTTATATAATTCACTTTTTCCAGTGAATATATATATATATATATATTTTCCTGGTTTCTGATAAAAATTCAATAGACGCTCTGTTAGCAATGAATATTCATCTTAGCTTACCTAGGTCTTGGAGCAAGGTTTTGAATAACGTTTCTACCACCTTTGAAGTTAAATATTTTCAGACTTATTACTTACATGGTCTATTCCCATGTTCTTTTATACTGTCAATTCCTTTTTTCTTTAGTTTATTTTATTTTCTTGCCCCTAGGTAGACCTGATGATATCTGTAGTGCTCCAACTTCTGCTCTTGGAGAAACAGTGGTAAAGGTTACCTGCCTAGGTTATTATGGTTTATAATTTACACATTAAAACTAAATAATGTACTAAGTAATGGGACTATATTTTCAGTGAGTTAAGGTTTTAAGCTTAAGAATAACAGAAGTTTTTTAGCTTCAAAATCCTACATGGATCCTTGTATTGTTTTCATTGCCAATTGATATTCTCTTGAATGATGTTACTTATTTAAACTAAAGAATCACATTAAATTAAGGCCAATTCATCTTTAATTTTTCACTGCCTGAGGTGCTTCAGCTTCCATACACCTTTTGTAATGGACTATTTGTTTAGTTGATATGAACATTATTTTTATTTCTTAATTAATTTGGATATTTGATGCCTTGAATATTGACACTCATTTATTATTATTTTTTCCTGACCATTTTTTGTTGTTGCTGTTCTCCATTTTTGTTATAGGTTGCTTGACTTGATTCATCAGGAATTATCATTGGCTGATCAATTTTCAAAATTGAAGGTTAAAAATGCTAATTCATTCTTTATTATTATTATTATTATTATTTTTCAGGTTAAGGATGCTAATTTAATGTTCAATTCTAGTGGGAAATATGGCTTGTTAGAGTACTCCTAAATCCTTACTCCCCTTAAAATACTTATGGCACATCATAAAAACTATTGTAGTCATTATAGATGAGACAACTTTTCCACCAACTTACTATATGCTTCTGAATAGTAAATAACTGAAGAAAATTGAGGTAAAGAGCTGTATTGTCTGTTCCACCCTTCTAGTTTTAATGGATAGTGCACATTTCTGGAATTCGATAATGCACGAGTGTACTTTTTTGGATTGAAGAAATCAATGGAAATTGGAAATGAAAAAAAATAATAGAGCTATAATCCTGGCAAATTTCTTAAGCTGGGGTTGCCTGTTCGTCTCTTGTATATTGTTTTCTTGTTTAATGATAGTTCTTGTTTTGAATGAACAAAAAGAAATAAGTAATTTTCTTGAAGTCACAGATTGAGCTCAACAATCTTTTCTGTTTTAAATTTAGGATAATCATGTGGAAGATACTCGATTTGTTGTAACATGGAAAGAATGTTATTCTTGTTATCCTTCAAAATTAATAATCAAACAGTAGAATTTATTCTAAATTTTGTAAAGGTTAACTTAGGCGGATAGAATTTAAGTAATTCTTCTTTGCTAGGGACCTCACACTTACGGTGTAAACTATTTCGGGCAGCTAATCTTAGATGGGGTTGCTTCCTCTTCTTGTTAGAATCCTAGAGAATTGGGGTCACATATTGGAATTTATGTTAAAGAAATTACTAAATGATAAAATCTAAAAAGGAATTACAATTGTGTTTCTTTGGGAATATATGATTGTAATTAGTTAAAAATTAATTAAAAATATTCATTAGCCTGTCATTTTAATTTCTTCCAGAAAATTTTCAACTTATCTTTTTGGAAAATAAATGTTAGGAATAGCTACAAGACGCTCTTGAATTCCGATAGTAACAAATCAAAAACACCATTTTTGTTTTCTAAATGATTTCAGAAGCTGTCATTTGAAAAACATTACCATACACAGCCTTAGATTTCGGCTTTTTTAATTTCAGAATTTAAACATATTACACCTTTTTTTTTCACAACTGGGAAGGAGTAGTGTCCTAAACGGGAAGGAGTGGGGTTCTTTTTGTTTCTCCAAAGGCTGTGTTTTGTATGCCCTCGTCATTTTTACTCTTGACCCTTTTGGGGACGTTCTTTTATAGGTCTCTTTATATTTACATTCAGTGTTTGTTCAACAAAAAGATTGAAATAATGAAAAGGGAAAACAAGAAGACTATCCTCTAAAATCTAGAAGCCAAAATCCCAGCAGAGTTAGCATGCTAAAAGAAGTCCCCCTCAGCTTCCTAATTCTGTTAAATGAAAAAAAAAAAAAAAAACATTGAGTATGTTCAAATTCAAAAGAAACAGATACCCACAGAGCCCCAAAATTTTGATCCTCGCCCAGATCGATTCAGCATGATCCCCATTTATAATCTCAAAAGAACTTCTATTCCTCTCATTCCAAATCATCCTAGAAGAAAGGCATTACAACACATTTGCACAAAACCAACCCCTTTTTTCCACCACCAAAAGCTAGAGGGTTTTCTTCCAATAAGCTCCTACAAGATGCTGGCATTGATTAGCTATGGTCTGCTGACAGAAACAGCTTATCCCAAATCTGAGATGATAAAGGGCAGTGAAGAAATAGATGATCTGAACTGTCTAAGAAACAACTTATTCAAGTCAATTTACAATGTGATAATAGTTGGTAGGAGGCAGGGTGTAAAATTTTTGTTTGCTAAGTTTGGTGAACTACATATGAAACTAGTGTATCTTGATGTGGTGATCTACTTTCAAGACTATATGAGTTTGCCCTATGGTGTTGCCAAACAAAAGTGGATTTTGAATGTGCATGTTAACCCAATATCAACTAGAAAGCTTTTTCCATTTGTCCTCAGCCATAAAATGGATCTCGATTTGTCTGGCTACAAAATCTTATAATATTTCAATGTTTGATGTCATAGTTTAGTCAGTAACATGACTGGGAGTTAGTATCGGGTGGTATTACTGGAATTGGACTAGTATATTTATTTTTTACTGTTTTTTTTTTTTTTTATGTATATGAGAGATTATTTGTGGCTCTGAAAATGGGATGGATTAAATTTTAAGAGAAAGAGGGCAAGGGTGGTGGATCCATTTGACAACGTTTCTTCAATGTTTTGCTCTTAATCTTGAGAAAATATTGGAGGTGCATCTTTGATGAAGTTGCAGCTTTGTATGGTCATCCTGTTTACATCAAGAGTTTATTTCAACTTCAATAAATAAAATTTTACTAATTTGAAATATGCTAACTAGTACATATGACATTCTTCTTGCTTGCCGGAGCTGTTAATTTGTTGTTAAGTATGTAAAAAGAAATGGTCTTATTTAAATGTTTATCATTTGAATATGATGATTATCTATGTTTCTGGCCACTTCTACTTAATTATACTTTTATTGATTTTCTTTTTATTTCTTAGCCGTCAATATGTTATATCAAACACAAAAGAAAAAGAGCTGTCAATATGTTCGTTCTGGTATATTGAGTCGTTATTTGGTGAGCAACCCCTTTAATAAAATCTTGAGAACCTTTCGTTTTGGGCTAAAAGGGAAAACAATTTAAAATTGTTTTCTTTTAATCCAAAAGATAAAAATTCTTAAGTTATTAAAATGAGCACCCCCTTACATGAACATTTCTGCTGGTATATGTATTCTGATTTGTTCAAAAATATATGCCTAATTACATTTTAAAGAAGGCTTCTTATTTAGTCAGAAGTCAGAACCATGTTGAATTAATTGACATTTTTTAATATCAGATTCCACCTAGCGTGATACGGAAACTCCTATCAACCATGCCTCCTCCTGAGTCCAATATGATCCGTATTGATTTTCGTTCAACTCATGTTCATTATCTCAATAACTTGGAAGAAGATGTTATGTATAAGCGTTGGCGTAGCAATTTAAATGAGGTATCTTATTATCTTTTTGTTAACTTAGATGAGTTTTTAATAATTTGTTGTGTTTCTTACATAAGGGTCTTGGATGTTTTCAATATGCACGGTTGTGGTGAATACAGTTTCAAATATATATATATATATATTTTTTTTTTGTAGATTTTGATGCCTGTTTTTCCTGGACAACTACGTTATATCCGGAAGAACCTGTTTCATGCAGTTTATGTTCTTGATCCTGCCACCAGCTGTGGTCTCGAGGCATGTTTTCTATGTCAAAGTTCATTTTTTCCTTTGCTTTCTGCTGAGATTTTTCACAGTAATGAGTAATCTATCATTGGACTAGTGCAGGTTATTGAGATGATTAAATCGATGTATGAGAATAGTTTTCCAATGAGATTTGGCGTAATATTCTATTCTGCAAATTTCATTGAGAAGATTGAAATAAGCGGTGGTGACCTTCAAGCCTCTGCTACGAAGGATGATAGTCAAGTCAAGGAGGATGTATCCAGTTTGGTATTTGCTTCATATAGTTTTTAACCTTTTCTACTAGTCTTTAATTTAATTTTGGAGTAATGATGTTGACAGCTATATTATTGTTTGGGCTGTCTATTCATTAGATGAGCTTTTTGTTCATTTACAATTACCAATTCCTCTGATGTTTGCTTGTACTTCTAAAACTTCTGCTTTGCTAAATATGGTCCTAACAAAGTATGTTCATCACATGGTTTGCAGATTATACGTCTTTTCTTTTATATTAAGGAAAACCGCGGGACTCAATCTCCTTTCCAGTTCTTGAGCAATGTATGTGCTGGGTATTCTATTATACTCCTTGGTTATATGCTAACTGAAATAATTGAGGTGTAAAATTAATTATAATTGACAATTGAGCAGAATTTCTTGATTTTCATATATCACAAGATAGTACTTATACAAGTTTACATAATCTATTTAGTTAGATTATAAGAGTTTTAAGAAATTTTTATGTGATAAGCTGTCTCATATTCTTTCTTAATTTGTATGTTTTAATAATCTGAAATGACTTTTAGTGGTGGTCTTTCCTAGCTTGTTTTCATTTGCAGAAACCAGTTGATTTAATTACTTTCAATTTATCTTACACATGATAGATAAATAGATTATGGATGGAGTCGGCAAATTCTGCAGATGACGCTATAGAAATGCATCATGTTGAGGGAGCATTTGTAGAAACCGTACTGTAAGTTTTAAAGCCATGTTATTGTTATTTTTCTTGTTATACCCTGCCCTGATGGTATTTTTGCATTATTTAATGTGTTTTAAGATAGTTTTATTAAACCAGTATGACTTACGGATGATTTCCTTTATATTTTCTAGACCAAAGGCAAATTCTCCTCCCCAAAACTTGTTATTAAAGCTTGAAAAGGAGCAAACTTTTAAGGAACATGCTCAAGACAGTTCCATATTTGTTTTTAAGCTGGGTTTGGCTAAGATGCAATGCTGCCTTTTGATGAATGGTCTTGTATATGATTCTAGCGAGGTACTGCTGAGAAACATCCTACTCATCCGTCCTGCATGGTTAATTTATGGGAAACTAAAATATTTCCTTGATACTTTTATTGGTTTCCAAACCATGTGAATTCTGTTTGATTGGAGTCTCTTACCAGCAGAGAACTATTACAATTGTCAGTTGGACAGATAACTAGGCATAATATAAGGTTTCCTGATGTATGTTCCAGGAGTTCAAATTTAACATGTAATATGATCATGACTTGTTTTCCATTTTTCATTTGAGGACTACATACACCATGTTCGCTTCCATTACATTTAGCGTATGTATTACTTCTTTGTATTGAGTTGGCTGTATTATTTCCAATCTTCATTCTAAAAGGTCATTGTGGTGGACCTGTATCGTTTACTTTATTCAGGAGGTGCTTATGAATGCCATGAATGAGGAGCTTCCAAGAATCCAAGAACAAGTTTATTATGGGCAAATAAGTTCCCATACTGATATTCTGGACAAATTCCTATCAGAAAGTGGTATTAATCGCTATAGTCCACAGGTCAAAATTTATTTGCTAGATTCTTTTCTTCTTCAATTAGATAATATTTTGGCAAATGTTTGCAGTTTTTTTCTTCTCACTTTCTCTTACAAGCACATACACACTCAGACACAAAAATAGCTCATTACTCATGTAACTGGGTTGGATGTAGATTGTTGTCAATGATAAGGTTAAACCTAGGTTTATATCTCTGGCTTCATCAATTCTTGGTGGGGAGTCTGTGCTAAAAGACGTTAACTATTTGCATTCACCAGAAAGTAAGCAGACTATATGCTGAACTAGCTTCATTATTACAATTTTCTTGAGTTTATGTATATAATGATTTGTGGTTTCTTTAATCCAACAATGCCAGCTATTGATGACTTGAAGCCTGTGACACATCTTCTTGTTAATATCACATCAAAGAAAGGGCTAAAGTTGCTTCGTGAAGGAATCCGGTTTCTGGTTATTCAACCTCTCTGTTTGTATTCATACTTCTAATGCTATTGCTTTTGTTATCACCACTGTTGTCAGTATAGACATCAATATTGATGTTATTGCTTATGTTGTGTTGCAGATTGGAGGCTCTAAAAGTGCACGTTTAGGTGTTCTATTTATTGGCAGTAACAATGCTGATTTATCTAGTCTTCTCTTTGTAAAGGCTTTTGAAATCACTGTATCAATGTATAGGTTTGTTAAGTTCTTGAAGGAATTTCATGCATTATCTTTAAGTTATAGTAGATGTACTTTTGTACTTATTCATTCATGCTTTCTGAAAGCGTGATGTGAATACATTTTTTTAATGTGATCATTTGATTGCTTTCCTTTATGGTTTCATGCAGTCATAAGAAAAAGGGGCTAGATTTCTTGGATCAACTGTTCACATTTTATGAGCATATGTATTTCCCTGCGTCTCCATTTACTTCAGAAAGCACACCAGCATTTATTGATAGTATCTGTCGGTTTGCTGAGGCAAATGGCTTATCATCCGAGGCCTACAGATCCTCTCTTCCTCATGAATATTCTGCTGGGGAAGTGAGAAAACATTTGAATGAGGTATATATTTGTTAGTTGTCCTTTGGCCTTGAGATATTCTGAGAAAATATTTGCATCAGCAAAAAAAACAATAAGAGCTTTTCTATAAATGGATTGAACTTTTGGTAAACTTTTTAAAATCTTCAACTTTTGATTTCTTTATAATCTGCTTTACTTGTCATGTTTGTTGAAGGTTCAGAGAAATTTATGTACTTGACCGGTATTGACATTTTTCTTTAATGAAAAGTTTTTGTGATATATGCAGGTAGCACAATTTTTGTATCGGCAACTTGGGATGGAATCTGATGTTAATGTGGTCATTACCAATGGGAGGGTGAGACTTGTTCTTTTTTTGTGTTGTGGAAATTTATATTTATTCTTTGCGCCTTTTTATTTGTGTTAAGAAGCGCAAGACTAGACCCAAAAGCTTAAGTTATTAATTAAAGGCCCAAATAATGTGGGTGTTAAACACTCTAAAACACTCTCTAGTGCAAGACCAACAGGCTTGCAATGTGGACCAAGTCTTAACACAAACACAAACACAAACACATAACAAATTAATGTGAGGGGATTTGAACCGAGACACTCTTAGTAAAATTGGTTTTTATATCATATTAGGAACTGCTAGACCCAAATGTTTAACTGCTGGATTAGGACACATACAATAATATCTAACTCAATTTGAATTTTAACAAAAAACTTTATTATATTCATTTTTTATTTCCTATTTAAACAATGTAATTTATCTTTTGTCTTATTTGCTCTTATTTCCAAGTAACTTTGGAGTCCTGTTAATCACTTCGTTGTCTTTTGATGTTTGATAGGTGATTTTTCCTATTGATGAAAACACTTTTTTGAGCCATGATCTAAATCTTTTGGAGTCAGTGGAGTTGAAGCACAGAATAAAGCATAAGAAATTATTGAAGAAGTGAATTGGCAGGACATATATCCAGATGTAGATCCTGACATGCTAACAAGGTTTATTGCCTTTCTGCTCCTTGTTAATGATTTTGCAGCCACAAAAGTCTTATACTATCATTAAATGTTGACTTGCAAATTTGCGAGTCAATTAAGCTTCACAAATGTCTTGAATCACAAACTTGCTTATATTGCTTTTGAAGTTGCTATTTGTCCTCTCAATCTTTCTTTCATTTGGACTTACTGATTTCCTGACCTCTTCTTCAGTACCCTCTTGGAGGACCCCATACAGATGCTCACTGTAATTAGTAATTCAAGCTTTTGTCTTCTGTTGTTTTCGCCTTGTGTCTTAGGTCTTGTTGCTCACTTGCTCCTCACTGGCTACACAATATTGATTATTGCTGATTTTTGTTCTTAAATAATCCTTTTTATACTAATAGATAGATTTTTCATTTAGTAATTTGATTATGAAGCATATATTTATGGTATTCCTTATGATTGTATTATATAATGTCTCATCATCTTTTGAGACAGGAGGTTATGCTGATTTTATAAGTGCAACTTGCAGCAAATTTTTCAGTGATATCATTATGGTTGTGTCATCTTCTATGGCCACGCGGGATCAAAATTCTGAGAGTGCAGGTTTTGAGATTTTGAATGCAGAATATTGGTAGGGCTTTTATATAAATTACTTATGCGAAACTTAAGTTTCATCTCATGTCTTCTCTTTTTTCCATTTTGAATATGTGCCTTTTAGAATATAATGTTAATTTCTTATTATAAATCTACTAACGAGAAGATTGTGTTTTTTTTTTTAGGTTTAGTAACATGAAATGGTATTAGAATATAACATTCAATAACATTTTATTGCCATTTCAATTTTAGTTTTATATGATTTAATAAATTGTTGTATTATTGCTGCCACTCTGTATTCACTTCAAAAGTAAAGTAGAAAGTGTCTTTTGATCTATAATACTCAAGAAGTTGTTTATCAACTATCAAACATTTTTAACTAAGAGTTACTCTACTTTATTCACTATTATGGGTTGGTAAATTTTTCTAGACACGTTTCACTGAAAGTGTTAGTAAAGGCTTATTGGTACTCTGCATGCTTCTGATAGTTTTGGAACTCTTTCAGTTGGCCCTTTTTCGATGGCCTTGTTGACTGCCTGTTCAATTGTATTTCTTTGTTAATAACGTGTTTTTGTTTTCTATAAAAAAGAAGAAGATAGTTTTGAAACTACTAATCATATGATTTCTACTCTACTATCAAACAATAAAAAAATAAAATAGAAAAAGAAGGCAATGTGAGGAATAAAAAAAGGATGTAGTTTACTTATAATTTGCCCTAAGGAACGCAGAGTCAAGAGAAGCAAGGCGCAATCGACAGGGAGCATATCACAAGTTCCTGGCGTGAGATCAAATTAAAACTTGGAAATCAGTTTTTAAAGCAAGTCATTAATGTTAATGGTTCATAGTTCATATATATATAATGTTATTCGATTTTGTACCTAAGAGAGTAAATGGGAATAATGTGTTATCATGAGTTTCCATCTTGCATGTTATAAAATCTAATTTAATTTGCAACTGCTAGAATTTGAGAACTATTGTAATGTCATTTACTTATGAGCTTAGAATTTTAGTATGACTATTAATAAAATTAAGAATTATTAGTAATTCAACATGGTATTGGATCCCCCTTTCCAAAAAAAAATAAAATAAAAAACATGGTTATTGGATCCTATTTGACTGAGAGGTCCTGTGTTTGAATCCTAAAATAATAAAAAGCCCTTCTTTCTATTAAGTAAATAATAGCAAAGAGAAAAACAGATTTGGTGTTTGCTGTGACCAACCTGTCGCTTGTATCAGTTTCATATTTGGGAGGTGTGAACTTAACTATTGTTATTCTCTTTCCTTTGAACTTAGATTTGATTTTGGGATAAATGGTAACCCAACAACATGAAATATAATTTATGGTCATTGTAGATTTATTTATTTATTTTTTTTACCTTTTTATAGGAAACGCAAAAATTATATTAAGCATCATCAGAAAATTTTCATATTGCATCTTCAAAACTCTCATTTCTTTTTGCAAGTAAACGAAAAATATGGAGATGTGGCATAATCATAAATCATGCATAATGATGCTTGTGAAAAAATGTGTGATCTGTTTCTATGCCACTATTTTATGCACTGAGGTTGACTACCCCCATGTTTAGATGTTATTGGATTTTTGTTTTTTCATGGTTGCTGTGCTGGTAAAGGCTGAGTTATCAGTGTATCTATCAGAAAAAAAAGCTGATTTGCTCTAATATTATTTTCACCATGTACATCTGTTATTATAGGTGTATTGTTTACTTATGGGTTAATTTAGTTATTGGTTGTCTCATTTCTCTCATAAGGCTTCTTTCTATTGATTACACTTTCACTTGAAGCTTTCTTATTGATTGTCAAGTGTATTATGTGTAAATCTTTTAGTCTTAAGATCTTAATGTCTTTTCTTGCTTAAATTGCTTTTGTTGAAGTGCCGTTATTTTGAACAATGAAAATGCTACTATTCACATTGATGCGGTTATCGATCCTTTAACTCCATCCGGCCAAAAGCTTTCTCCACTTCTTCGAGTTCTTCAGAAATATGCCCAGCCAAGCATGCGGATTGTTCTAAATCCATTGGTGAGTTAATATTTGCAATATACATTACATTTCAATTTGACAATGCTGATTAATATATGCATATTATGTGGTTTGTGGAAACAAAAACATGAGTTTAAAGAGATAGAAAATCTTGTTTCACGTGTTTATTTTACATGAATAAATTAGAATTGATCTTCATGGAGGAGCCATTCAATTAAGCTCAAAGAAGAAAACAAATGGACATTTCTGCATGTGGTCTGAAGTATAAACAGAGAGAAAATCTTGTATATTTACATGATGTTCACTGAACTGATTTTCATGGATGAGCCATTCATGTTAAGCTCATAGAAGAAAATGAATAGGTATTTTTGCATGTGGTCCCAAGTATCTTTGCTTTTGAAATTGGAAACAGAAAAAAGAAAAAGTGGAGACTCATTTATGAACTTTTTCAAACAGTGGTGGGAGTTAAGGTCTGAGGAGTTTGATTTTAATGAACTATATTTCTATATGTATGTTGCAATTTATATCCATTTGGAGAAAAAGCTGAATTGCTTTATGTGGAAAGTTCTGTGAGGCACAGCCCTAGTTCAGTGACAGTTGAATTCTTTCTTTTTTCCATGTAGCCATATAATTCTCTGCAATTGAAAATAACTTTTTTAATTAGACACTCATGCTTGGTTTGCGAAACACAATGTCTGTTTTACTAGAACAAGTTGCTAGCTAGTGCTGCTTATGAAGATCATTTGATCATCCGTGTCATGTCCCACCCCTTCCTATTAGATATCATTCATTTTGGAGAGCTCTTTCCTCAAAGTTTTAAAACATGTCTAATAGGTTAGGAGATATCTCCTTTTAAATGTCCCATGACTGTCTCCTTCTTGGGCAATGTTGGATGTCACAATCACCACCCTTGAACTCATAGGCCTTGTTGGCATTCTGTCCTTGGAGGCTATTTTGTACATTCTCACATTTCCTGCCAGGATTTAGCGACGATCCACCCTTTGATTTGCATGGGTTTAAAACACGTCTAAAGGGTCAGTTAGGAGGCATACCCATTTTTATGGTCTATGACCTTTTTGTTCTCAGGTGATGTGGGATATTACAATCTGCTGCAGTCACAAGGGTTTAGTATATGTATATATTTCTTTTTAACAAAATAAAGTTTAATTAAGATATTTATCAATTCATGGTTTGTCTTCTCAATATTAATTATTGAGAATAATGGTAATTAACTTGCTGGTGCTTTTATTTAGATTAAATTTTAGTGCTTTTTTTTTTTTTTTTTTGGTTCACATTTGTTCAAAACTTTTGTTATACGTGATTCATCCCAACATTTAACACTACTTAGAATTTGGTTGTAATTCTTTACTGATTTAGCAATTATTGTTTTTATGTGCACCACTGACCACTGTGTAAGATTTTTGTGAATCACATTTATTTTAGATAACTGCATTAGTGTTTACTTTTGCATGTGGGCTACTGGCTGAGCTGTTGCTCAGCTTTACAATGCGTTTAACCTTTGATGGGGATATTTCAGATTTCCATCACACTGGTAATCCACATTTTAGCCTTCTGGATCATTTCATTTTCTATGTTTTATATTGATAATAGTTGGAATGTAAATATTATATTTATTTATTTAATTAGGAATTATTTTACTTGGTCTCCACTCCTATGTGGTCCCCACACTATTTTCTTGTTCACTACTCTTGTATATCTCTATATACCTCCATTGAGAGAAAAATAAAGTATCACAATATTAAACCCAAAAATTCTACTTGGTATTAGAGCAAGAAAAGAAGAGAATTTTTTCAGCTGCTTTTTTCTTTTCTTTGCCCTAAACCTAATTAGAACACCTGCTGCCGCCGCTGCCCCACCTTGCAAGAGCAACTTGTGCTCTCCTCTTGTGTGGTTGGACAACCTCTCTTCTCTACCAAAACCATCAATTTTCTAGCTAAACCCTACTGAAATTCCTTCTGCGTCTAATTCTAAGGCCCCTATTGTTCCTGATAGCAAGATGTAACCCACTGTCATCATTCAAGAGACTAATACTCCTATCCATATTAAATTGGATGGTATAAATTACTGTAGTTGGTCTAAGGTTTTGGAGATGCACATTGCTGGTAAAAAGAAGAAAGGATATATCACTGGAAGGAAGATTGCAACCTTAGAGAGTGACCCGAGCTATGATGAATGGGAAGCTGAAGATGCACTTGTTAAGTTTTGGCTTATCTATTCCATGACTACCAATCTGATGTCACATTTTGTGTAGTGTGGAATTGCTAAGGAAGTGTGGAGTTATCTTGATGCCTTTGATTCTTCTCAGGTCTATGAACTAATGAAGATACGTTTCAATTGCGTGAGGATGGTCGACCTCTCACAAAATACTACAATGAGCTGAACTCCGTTTTCATGGAGTTAGATTATCAACCACCCAATGATATGGATTGTACCGCAGATTCAGAGAAGTACATGAAGCGTATAGCAGAGGATTCGGTGTACATGTTTCTTGTAGGTCTTGCTCACAACTTGGATCAAGTCAGTAGTCGTGTTCTGGCTACCTCGCCTTTACCAAGCCTGGAAGAAGCATATTCACTGGTTCGTCGCGAAGTGCAGAGATAGGTTACCATGGGTACTGAGGATCGTCAGCACTTTCTGTCTAGAAGGGCAATTTTCGGCCAGCCCCTCCTATTGGTCCTCTTACTCGCCTCTGCACTCACTACAATAGTATCACACATATGGTTGATGCTTATTGGAAGAAGCACGACTACTCGGAGTGTTATAAACTCACGTAAGCTGAGAGGAAAAGCAATAGGAAACCTCCTCATGTTGCTCTAACCGAGGCTTCTCCATCTTCTGCTTCTCATGTCTCGAGTGTCCCATCAGGAAGGTAATCCTAGTTTGGTATTACTTTCTTCTACTAACAACACTTGGTTATTGATTTAGGAGCTACTGATTATATGACTAGTAACTTCTCTCTAATTACTACTCTAATGTCTTCACCTGTTAAGTTTGTTAAGGTTGCTAATGGGACTCACATGCCGATTACTGGGGTTGGGAATGTCCCTCTCACCCTCTTTTTCCAAGTCTTCTGTCTTACTTGCACCCAATCTCTCTAGTAATCTTCTCTCTATTAGCTAAATTGCCAAACATCTTAATTGTTCTGTAACTTTTTATGTTTCAGGACAATCTCACGAAGATGACGATTGACACCGGTAGGGAGAGAGGAGGTCTGTTTTACTTGGAGGAGGCGAGAACATTGAAATCCGAGTTTAGCCATGGATTCCAAGTAGGGAACGAGACACTTGATAGAGATTATTTTATGGCATTATCGTTTAGGGCACTCATCTTTTGCCTATTTAGAACGTTTATTTCCTCAGTTGTTTTACAATATTCCTGCTTCTAGTTTAAAGTGTAAACAATGCATTTATGATAAAAATCATCGTGATCCTTTTAAAATAAGTTTCAAAAAAAGTCCAATTCCTTTTTCATGTTTTTTTACTGATGTTTGGGGTTCTTTTTCTACTGCTTCTATTTCATGTCAAATATTTTGTCTTTTATTGATGATTGTACTAGGGTGAATTTGATATATTTGTTGAAATCTAAAAGTGATGTTATACATGTTATTCCTCAATTTTACCAAATGATTGTCACACAATTTCATACTCCAGTTCAGGTTCTTCATTCTGACAACGGTCTTGAGTTTGTAAATCGGCCTTTCACTGATTTCTTCAAACAATATGGAATCCTCCATCAAACAATGTGTCTATACATCAGAACATAATGGCATAGCGGAATGTAAAAACTGACCTCTCCTTGTGGTGGCTCGTGCTTTATGTTTTACTATGTTTGTTTCTAAATGTTTTTGGGTTGATGTTGTCATGATCGCTGTCTCTCTTAGTAACCGAATACCTAGCCATGTCATTGACTATCAAACTCCTTCGAGGATGTTGTCATATTTTCACCATATCCCTTTAGCTCTTAACATTTGCCCCAAGGTTTTTGGTTGTGTGTGTTAAGTTTATATGCACCCACTTCATTGGAATAAACTTGATTCTCGTGCTTTAAAATGTGTGTTTTTAGTTTATTCAAATTCTCAAAAAGGCTATAAATGTTTTTATCTTTCTATGGGTAAATACTATGTGTCCATGGATGTTTAGTTTTGTGAACGGGTGTTCTATTTTTCTAGGGATGTATCTCTTGTTTCTCTTCAGGGGGAGATTAGTAGTAAGAGGAATGACTATGGTTGGAAGAAAAAAGTGTGGATTTTAGGTAAGGGGGAGGATTCGACTATTATATGTGAGGGGGAGTCTTTAGATACTTCTGATCCTGTGGAGGCTGAATCTACTGAGAGGGAGAGGCCAGGTCGGTTACTTAAAAAATGTTACACAAGACGGAACAAAGGTGTTACTGTTGACTCCATTACTCCACCTGATGATACTACCATGCCCTCGGATAACTCTTCCGCAAATGACCCTGTGTTATAGGCTTCTACTGAGGTACTGTTGAGGACCTTGATTAGGATCCAACAAGAAGCCCTAACTTGTACCCAAAGTTAGGTAGATTTGAATCAAACCACTCACAGAATTGAGCGATCGATTCTCTAGAATCAGATAACGAAATTTGCCTAATCTTAGCCCAAGCTATTCTAAGCAATTAACTGAGAAAAGCTGAATTCAAAAGAAACAAGATGAACCCTAATTGGGTCAATTTTATTGATAAAAAATTCAAAAGATAACAACCCTAAAAAATATAGTTCTATTTATACTAGAATTAATCCTTTGTCCTGGCTATGACAGAATTAGTCTAAAGTAGGAAAATAGTCTAAATCATAAATAAACAATATAACTAAAATAAAAATAAAAGAAATATTCTAAAGCCCTTTTCCAAAACAGTATCAATTTCCTTATAATTCAGGAACCCAAATTGTGCCTCTCGTCACTTAAACTTCTACCATCAATCTGCGGTCTGGACCGCCGTTCCTGACTGCCGTTCCACAATTCTTTTAGATTTTCTAGTGGTCTCAACAGGTACATATTTCTTCACCTATAGGTCCCAGTTCAAATGATATTTTGGATTCTAACCCTATAGATTTAGAAAATACTACGAGTAGGAGATATCCTCTTCGTGACCATAAAGAGCCTAATAGATCGGGTTTTTCCAAATCTTCTTCTAATGTTGTTTATCCCATTTCTGACTTTATCTCTTATCATCGCATATCTAAGTCTCACCTTGATTTTGCTCTTCAGTTATCTTCTATATCTATTCCCAGTCATTTTCAAGAAGCTCTTGGAAATCCCAAATGGAAGTCTACAATGGTAGAGGAAATGAAAGCTCTTGAGAAGAATTCTACTTGGGAAATGGTTGATAGTGGGATATAAATGGGTGTTTATAGTAAAGTACAAGTTGGATGGGACAATTGATAGATACAAGGCTAGATTGGTTGCCAAAGGTTACACTTAGACGTATGAGATTGACTATCAAGAGACCTTTGCTCCTGTGGCCAAGATGAATATTGTTAGAGTTATACTTTTTCTTGCAGTTAATCTAGACCGGCCATTATGACAGTTTGATATGAATAATGGTGATTTGATAGAGGAAGTGTATATGGATTCTCCTCCAGGATTTACACTAAAGGAAGCAAAGGTATGCAAGTTGAAGAAGGTGTTATATGGTTTGAAGCAGTCGTGAGAGCTTGATTATGTAGGTTGAGCTACTCAATGAAGGAGTATAGTTTTAAGCAAGCTTTGGCTGATCACACTCTGTTCTATAAAAGAGATGGTGATGATATTACCTTGCTTATTGTTTATGTTGATGACATGATTGTTACAGATAGTAACATAAGTGAGATAGAAAATCTCCATTGTTGTTTGGCTAAGGAGTTCGAGATGAAGGATTTTGGGGCTCTAAAATACTTCTTGGGCATTGAAGTATCTCGATCCAAGCAAGGAATTTTTCTTTCAAAGGAAGTATGTCATAGACCTCTTGGCTGAAACTGGTAACTCGCCTGCGAACTTGTGGATACTTCTATTGAGGTGAACCATGGTCTGATTATCTATCTTGATCAACTTCCAACTAACAAGGAGAGATATCAAAGGTTAGTAGGGAAGTTGATCTATTTAACTCATACTAGACTTGACATATCATATGCAGTTAGTGCCATGAGTCAATTCATGCAAATTCGAGTGACCGACACATGGGTGTTATGAATCGTATTTTAGCGTATCTTAATTCCTCTCCAGGTAAAGGTATTCCGTTCTCCAGGCATGGACACCTAGATATCATGGGATATACTGACTTTGACTTTGCTGGATCCAAATTGGAAAGAAAGTCTACTTCAAGGTATGTGTCATTTGTAGGAGGTAATTTGGTGACTTGGAGAAGTAAGAAACAGAATGTGGTTTCTCTGTCCAGTGCGGAAGCTGAATATCGTGCACTTCATCATGGTACTACAGAGCTTACTTGGTTACGTATTCTCTTAGGAGAACTCAGTTATGGCCCCCAGAAACTTATGGTGCTCTTTTGTGATAACACGGCTGCCATTGAGATAACTAATAATCCGGTGCAGAACGATCGAACCAAGCATGTTGAATTGACTGGAATTACATCAGGGATAATTTAAATTCTAGTGTAATAGAGGTTCCTTACATTAAGAGTGTGGATCAACTAGCTGATGTGATGACTCATGCTGTTACCGGTGTTCCTTTCTATACATTCCTATCCAAGTTGGGCATGTGTGATATCTATGCACTAACTTGAGGGGGAGAGTTGGAATGTAAATATTATATTTACTTAGTTAGGTTTTCTTGTTCACTAATCTTGTATATCTATATATACCTCCATTGAGAGAAAAATAAAGCATCACAATATTAAACCCAAAAATTATACTATAATTAAAACATTTAGGAAATAGAGCAACAAATTCTCAGGCCTTGTGAATGTTTTTACATCTCCACTTTCTGGTAGATGGCCCTTTAATTGTCTATATCATCTGTTTCTCTGCAACTGCTATAATGAATGTATTTGCTTATTTGATTTAGTTTTTTGTGGTTCTGTTTCTCACCTTCATTAACCTTGTTCAATAAATTCTTTGTATTTGGTAATAATATGCTTTTGCTTTTCTGGCAGAGTTCCCTTGTCGATCTTCCTCTAAAGAATTACTACAGATATGTTTTACCAACATGGTATATGTCTAATTTTGAGAAACTGAGGATTCAGGTTTCCATGCTTTGTTTCTTAGTTTTGCTGTTACTTTGCAGGATGATTTCAGCAGTAGTGATTACAGGGTGAATGGTCCTAAAGCTTTTTTTGCCAACATGCCATTATCCAAAACCCTCACCATGAATCTTGATGTACCTGAGTCATGGCTTGTCGAGCCTATTATTGCTATGTATGTTTTCTTCTGATCAGCGACAGTTTTTTTTTTCTCTCCCCATTTTGCGAGGATTGGAGTTTTATCTCATTTTTGTGGAAAATCATTTTTGTTTACTAAAATATTAATGTATTTTTCTCTGGTTCTAATGACTCAGTCATGATCTGGATAATATTTTGCTTGAGAACCTAGGTGACACAAGGACATTACAAGCAGTTTTTGAGCTTGAAGCTCTTGTCCTTACAGGTGAGTTTTTGTTTGGTAATAGTAATACGATATTTGGGGGTTGGGGCATTTACTTCTCTTTACCAGCAAGATTGTTTTTTCAATCTGGTGGTATTACTATTCCAAGTAACTAGATAATGAGCTAAGACATATGACATGCCCATTCTGTTGCGATTTTCATTAATTAGACATCGTATTCAGGTCATTGTTCAGAGAAAGATCATGAACCTCCTCGTGGCCTTCAGTTAATTCTTGGAACTGAGAGTACACCTCATTTGGTTGATACTCTTGTTATGGCCAATTTGGGTTATTGGCAAATGAAAGTATCTCCTGGTGTTTGGTATCTTCAACTTGCGCCAGGTAGAAGTTCTGAACTTTATGTTCTGAAGGAAGATGGTGATGCAAGTCAGAGAAAGTCTTTATCAAAACATATCACTATGAATGATTTGCGGGGTAAAGTAGTTCATTTGGAGGTATTGAAGAAAATGGGCAAGGAGCAAGAAAAGCTGCTGGTTTCTGCCGATGATGATAAGCAATCACAAGAAATGAAAGTTAGTGCTTTATGTTGACTGTAATGGTTTCTCAGTTAAATGTTAGTGAAAGAGATTTGATGGATATATGATGAGATCTGTAGCCTTAGAATGCTTTTTGCCGAACTTTACAGGGAAATCCAAATAACCGGAACACAAACTTTTTGAAATGGGCTTCTGGTTTTATAGGTGGTACTAAGCAATCGAAAAAGGAAAAAACTTTAGTGGTAAGTTTCATGTTTTCTTTCATTTTTCCCTATTCAACATGCAAAATCATATTTGCTTAAATTGAAATCCCCTATATTGGTTCTGGTTAAAATCATAATATTCATTTGCTCTGACATGTGACAGCTTAAGAATTAACAATTCATCTAGTGTCTTGCTATGGCTTTCTGGATATTGCATATTTGCTTGTCTTCTTATTCAAATATATTTAGTGTTCCATCTGACTAGTGGCGCTAGTGTGCTTTTCTGTCAGTTCATCTTCTTGAGTTGTATAAATTTTTTCTTTTGTTTATAATATGTCAATTGTGAATTGCCTCACTTGAGCTCTTGGAGGATGTGAAGATATTGTAATGAAGCTCTATTTTGTATGTAACAGTAATCATCATTTTGACATGATTTTAGTATTTTACCGATTGGTGTATCTGAAATTTTAAAAAACTTGATGTCATCATCTAGATAGTGGTATGCTTGACTCTTTATTGTCTATCAGAACCATGGGAAGGGTGAGCGACATGGAAAAACAATTAACATATTTTCAATTGCTTCTGGACACTTGTAAGTCCTTTGTTATATCCTACTCTATTATTATCTTTGTTTGTATTCTATTTCTTCGGTATCTCAAAATACCTTTTATGCCTTGGATGTCATTTTTGTCTTGAAATGGTTCATATATGATTTATGATTTTCTTGATTTTCAATAGAAGTTCACCCATCTTATGGAATTTTCAGTACTCGCTAGATTAAAATGGTTAAGCTATAGAGAACGGGTCGAACAATAGTATTTAAACACTCTTAACAAACCATGTGTATGACAGCCCATGCCCACCAAGCAGTGATTGTCACTTTGGGCTTCATGCATGCGTCCTTCACTCTCACAGATTTGCTTTGGAACATGGGCTTTACGTAAGCGCCTTCACCCATAGTGCAAAACACGTCTACTTAAGGGAAACTGAGACGTATATACAAGTCTTAGACCTCACTCACTAGCAATATGAGATGTGACAATCTTCCACCCTTAACTTGTGTCCCCGTGAGGGCTCAAACACGAACCCATCCGTTGTCACACCCCTCATCACTAGTAAGTGAGGTCTAGGACTAGGAATTGTTTATAAGCCTCAATCTCCCTTAACTAAGTAAATGCGTTTTTGGCCATGGGTGAAGCCGTTTGTGTGAAGCCTATGATCCAAAGCGATCCAAAGAAAATCCTTGAGGGTGAAGGTTGCATACATGAAGTCCAAAGCGGACAGTATTTACTTGGTGGACCTAGGTTGTTACAATACTTGCAAGTCTAATGGCTGCTCCGTCATGTGGCTCAATCCCATATACAAACACATAATAGTAGATAATAATAATCACGTGGGGGGATTTGAATCCAAACAGTCTTGGTAAATGAAGGCTATGATTCCATACCACATGACTCAATCCCATATACTAACACAACAAATTTAAATAACATACAACAATAATTACATATGGGGAGTCAAATCCTGGCACTTTTGGTAACATAAGGCTTTGATATCATTTTGGTAACCATTTTAGGAAAGGGCCCCACTACAGTAGTTAAGCACTTTAATAGGAATACACCTCAAAAGAGTCAAATGAATTACTCGAACTTCTTAGGAAGTTATATTTTGCTTTCTGCCTTTCCCATAAAGTAGTATTCTTATTTGCAATTTGTGCCTTGTTTCTACTATCAAGTCCTCGTAATGGTGGAAATGTGGAAAAAGCAAAATGGCAGTTATTATTTTACAAATATGTTATATTATTGGAATAATTTGCTGATGTTGTCAGTTTTGCAACGTCTGAATGTGGGCAACTTTATCGTTGGTGCATTGCACTCATCCTCATGTCACATATACTGACCCCACTAAATGTAGACATCAACATTCATTATTTTTCTTTCTTATCATTAATTTAAATTTGAAAGTATTGGAAAAAGATTTATTATGACTAAAGTGTTAAAAAATGAACACAGCCAAGAAACTTTTAGACGACATTTAGAATGTAGACTAAAATGCATTGTTTATGTCCGTAATTTTCTTTTCTAATGCTTTTGTTTCTTTTTCTGGATGAGTTATTCTAAAAGACTGTTATTTAATAATATGTTGGCAGATATGAGCGCTTCCTCAAGATCATGATTCTAAGTGTCTTAAAGAACACTCATCGTCCAGTGAAATTTTGGTTTATAAAGAACTATTTATCACCTCAGTTTAAGGTAGTAATAGTTGTCTGTTCTCTTGTCAACTTTATTTTTATTACTGGACTTAAGAATATGATACTAGATTATGTAACATAAATATACTCTGGTTATTGACCCTTCATCAGGATATGATTCCGCATATGGCACAAGATTATGGTTTTGAGTATGAACTAATCACCTACAAATGGCCTACGTGGTTGCATAAGCAGAAAGAAAAGCAACGAATAATCTGGGCTTTTAAAATCTTATTCCTTGATGTCATCTTTCCTCTTTCATTGGAAAAGGTACGTGTGTTTCTTTATACCCTTTTTTTTATTTATTTTTCTACACTGCTGGCAACTCTCATATATGGCAAGTGTTTTTACATTTTAAAATGTACCACTTCTATGTATTTGCAGGTTATATTTGTTGATGCGGATCAAATCATCAGGGCAGACATGGGAGAACTCTATGACATGGATATAAAAGGAAGACCTCTTGCATATACCCCATTTTGTGACAACAACAAGGATATGGATGGATATCGATTTTGGAGACAAGTAAATACAAACCGTTCTCCACTTGTTGGGTTTTCTTTTGTTGAAAGTTTCTTATTGGATCACATCCTGATCAAGTTTACATTTCTTCTTCATGAATACAGCTTTGCTTGCTCCTCTTTTCACTTAATCTTATGTTATTGAACAGGGTTTCTGGAAAGAGCATTTACGTGGTAAACCATACCATATAAGGTAGGCGACTGCTATTAATTGCTTTGCAATGTATTTGTTGTACTTTCTTAAGATCTCCGGGCTTGACTTGTACTGTATCTCCTGCAGTGCTTTATATGTTGTTGACTTGAAGAAGTTTCGCCAGACTGCAGCAGGAGATAATTTAAGGGTTGTTTATGAAACTCTTAGCAAGGATCCAAACAGTCTTGCCAATCTGGATCAGGTAATTCACTAAATTGTTATTTTAGTGATTTTGATGTCTTTCCCGCAATTGCACTTAGATTTGTGCCTGTACTATCCTGTTTATTGTTCTTTTAGTATTTGAGTGCCTATGGATGAAACTAGTGGTAGAGGCAGAAATTTTATTCAATGGGGGCTTGGTTCAAACATACTGAAATATAAATATGTAAAACGATAATAATAAGAACAATTACTAAAACTTCGACTTTCATTTATAACTTGTAGTACATAACTAAGCTATCTTTCAACCATTGATCTCCCATTTGATATGCTCTCTCTACCTTGGCAATAGCAACCGGTAGAATCAATCCCAATGCCAACAACAAATAAACAAATTCCTTTCAACCCTGAAAACGCAATGATGAAGCTCATATTTGTAATACAAGTCTGAAGCTAAACTTCAATTGCCAAAAGTTCCACTAGAGGAAAATTCTTTCAGATAATACTTTGCAAGATGCACAGATTTATATTTATCGAATCCTTTGGGCTTTTGTTGTAGTTTGTTTTTGATAAATGATAGGTTTATGCCCATTTAGTTATTAAAGGAGTTATCTAGACTACTGGGGCTTAAGTTATAAATTATAAACCCATTCAGTCTAATAATTTTTAATATAATTTAAGAATTATTTTTTTACATAAACTAAACTTAATTATAAAGTTGAGTTGAACCGACAACTGTGTTCTTGTCATAAGTTGCAATGATAAGCCTATAAGTTTAAGTATACAACAAACCAGACATATTATGAAGTTTTGAACTGCAGACCTCTATTGATCTATTTGTGTAAAAGAGGACTGATTGACTAAACAGGTCTGTCATGCAACACACAATGCAGGGACACCGATACCTAATCACAAATTGAATCGGTAGTTTAGTTATATTTTGTTCCAAATTTGTGTTCTATTTTTATTATTTCAGGATCTTCCTAACTATGCCCAGCACGCAGTACCTATTTATTCGCTTCCACAGGAATGGCTGTGGTGTGAGTCATGGTGTGGTAATGCCACTAAGTCTAAGGCGAAAACCATTGATCTTTGCAATAATCCTATGACTAAGGAACCCAAACTTCAGGTATAGATATATATATTTTCTCAATTTGGTTGTCTTTCCTCCCAACATAAGATTTGACATCATAATTATTGCCTTTTCTACCCTCTTGGATGATCGAATCTCATCCATTAGATACATCTAACATTTGAGAGTACAAAGTTTGATTTGTTAAAATCAGGATACCACAACCTGAGGATTTGTGTGTGTATATTTGAGTGATATTTTCTCTTATATGAAACTTGCACGAGCATCATATACTAGTTTTTACAGAATCCTGCATGAGCCTCACTTTTGTCTTATAATGAGCTGCACTTTTAGTCTATGTGATCTGCATGAGACACATTTTCTAGTTTTAGAGAAACCTGCTCAAGCCCCGCTTTCTCTTCTACAAAAATCTGCATGAGCTGCATTTTTATTTTCTTCTATAGAAAGCTGCACCAGAGTTCATTACTCCCCTATCTCTCTCTCTCTCTCTCTCTCTCTCTCTCTCTCTCTCTCTCTCTCTCTCCCCTAATTTGTTGACATTGCCTCAGGGGGCTAGAAGGATAGTTTCAGAATGGCCAGATCTTGACTTAGAGGCTAGACAGTTCACTGCAAAAATTTTAGGGGATGAAGTAGAAGTCCAAGAGACACCATCATCTCCTACTCAGCCTCAAACTTCGAATAGTGATAGTTCATCTGAAGAAGACTCGGAATCTAAGTCAGAGCTGTGAAACAAATACACAAACTTTACATGACATAGCATACCTGAAATCGGTTGCTGTGGGCTTGTAAAACAGAATCATGCATATTTGTTGTTTACAAGGAGAACCCATGAATTTCATGGGGATACATGCCTTTCCAAGCAAAAGTTTTGATGGGTTGCTACTGGAATCGCTTCTAAAGTTCAGGAGAATAATTTAAAGAGAATGTAAATCAATTATTTTTATAAACCCTACAATTTAAATTGCTAGTAGAAAGAACCATACATGGTTGAACAGGATATAGAAATGTTGACAAATTGTAACAGCTGATGAGAATGAATGAATAAGTAGAATGCCATAATTTAATATGACTGGTGTTGGAATTTTGTGATTTTACAACCAAGTTTGAAGATATTGAGAATTCTCTCAAATTATTTGCTATGGCTACCATGCAAAGGCCTTTCTGGCACCATTTGTCCATCATATCTATTGGGAACCTCACACATATGACATATCACTCTCACCTCAACCTTTCCTTTCCCTATAACTTCAAATTCTTGATTGAATTGGTAAATTTATCCCCTATTCCCACTTTCAATGTCAGCAACAACGATTTCACAGCCCCCATTCTATTGTACCTGGACTCTTGACAAGAGGTGCTTTGTCCAACAATTTTCACTAAACAGAATGTGAAAACAATGTAGGAGTATAGCTCATTTCTCATTTTCAAACTCAGTAGAGCATGAATTCAGAAGATAAGGATAAGGGAAGGAAAGGGTCTGGTGATCTTCTTAATTACAATTCCATTACCTTGTGGATCTCTAAGCAGTTGCACTGTCCATCTTACCAAGCCCAGAATTCTGGACACATTGAACCTTCAGTACCAAGTCAGTAGTTACAAAGTTTAAGGACTAAGGACCTTACCGATACAAAAATAATCTTCTATTTATTTTCCAAAAATAATACCTTTTAACTTCTAAATTACGTTTGAAAGTTTCCTATTTTCAAGTAAACAACATTTAACTGGATATCAATAAAATTTATTATTTTACAAAATTTTTTACATCTTCTCTATTCAATCAAACTCATTTGATTGCTCTCTTATTCTTTCTTTACGTACTATTTCATTAACATTTCATGTTCAATTGTTTCAAACTCTACTACTTTAGTGTTATTTTTTTTAGCTATAACATAATTATTTGCTACTTCAGCTTTGGTCTAACATGAAATACAAATTAAGATATGAAAAACTTGAAAAAAAAAAAAAAAATAGTCCAATCCCAAAAATGTGCTGTTGATAAATTTGTCACCAATATCAAAACAATATATATATATATATATATATATATATAAAGTCTCTCATGAGGGATCCCTTATTTTAATTTTGGTAAGGACTATGATGAAAATACATTGATTTTAATTAATTTTAATCTGAATTTTTTTTTTTATGGATGATGAGTTGATTGAAATCTACATATGAACAAAATTTGATAATTTTTTGAACACTAAAAATATTTTTCTTGAATTTTTATATATTTCGCCTATTTTCCGATGTCTTCATATTTAACAAAATTTAGATAAATAGTTCTAGTGCTAAAAAAAATTCTCAAATTTTTTTCATATATAGATTTTATTGAACTCATCATCCACAAAAAAATTCAGATTAAAATTAATTAAAACCAATGTGTTTTCATCATGGTCCTTATCGAAATTAAAATAAGGGATCCCTCATGAGATATATATATATATATATATATATACATATATATAAATATCAAGTGCAGGATCCCGCACAAAAAATTCATACGGTTTCACTGATTCGTGCGGGATTCCGCATTAGAAAGTTTACTATATATATCGAGTGAGTCTCTCATAAGAGATCACTTATTTTAATTTCGGAAGGACTTTGATGAAATCGCATCAATTTATGAATTTTGATCTTAAATTTTTTGTGTAAATTTTTTTTCACTAATTCCAACCGGTTGGAATCAATGAAACCGCATGAATTTTTGTGCGGGATTCTGTACTTGATATTATATATATATATATTGTGAATCTCTCAAAAGGGATCTTTTCTTTTAATTTCGGTAAGGAATTTGATGAAATCACATCGATTTTTATGAATTTTGATTTGAATTTTCTTATGGACGATAAGTTTATTGAAATTTACATATTAATAAAATTTGATAATTTTTCAAGCGCTATAACTATTTTTCTTGAATTTTTCTATATTTCGACTATTTTCCAATGCTTTCATATTTAACAAAATCGAGATAAATAGTTCTTGGGCTTAAAAATTTTTCAAATTTTATTTATAGATACATTTCATTGAACTTATCATCCACAAAAAAATTCGGATTAAAATTTATAAAAATGGATGTGATTTCATCAAGGTCTTTATTGAAATTAATATAAAGGATCCCTTATAAAAGACGCTATATATATATATATATATAGAGAGAGAGAGAGAGAGAGAGAGAGAACTTTTCTTATCAGCACCAATTTATTTTAATATAATGAGCATCTTTGATGAAATTTAATTTTTTTCGATGAGATTTTTTGTATGCATCATCAGAAAATAAAATACACATATGTTAAAAGTTTAGAATTTTTTTTTGATTTGAGAACTATTATTTTATTTTATTTTATATTTCCCTATTTTTAAATGTTTTATCTACAAAAAAAGTCGGAAAAAATTAGTCCTTGTACCTGAAAGTTTTTCAATGTTTTTCCACAAATGTATTTCATTGTTTTTATCATCTATATAAAAAATCATATTAAGATTCAATATATTCCATTAAATTGCAGTAAATGTGCTTAAAGTGTACCTTGTAAAAAATCATCATTGAAAAATTTCATTATATATATAGTAACTTTTTAGTCTGGGTCCCGCACAAATTTTTTGTATGGTTTTAGTGATTTTAATTGGCCGGAATCAATGTAATTTTGTTTTCCACCGATTCCAATAAGTTAGAATTAGTGAAACCACATGAACTTTTTTTAGGTATAAGTTTTAGATTTGGTAGGATATTCTTACTCTTATTTTGATTAAATATTATTTAAACATTTAATTCAACATTAAAAAAAAAAAATCATATAATCAAACGATGAAACAAAAATGCTTTTAATTTTAAGAGAATTGAAGAGGCCTTGTAAGTTGTTAGTTGTAGAAACAAATTCGTTGCTACAAAACCTTATTGGCTTCTTGGTCCTGCACGAACTCTTCCAAATATATTCGTAATTAAAGTTAATTCTTTATATTGGCAGCACTATTTCTCTCTATTCGTTCCCACTACTGTTAAAAAAAATAAAATAAAAAATAAATTCTTGTACCTTTCTCCATATGCAACAATACTTCTTTTTTGTTTTTTTATATATATAAAAAAAGAAACTATTTTCCTAACAAACCAATTTTTTTCATATAAAATTTGGTTTTTTAAAAAATCCATCCACCAAGTTTTTCGGTTTACAAACCCATTATATCAATAAGAATTTGTAGTTAAATTAAAGTAAAGTGAGTGAGTGAGTTGTGTTGAGATCCATGTAGACTTAATAGAGTTCTACGAACTTTTTTTTTTTTTTTTTTTTTTTTTTTTTTTTTTTTAAGTAATACAAAACTACAACTGCAATGATTTTTTATTCAATCAAAATTTTCGTGCGGTTTCACTATTTTTTTTTTTTTTTATTTTATTTTTTTTACATTTAACGATAATTAGTGAAATCGCACGAAATGCAAGTGGAGGATCTTGCACTTGAAAGTTATTTTATATATATATATATCGGTGGTGTTCACATAAGTGGGCACTTAGAATTTTATATTAGTGCATTGAATGTGAGTCGTTGGATTCAACTACTTTGACTTTGATATATTACCGTGCAATCAACATTATACCTTGGACAATCTAATGTGGGCACACTCAACACCTGGTGGTTTTTCCACCTGTTCTTTCTAAAATTATTGTAATCCTGATTGAAAATGTCTAAATTAAAACCTGTCCATATTATCTAGGGATGACAATGGGGCGAGGTGGCCCTTCCTGCACCCTGCCCCATTTATTTTTTGAAACCCTGTTCCAACATAAAACCCCACAATATATGGAGCGGAGAGGGGAGGGGCAGGGTATGCTTTATCCATCCCCACCCATTTACCCCATTTGGCATATTTAACACATTTATCAAAATTATTTATTAAAATAATAAATATATAACCTAATCATGAATATGATATAGTATATAAAGTAATTCCAAAAAATTATTTAAAATCACCTCATATACATTAAAAAATAAACATAATTCTCAAAACTAAACAAATAAATTCAATAATTGTTAAACATAATACTAAAAGATAAAAACTATATAATAATAAAATAATAATTATATTTTAAGCGAGGTGGGGCGGTGATGCGGCGGATCAACTGGCATTAGATTATTTGGAGGGGTGGGATTTGAAACAAACCAAGTAAGGCTAAACCCGAGCGACGGAATCGGAATGACTTGAATTTTTGACAGTTGATGCGTTTCGGCGTTTCCGGAACTACTACGAAGCTTTGCTGCGTAAGCACGTCCTTTTTTAGGCAAATTCCGTCATTTAGGCCTTGAAGTTGTAGTTTTTGCCGTTTTAGGAAAGTTTCTTTTTCGCAATAATTTGAGTTTCCCAATTCCGAATCGACTTCCGTCAATTCTGGAGTGTTTAGGATTCTCAGTAGAATTAGTTTTTGCTTTAATTTCGTTTTTTGCTGGTAAATTTCCGTTTTAAAGTCGTTTTCTTGCTTTCCAAGGAATTCAATTAGGTTTAGGATTTATTTTGCTTTAAACAATGATGTAGGCCGAATTGGCCATTCAGCTTTTGATTTATAAAATTTTAGAGTTTTCTCTAATTATTCCAATTTCGGTATTCATCGTGAATAAACGAATTGAAGCCTAACTTTCCAGTATTTGTGCGCAAATCAACGGAACTTTAGTAGGTTGTTCTAATCGTTTTACACAGGTTTTTCTCCACAGAGCTTCCGCTACATCAGTTGGTATCAGAGCCGTGTTCATTTTGGACGACATCATCATGCCACCGAGAAGACGACTAGACCAGATTCCTGTAGACCTAGCCATCAAACGTGACCGTGTGATACAGTTGGAGCGACAGGTAGAGCAATTAACGGCGCAACTTGCGGTGTCAAGAGCCAACCAAAACCCGTTTCAGGCCTTACATCCTGAGACAAGTAGTGACGAAGTGGAAAGGGATCCGCAACCACGATGTCGACAGATAGCGCCTGTGACTGATGACAGGGCTGATGACAGGGCTGATGACAGGGTTGATGACAGAACTGAAGATGTCAGGCGATGGGAGTCAGGGATGCGGACAGAGGTTTCGGAATTCCGTGGAAGCATGCAGCCAGAAGAGTTTCTGGAATGGATTGGAATCGTTGACGAGATTTTGGAATTCAAAAGAGTTCCTGCGAATGAGAGGGTGGCATTGGTGGCCACGAGGTTTCGGGGTAGAGCCGCGGCTTGGTGGCAACAATTTAAACTCGCTAGGAATCGCGCTGGAAAACCCAAACTTTCTGACTATGAGAAGATGAAACAAAAGTTGCTTAAAGAGTTTCTACCTCACAATTTTACGAGATTGATGTACCAGAGGTTGCAGAATCTGCGTCAAGGTATGAGGTATGTTGATGAATATACAACCGAGTTCTATGAGTTGTTGGTGCGAAACGATATAGAGGAGACACATGATCAGTTGTTGTCGCGCTACTGTGGAGGGTTGCATACACAAATCCTTGATATGGTTAATCTTTTCGATCCCGTGACAGTAACTGATGCACCTCAGAGGGCTTTACAATTGGAGAAGACATTGTCGTGAAAATCTAATAGTGGACAGACGCTGAATTTCAGAGGAGGAATGAGCAGTCAAAACAGTGCAAGTAGTTCCAGCGAAAATACTGGAAGTCGACCAGGTGTTAGTGCTAGCAGTGGTTCATATTCTGGTCCACGAAACCCGACAAACAACGTTCAAACTCCCAGGGAAACCACAGACGGATTTTGGTGTTTTGGATGTGGAGAAATGGGTCACAGGCTGTCTGAGTGTCCAAGACCAGCAAAGAGGGTATTATTTATTGACCCGACAGAATTTAATAAGGAAGATGTGGAAATAATTGAAGAACCACAATCAGGAGCAGAGGAAGTGAGTGAAGAACTGGTAGATGGTGACACCGGAACGATGTTGATGGTGCGACGTACCTGCTTGGCACCGAGAACTGGAGAAGAAGAGTGGCTGTGAAATAACGTCTTTCAGTCTACTCGTACCATCCTTGGTAAGGTGTGTCGATTTTTCATAGACGGGGGGAGTTGTGAGAATATTGTGTCAGTCGAAGCGGTACGAAAGTTAGGGGTGACGACAGAAAAACATCCAAAACCATATAGACTAGCTTGGCTGCAAAAGGGGGGCGAGGTGACTGTATCACAGCGGGCGTTTTTAATTTCTTTTTCGATGGGAACCAACTACAAGGATCAGATGTGGTGTGATGTGGTGGACATGGATGCATGTCACTTACTGCTAGGGAGGCCGTGGCAATATGATAGAAAAGTGTATCATGATGGGTTTAAGAATACCTATTCTTTCGTTTTCCATGAAAAAAAAATTTTGCTACTACCGAGCAAACCATTTGAGAAGATTAAGGCGCATGGCGATAATACTAATCTGTTATCATATGCAAAATTCGAGTTGGAGATAAAGGAAGTAGAAACGGTGTATGTGTTAATGGGAAAAGAAACACAGGCTGATATGGAGGTTCCTAGTGCGGCAACTCCTCTGGTTTCGGAGTTTGCTGATGTGTTTCCGGAAGAATTACCTGAAGGACTACCACCTCTACGTGACATTCAACATCATATCGACTTAGAGCCAGGAGCTATGTTGCCAAACAAACCACATTACAGAATGAGTCCCACTAAGCACGAAGAGTTATGAAGGCAGGTTGAGGAGCTTCAGTCAAAGGGGCATATCCGTGAGAGTCTTTAAGTCCATGTGCTGTTCCCGCCTTGTTAATTCCCAAGAAAGATGGAACATGAAGGATGTGTGTCGACAGTCGCGCAATTAATAAGATCACAGTAAGGTATCGCTTTCCAATTCCGAGACTAGATGATTTGTTAGATCAATTGAGCGGGGCATATGAGTTCACCAAATTGGACCTGAAGAGTGGGTATCATCAGATTCGTATTCGACCTGGGGATGAATGGAAGACAGCGTTCAAGACGCGAGAGGGGTTATATGAATGGCTAGTCATGCCATTTGGGTTGTTAAACGCGCCTAGCACTATCATGAGAGTGATGAACCAAGCCCTTCGACCATTTATTGGTAAGTTTGTTGTTGTTTACTTCGATGATATTTTAATTTACAGTGCAAACCCCGAGCTGCATCTTCAGCACATTCGGGAAGTGTTATGTGTGTTGCGTAGAGAAAAATTTGTTGCTGCAGCCAAGAAGTGCGTTTTTATGACACCAAAGGTGTTATTTTTGGGATATGTTATTTCTAGGGTCTACAGGTGGATGAGTCCAAAATAGAGGCAGTGAGGCAGTGGCCGCAACCGAAAACAATTACTGAGGTACGGAGTTTCCATGGATTGGCATCATTCTACCGCCGGTTCTTCCCGCACTTTAGTAGCATTATGGCACCTGTCACTGAGTGTATGAAAGGAGTCAAGTTCCAGTGGACGACCGAAGCTGAACAAGGTTTTCAGCAAATCAAAGAGAAATTGACAACAGCCCCTATACTCGTTCTACCAGATTTTTCTCAACCATTTGAGCTGCATAGCGATGCTTCCAAGGTGGGCATCGGAGCTGTTTTGAGTCAAGGTGGGAAACCGGTGGCATGTTTCAGTGAGAAACTGTCGGGGTCTCGAGTACGTTATAGCACATATGACATAGAATTCTATGCTGTGGTCCAAGCGGTGAAACATTGGCGGCATTACTTATTCCACCGAGAATTCATTCTATAAACCGATCATGATTCATTGAGACATCTCCACAGTCAAGAAAAAATTTCTTCCCGGCATGCTTCATGGTCAGCTTACCTTCAACAATTTACATTCGTCCTGAAGCACAAAGCAGGTGTTACGAACCGGGTGGCTGATGCCCTGAGTCGAAGAGTCAATCGGTTATCAACAATGGTTGTCCAGGTTCCAGGTTTTAACTCTTTTCATGAATTATATGATTCAGATCCACACTTTTCAGAGATAATGGTTGCTGTTCGAGAGGAAAAAAATTCGAAATTTGTATTGGTAAATGGGTTCTTATTTCGAGGAAATCAACTTTGTATTCCCGAGTGTAGTTTGCGTCTGCAAATTATTACGGAAATACATGGGGAGGGTCACATGGGCAGAGATCGCACGCTTCAGTTAGTTAAGGCATCGTACTTTTGGCCAACAATTCTGAAGGAAGTAGAGAGATATGTGGAACGTTGTCGGATTTGTCAAGTGTCCAAAGGGAAAGCGACTAATGCTGGTTTGTACAGGCCATTACCGATTCCTACTCAACCATGGACGGACTTGAGCTTGGATTTTGTTTTGGGACTGCCAAGAACCCAACGAGGATGTGATTCCATCTATGTAGTGGTTGACCGATTTTCCAAGATGGTTCATTTTATCCCGTGTAAAAAAAACTACTGATGCTGTCAAGGTCGCCCAATTGTTCTTCCGAGAGATTTATCGCCTTCATGGTTTACCTTCGTCAATTGTTTCTGACCGGGACACTCGATTCCTCAGTCACTTCTGGCAGTTTTGGAAGATGGTCAATAAAAAGTTGGATTTTAGCAGTGCATATCACCCGCAAACGGATGGGCAGACGGAGGTGGTGAACCGAGCACTCGGAGATTTACTGAGATGTCTGGTAGGAGAAAATGTTTGGTCATGGGATCTGAAGTTGAGCCAAGCCGAATTTGCCCACAACCATGCTGTCAATAGGAGTACCGGCTTCAGTCCTTTTCAGGTCGTGTACTCACTGATTCCTCGAAGCCCTATAGACCTGATTCCTCTACCTAGCAAGACTAGAGTTCATGGGAAAGCTGAAGATTTCGTTCAAGGGTTACATGAGGTTCATAAGCAGGTGCAAGAAAATTTGTTGCAATCGGTAGAGAAATACAAGCTGGTTGCGGACAAGAAAAGGCGTCATTTGGAGTTTGATGTGGACGATTTTGTGTGGGCAGTCCTCACAAAGGAAAGGTTTGCTGTGGGGGAGTATAACAAACTTGCTGCTAAGAAGATAGGCCCGCTGGAAATTGTGGAAAAAATTAATCCAAATGCGTATCGTCTGAAACTTCCCAGCCATATTAGAACTCATAATGTCTTTAATGTCAAACATTTGATTCCTTTCCATGGTGACTTCTCTGATGATGACACCACGATAAATTCGAGGACGAATTTTCTCCAACCTGGGGAGAATGATGCGGCGGATCAACTGACATTAGATTATTTGGAGGGGTGGGATTTGAAACAAACCAAGTAAGGCTAAACCCGAGCGATGGAATCAGAATGACTTGAATTTTTGACAGCTGATGCGTTTCGGCGTTTCCGGAACTACTACGTAGCTTTGCTACGTAAGCACGTCCTTTTTTAGGCAAATTCCGTCGTTTAGGCCTTGAAGTTGCAGTTTTTGCCGTTTTAGGAAAGTTTCTTTTTTGCAATAATTTGAGTTTCCCAATTCCGAATCGACTTCCGTCAATTCTTGAGTGTTTAGGATTCTCAGTAGAATTAGTTTTTGCTTTAATTTCGTTTTTTTCCTTTTTTGGTAAATTTCCGTTTTTAAGTCTTTTTCTTGCTTTCCAAGGAATTCGATTAGGTTTAGGATTTATTTTGCTTTAAATAATGATGTAGGCCGAATTGGCCATTCAGCTTTTGATTTATAAAATTTTAGAGTTTTTTCTAATTATTCCAATTTCGGTATTCATCGTGAATCAACGAATTGAAGCCTAACTTTCCGGTATTTGTGCGCAAATCAACGGAACTTTAGTAGGTTGTTTCTAATCGTTTTACGCAGGTTTTTCTCGACAGATCTTCCGCTACATCAGGCGGGTGGAGATTATAAAACCCATCCTCACCCCATATCTATTGTGGGTTTTACTATTTATCTCTATCCCCGTCCCATTCCCACCAAATTGAAACTCATCCCCACCCCATAAGTGCGGGTCCCTACTGGGGCCTCGTAACCGCAGGTTATTTTACCATCCCTAATATTATCGTATATTAAGGTTACTAGAACATGTAGTATATATTTTTGAGTCCAAGTTAAAATAAAAAAACTTTATGAAAGAATGATAATCTACAAAATGGTATGACATTGTCAACAAGAAAAAACTGTCATAATAGCAACAAAAGGTTTTTTAGTATTCATACCCAGTCAAATTCAACGCCAAAAGATGCATTTGGTTCTGGTGGCCTTTCTTCTTTTTCCCTGAAGATGGAAAACAAATCTACAACCTGACACATCAAACAAAAAGTCAACAACCATGCTTAACTTGGCCTTGGACTTAAAAGTCAACAACCATTCAACACCTTAACCTTTCTCACAGTCGTATAACTTCATTTTTCATCTTTAATTCAACTTCAAATTCTTGATTTGAGTATAACAGTCTTACTAGTGAATTTCCATAAACTTTGTTATCCAATCACATGAAATTGGTATATTTATCTAGCAATCTCTTCAATGGGTTGATCCCTTCATCCTTCTTTGAGCAAGCTGGAAATTTGATGAGTTTCAATGTCAGCAACAACAGTTTCCTCCTGCTCTGCCTGGACATATTCTTTCTTACTGAGGTTAGAATCATTAGCAACCAGCTACCAGCTGAGATAGTTGCACTTGAATCCCTGTTTTTTTTTTCCTTACTTGCTACCAATAATAGGTTAACAAATATTAGTAGTGCAATTAGGAGTTTGATGGGTTTGAAGAACCTCAGTACTCTTATCCTCTCTAAGAATTTCATGGATGAAGCAATGCCTGATGATCATCACATAACAATCTTAGATGGATTTCAACTCGATGTTAAATTACCAGCCTGGCTAGCTAACCTCAGGAAGCTACAGGTCGTCGACTTATCAATAAATAAAATTAGTGGTTCAATTCCAGGATGGTAATTGACTTTGCCAACACTATTGTACATGGACTTTCAGGAGGACTTCCTAAGGAACTTAGTGGATTCCATGTTAGGAAGTATGCCCTAAAGCAAGAGTTTTTCTATAACAAATCATTTGATATCACGTTTACAAATATATTATGTAGTATGTATACATTATTTATTATATATGTCAAAAACAAAATATTTTAAGAATCCAAGACTAAAAGAAACATAAAGAATTATTCACATAAAGAAGTTTATGTGTGGTAGATATAATTTTTTACGGGTGCTGTTAACCTGTGCCATAAGGACACATATATGTTAACAACCACTTTATTATTATAAATGAAAAATAGTTACTATATTTATTGTAATAAGATAATAAATACAGTCATTGATATATGTGTTTATTTCTATTTATGGAAATAAATTGGTTGTTAACATGTGCCCTAAGCGCACAGGTTAACACTACTCATTCTTTATTTAGTCTAAATATGTTCACAATTTAATGTATAGGCTGGACACCTTATCTTGATTAAAGTTGTGGGTCTTTTATTTTCAATTGGGAAGTAATGAGTCTAGAAAGAAAGACTTTGAAAAGAAAGACCTAGTACATATGACGTATTGAACGGATCAAGTGAATAGTATATTTCGATTTTACCATTAATAGAATAATGCATTCATAATAGAGCAATTGAAATATCTAATCCTAAGATAAATAATGTACCATACGTATTATGAGTTGTAACATTTGAGCTATCAATGGATACGACCACAGAATAACGTTTTAATCATGATAGTATGACGTTATTGATTCATATGTTATAGCGGACATATATTTATAGATATGGACATCATGACTCTTATAATATTCAAATAAGAGTAAATACTACCTTATGGGTCTTACGAGGATTTGAATAATAAATCTTGATACCGAGCATTCATTAAGGAGTTATTGAATCATGATTTGTGATAAATTAAAATTATCCATTAGACATAAGGATGGTCCTAAGGAATAAAATAATTAATAATGCAACGGTCTAAAGGAATTTTAATTTTGGGTATTTTTCATAAGAATACATATTTCATACAATTGTTTAGGGTAAAAATATTTAATATATTTTATTTTAATTCAAAGAGTGCAATTTCAGTTTTTTAGTGAACTAAACTGAAATTAATATATTTGGGCTCAATTAATTAAGAGTTAATTGGTACTTTGGCCAAATATATTGGAGCTTGTAATTAAAATAATCCGTGGATCCCCAAATTTCACAAGTTAAATTGGCTTATCTAAAAGGAACTTATTGGGCTCAAATATTGGTTCCAAGACAAAGACCCATCTAACTTCTCTTATTTTATTTCCCATTAGGAATAGAAAATAAATCAAAATTGGATTTTGATGGAAAAATAAATAAAAGAAAATAAAAAGACTTCTAATAAAATTAGACTTACTACATCACAATAGATTTTGTGATTCTTGTGTCCTGTGAGAAAATAAATTATTTTTTTTCTAAACTTATAAATATGTGGCTTAAGAGAAAGAATATATTTATACCAAGCTTGTTATTCTCATTGGTGTTGACAAAAGCTTGAAAGTAATTTGTAAGTTTTAAATTCGATTTGAGTTTTTAATATTTTTCCTTAAGTCTTGTAGGTGGATTTACACCTTGGTTCAAAGAAAAAGGAAATCCACACTCCTAGGTGATTTGATTTTGTGCTAAGTGTGGAAGATTTGCGGAGACTAAACTACAAAGGTAATCTCTAAATTAATTTAATTTTCATTACATTTAGAATATAATCCGACGATGTTTTGAATTTTTTTAAAAAAAAAATTCCACAATTACATTTATTTTGAAAACTGTTATTTTTTCCTGTAATTGGTATTAGAGCTAGGTTGTTATATTCCAAACTAGTGTATCTTGAATTAAATTTTCCTACCAATCTTTAAATTTCTTTTATAAGCATGTTATGTTAGAAGAGATGACACTCCATGGTTTATTCTATATATGTGATAATTAATATGTTTGTGATGTATGAGATTAATTATTATTTCAATTTGGATTTTATCTATGGTCTAAAGTTTTATGTGTACTTTTCCGCTATCAATTGTAATAAGAAGGGTGTCCTATCAACGTCATGTTACCTTTTTAATAGATTTAAGTTTGTTGTTTTGTTAAGCTTTTATACTTCAATTATTGATGTAATTGAAGAAGAATCCAAGACGAATCTAATAGTGAAAACGGTGAAGGAATCCAGTTCCGGCCGTGCTCGTACGAGCTGTCGGAAGATTGTTGCGCAACACTTGTTAGGGAAGTTTGAGGGGCACATGTGGCATGGTTTTGGGGCGATTTTGGGCACGTGGAACTCTTAGAAGACATGGGAAAACATGTGGAGAGTTAGCTTTCATGTTAGGGAATTTTTTGTCTCGGGAATACTTGTTTAGGAAAGACTCGTTAGATGGTTTCCAACTGCTTATAGGAGTTTGATTCCTTAAAGAAAGATTTTTTTTTTTTTGTTTTTTTTGTTTTTCTTAATTTTCAAGTAATTGATTTCCTGAAATCACAAGAGTTGTGAATTGGGTGAATATCTATTTTAAAAATAAAGTTTTAATTTTATATATAAAAAAACAATTTGAGTTTCTTAATTACACAAAAGTTATGGAATAGTTGGAAACCTATTTAGACAAGAATTCTTCTCCAACATGTTTTAATTAACAAGAGTTGTTGATTAACTAATTAAATTTTCCTTATATTCATTAATTCGCAAGATTTGTGGATTAGATTGAAATATTAATTATTCTGGGAGTATGCGAATACAAGTTCAAGACGAAGATATGAAGATTCGAGTTTTTGTAATCTTTATAATTTAAATTTTTTTTTTTTTAAATTTTTTTTAGGGATGATCATAGATAAGGTTATTATTTATTTGTTTATTTAGCATTTAATTTATTATTTGGATGATTATATAGCTATGCATAAAATAACATGTCATATAGAATAGTGAGTGTCACTTGAATATCTTTTATGCCATGATATGCATCAAATGGTTTAGATTTCTAAAGGCATCTAGAAAACTTGGTAAATCAATTGAGTGTAAATCCACAAACGCCAAAAATTGAGTGAGGAAGGTATAAGCAGTGTTCTAGTATGCACTAGGCCTTAGTCGTACGGTGGACCGATGCCTAGCTCCTACGGAGATTATTATTATTATTTTATTTTATTATACTTTTTATTCATATTCTTTTTTTTTTTTATAATTATTTTTCTTACTTATAAATTTCGTTTTTGTCTTTTATGGGGCACATCGCAAGCAGCTAGATCCCACTAGACTTGTCTTATTTGATTTTAATATATTTTCCATTATTATTTTTTCTTTTTATACTCATCTTTAGTCTTATCTTCTTCTCTTCTTGAACACACTTCCCCATTTCATTTTCAACCCACACACACAGTTTTCTTTTTTTGAGCTTTTTTTTTCCCTTATTTTCTTTTCTTTTTCTCTGAACTGACACATTAAGAAAGCTAAGGATGGACTCTAGCTCCCTTACTTGCAACTATGCTTCTCCCATACACGGACGACGGTGGCTATGAGGACGATGGCGGTTGTGACAATGACGGCAGCTTCAGCGGCTGCGGTGGTGAGGAGAGACTCTTTAGTATTCAAGCTAATGAACCCAGCGCAGTTTTAATGAATTTTCTTTTCTTAAACGATTTTTCCGATTAATTGGCCATATAAATCGGTCTAGGTGGCCGACTAATCAGAGCTAGTCGTCGACTAGTCGGCTAGCCGCCTAGGGTCTAGTAAATCGACTAGTCAATCACCTAGGCCGATTACTAGAGCACTGGGTATAAGATACCTGTGTCCTCCAAGGTTGATCAAATAAGATGTTTTATTGATACTACTCTAGGAGTTTATATGAATGGAATCTTAGGAGATCTTGTAAAGTGATAGACTAGACATTGACTTGATCAAGATTATATTCCCCTAGTAAATAATTCTCGTGATAGAAAATTGAGGGTGGAATTTTTGGTTATACACTCAATATGAATTTATTAATATCCTCTATAGAGTTCTTGTAAATAAAATCCATAAGGCTAAATTGATGGCAATAATTAATATTGAATATCAGATATTCAAGATATATTAATAATAAAAGATTTCAAATCCAATTAATAAATGCAAAGTTGGAAACACACATGTCGAGGATAGTTCTAGCAAGGAAATGCTTGGTTCTTAAATAGACCGTCATGTCCCACCTCCCTTTCCTAGAAACTACCGGATGTGTTGTTACTGGTGTGAGCATTTATAGAAAGGATATATGAAGTCTTCAACTAATAAACAAAACTTGTACTCCTATTGGATGCATGTTGTTTATTGAGTTAGATCACTGTTGCATAATAATATCATAAACTGTGGTATGTATTCAAGATTAATTTATTGTTCTAAAAAAGTTATGAACTCACTTGGATGTTAGACAATCCATGCCCTCCCGCTCCTGATGAAAACTCTATTGATGTGGAGAGGGAATCATATAGTAAGTAGCAGAGAAACAATGAAATGGCCAAGTGCTATATTCTTGCTACCATGAACGACATGTTACTACAGCAATATGAAGGGACTGGTATTGCTGCTGAAATTATACTATCTCTTAGAGAGACGTGTGTAAGTCGCGCGGCGAAAAGTTAGGATAAAAATCAATAGATTTTAAGAACGATAGATTTTAAAAATTTTATCGTCTTATTAGGACCTTTTGTATATACACAAATATGAGGAAGATATTTGTTTTCATACCTTTGAAGAACACTCATTCATTTTCTTTTCGATCCTTAACCGCTAAGCCTTCCGAGCTATGTCATGCGATCTAGCAACTGTATGTGTTGGCACGTCACGGATTCCGGGAGCTGTTGAATGAAGGTTTGAGAGAACCAGAAGACAACACCTTGCTTCCACTGTAGAATTCGGCCAACCCTATGAGAGAAAAAATATTTCTTTTTTCTTTTTCCTCTCTTGTTGCCGCCCACCTTGGTTCTCCTTTGGGTTTCGAATCATTTTTTTTTTCCTGATAAATATATCTTATATACTAGGAACCTAGGGTTTAGTAATCCAAGTTCAAATAGGATTCCAAATCCTTTTTTAATTATTCCTTTTATAGGGTTTGAACCTTTGACCTATTTAGAATAAATATAAATAATCACTTATTATTTTATTGCTCTTGACAAGGTTAGAAACTGAAACCTCCATATGACAATCAATAATTCTTAATTATTAATATGTCAATAACATAATCATATTATTTAATAATATTTAATTCAACAATAATATATTAATTAATTAATCACATCATTTAATTAATTCCCAAAATATATTTAAGTTACTTTCGTAACACAATTAATTGGACCATCTAATTCTTCGTGAGTCTTATTACTATCAATCGTAGAGGGCTAGCAAGGGGACCTAATGGACCCACAGTTTTGAGCTCCAATAATACTTAGAAAAATTAATTAAACTCTTTAATTAATATTTCACAATTATTAACCTTGGAGTTATTTCACTAAAAACCCAAGGTTGTACTCTCGTAATTGTAGATGTTTTACACAACCAATTTATTAGTGTCTATTGATATAGCTATTACATATGGTATGATTTTCCACAAGTATTTCATAATTAGAGCTATGTCATAAAGTCCATTATACCTTTCTAATTATATTTTTTCCTTTAAGTACCATTGATTCTCTTGAATAATTATATCCTTCATTCCTTTACGAAAGAAGAAGAACGCTTTTAATCGTTCAAGCTCTGAATCAACCCTTAAGAGAACTACTTATCTACTTTTCGCAAGAAGTAGTGGATTCCACTATTGTATGCATACCTTTCCATCCACAAGCCAAACCATGATTCCAAGATATAGAGATATTGACCGAAAATGCTGACACTCAGGATTTAGATCACCTATATATAGCCATCATCAGTCTATCTATATGAATCTTTTCAACTAATGAATCTTAGTGACAGATTTATATAGATCGTAGCCTAGTCTTATATGATCAAATCATATAAGGTGCCTCCATTCTCATAACACCATATGAGTAGTCTATGATAAAACCACCATACAATACAGAATGGATCACATCTGTAGATTAATCACAAATAAAGTATCCAACTTTACTTGCTTTCTACGGACTCTTTAGATTGCATGTCTCAAATTGAATTCATATGAATTCCTATGTATAAGACATTCATATACTTAGTTTGATATTACATCTAGCAATCTTGGATGTTAGCATATATAATATAAGCGTATGAATTAATATATTTGAATGAAATAACTACTTTTTTTATTATTAAATTTATAACATTTACAAATTACAAGCTTTAGGGTATAAATCCTAACAATCTCTCACTTGCACTATAGCATGTGAGACATGTCTCGTAATCCCAGACCTTCAAGGTGACCTTAAAAAACTTTAGCCGTTAAGGTCTTTGTAAATGGATCAGCATGATTATCGACGCGATCTTCGTCATTGTCACATCTCCTCTCTGCACTATCTCCCTGATGAGATGATACTTCCTTTCTATATGCTTTCCTTTTTTGTGGCTTATTGATTATTTGGAATTAACCACTGCACTTCTATTATCACAATAAAGTGTCATGGGCTTATCCAAGTCTGGGACAACTTCTAGATCACTCAAGAACTTACGGAGCCATACCACTTATTTTGCTACTACATATTCGGCTTCCATGGTGGAATTAGCAATACAAGATTGCTTGATACTCCTCCACACTACGGCTCCACCATTGAGGGTGAATACTAACCTAGATGTGGATTTCCTAAAATCCCTGTTTGCCTGAAAGTCATAATATGTATATCCTAAATGGGATCAGATCCTGTTCTGAATATACTAACATATAGTTTCTTGTTCTCCGAAGATACTTGAGAATAAGCTTCACAGCCATCCAATGATCCAATCCTAGGTTAGACTGGAATCTATTGGCTACTCTCACTACGAAGCAGATGTTAGGCCTCGTGCATAACATAGCATACATGAGACTTCTTATTGCTGATGCATATGGAACTCGTCTCACATCCTCAATTTCATGAGGTATCTTATGACACTATTCCTTAGACAAGTGAACCCCATGCCTAGAAGGTAGATTACTTTTCTTGGAGTTCTTTATCGAGAATCGCACAAGAATCTTGTCGATATACAATGCTTGAGACAATGCTAACTGTTTGTTCTTACGATCCCTTATTAATTGGATCCCTATAACATAACTCGCATTTCCCAAATCTTTCATTTGGAATTGTTTAGCAAGCCATCCTTTTACTTCCGATAATACTCACACATCATTCCCAATGAGTAGGATATCATATACGTAAAGGAATAGGAAAACTACTTCTTATCAATGATGCGCTTGTAGACATAAGGCTCATCGACGTTTTGCTCGAAGCCATAGGCTTTGATAGTAGTATCAAACCTAATGGTCTAAGATCTAGATGCTTGCTTCGGTCCATAAATAGACCTTTGCAACTTGCAAACCTTTTGCTCTTGATCTTGGGACACGAATCCTCCTGGTTGCTTCATGTAGATGCTATTGTTAAGATTGCCATTCAAGAATGCAGTCTTGACGTTTATTTGCCAAATTTCATAATCAAAATGGGCTGCAATGGATAAGAGTATCCTAATAGACTTAAACATAGCTACTAGCGAAAAGGTCTTGTCAAAATTGACCCCCTCCTTTTGGGTATAACTCTTTGCCACTAGCCTTGCTTTGAAAGTCTCTAACTTCCCGTTTACTCCTCTCTTTCTCTTGTAGATTCACTTACTCCTTATGGGTTTTATCCCATCAGGTAAGTCTACAAGTTCCCAGATTGAGTTAGATACATGGACTCCATCTCGAGATTCATGGCTTTAAGCCATTCCTCTTTGTCATAATCTTCCATTGCATGTTTAAATGACAATGGATCATCCACACTATCATCAGAGATGACACCCTATGTCTCTCCGATACCTAAATAATGATCAAGCTGTTGTACAACCCTCCCGCTATGTTTAGGTGGTAGTGTGATCTAACTAGGAACCGTATGACTATCAAACGTTAATGGAACAACAACATCGTCAACAACTCTTGTTGATTGTTTACTGGTTGAATCGGCTTTAATTCATTTAATACAATCTTTCTTTAAGGTTTATGATCATTCATATAGTCTTCCTGAAGAAACGTTGCATTTGTCAACACAAACACTTTGTTTTCTTGTGGACTATAGAAGTATCATCCGTTAGTTTCTTTTGAATATCCTACAAATAGGCATACTTGTGAACAAGGTTCCAACTTTCCAGATTTGTTCTTCAGTACATGTATTGGACACCTCCATATGCGAAAATATCGTAAATTAGCTTTATGACCATTCCACAACTCTAGAGGAATCTTAGGAATAGATTTGGATGGAACTAAATTCAATATGTAGGCCGCAATTTTTAGTGCATATCCCTAAAAATATTTTTGGTAATGATGAGAAACTAATCATAGATCTCTCCATTTCCATTAGGGTACTATTTCTCCTCTCCGTTACACCATTCTGTTGTAGTGTTCCTAGAGCAGTGAGTTGGGACACAATCCCATGCTCAACCAAATAGTCCTCGAACTTTTGGTCGAGATACTCACCTCCACGATCTGGCCGTAGAGCTTTGATAGTTTTACCTAATTGGTTCTCAACTTCAGCTTGGAATTCTTTAAACTTTTCAAATGTTTCTGACTTACGTTGCATTAGGTAAACATATCTGTATCTTGAGTAATCATCACTAAAAGTGATAACCACCCCTGGCTTTAACATTCATAGGTCCACAGACGTTTGAATTTATAAGCTCTAGTGGTTGTGTAGCTCTAAGCCCTTTTCCAGTAAAAGGTATCTTGGTCATTTTACCTTCTAAACAAGACTCACAGATAAGTAAAGTGTTGATCTCTAACTAACTTAAAGATCTGCCTTTTACTAGTCTATCTATCCTGTCAAGGTTGATGTGGCTAAGTCTTAGATGCCACTTATACGTTTCATTATTTGGAAAAATCTTTTGTTGTTTCATTTTAGGTTTTTCAACTTTAAACAATTCAGTGTTAAACAGTGATATATGAATTAACGGTCTTAAAAAATACAAATTATTTTCAATTAAACCAGAACAAATATTCAATCCATTTCTAGAAATAATAACTGATTTATTAGTGAAAGAAATTGAATACAATTGTTCTAATAATCTGGATATCGAAATCAAATTTCTGGTAAACCCGGGAATGTAATAAACATTGTCTAATGAAAGAAAACAATTATTAAAAGCTAGTCTAACTGCTCCCACTGCTCTTGCTAAAACGATATTCCCTATTCCAAAGCGCATTAGAAGGCCCCCTCCTTTAGTTTTGTCTTGCCAGTAGACCACCTCAAGTTTTGTCTTGCCAATAGACCTCTTCCTTTTCCTAAATCCAGAGGAAGATGGTTCAGCAACATTTGCTTCACCAGTCTTACTTTTATTGTCCTTAAACATGGACTCAAAAGTTGTGAGCTCATTACGCAACTGAGTCAGATTGAACTTCAACTTGTTCATCCCATAGTTACTTTTGAACTGACCAAAGCTCTTAGGAAGAGTTGTCAGTATGATGCTCACCTGGCAAGCCTTATCTATGGTCCCACCATTGACTTCATTAGTATTGAAATGGGACATCATACCCAGAACATGTTCCCGGACTGATGATCTCTCATACGAGTAGTCATTGCGGAATGAATAGCTTTATGCCGCTTTTACTTAGAAGGTTGCCCAAACATGGCCCGCAATGACTCCATCATCTCATATGTTGTAGTCATTGCTTCATGGTTTGACTAAAGCACCTCAGTCATGCTAGCTAACAAATAAATACGGGCTTTTTCATTATCTGAAATCTATTTTTCGTAGGCCTCACGAACAGTTCGTGCTACGTTGGCTGTAGGCTGTGAAGGACATTCCTTTGTAAGCACAAATTTTAGGTCTTTGGTGCCTAGGATTAATTTAATGTTGTTTTTCCATTTTGTATAGTTATCCCCGATTAATTTGTCATTGGCAAGTACTGAAAGTAAAGCAGAAGACATTGCTGAAATAAAAACTTATTCATTCATTCATACATTTAAATCGTATATAAAATTATTCAGCATATAATTAAACATGATGCATGAAACATGTTTAATGAACATGAAAAAATCCCTAAAAAAGTTACTATGCCACGATAATCCAACATGCTACAAGTAAGTGCCGCCTTAAGGTAGGTCAAGTACTTGTATGTTGGATCGAGAAATTCTCAATTAAATGATACTCCAGAATAACTCTTTATTTTTATATTATTTAATCATCGTTTAATTTAGTCAGGATTTAAATCAACTATTTAATTAAATCCTTGTGAGTATAACCCATCATTTTAGATTTCTTGAACTTAACTTAAGAGTTGCTGCCTTAGGGTCAGTCAAACCAAAATACATCTAGAAATCCTATCCGTTAGGAAGTTAACCTTGGTATTGACTCTTACGGAGACCTTCCTTAGGGAGGACGAAAACAAAGCCGTCTCTAGGCCCCATTTGAATCTCACGGTATTCTACTAGTGATGGAGACTGCGGGATATAATGTTGTATATCCCTCTCCCATTCACCATTTTTGGTTTAGGGTTTTCTAATTCATCTATATGAACCTAGATTAAATGGCTAAGAAAAATCTAATTCTTTTAGGTTATGTTACTAGAATCTCATCCTATTAACATTAAATAATAAACCGAATTTTTAACTATTAAACTAATTTATTATTCGAATTCTAATATATGTAAACTACTTTAAATAGACTATAATTATATGTGAAAATTACCAAGTTTTAACTATTAAAACTAAAACACATTATTCGGTCCAATTATTATTAAGGCCTTAATCATATTAATCTTAATAATGGATTGGGTTTTACTAATCTATTTAATTAAACTCTTTAATTAAAGATTAGTAATTAATGAGAATTACCAAGTTTTTACTCCTATACACTAGTCTCATTATTAATTGCCATTTATGTGATTATTCAATTTTAATCATATTAAAAATAATAAACAACATATAAAATAAATGGGCTATTAATCATGTATGATCTATTATAATGCAAGTGTAGGCACTTCTAATCTATATGACATAAGTATGCATGACAATGCTTTAATCATCTCATAAATAAAACCAGTGTTACAAAAGTTGATAGGCTCTAGTTGGACGGCGACCCACCGCCTAACGCATAGGGGGACTAATCAGAGACTAGTCGGGGACTAGGTGGTTGGTCGGAAGTCAGTTGTCGGCCGACTGCCGGCTTGCCGGTGACATGCAGGAGTTTTTTCTTGAGTAAATGTCATACTATTTCATATCTATATAATATAGTAAAATGGAACCTCACCTTGACACATGTTGTCGTGTGGTGGCTTTATCATTAAATTTTTATTAATTATTAATTATAATCTATTTAATAACGTAATATATAGAATTAATTGTATAGATATATAATTATTTGAACCTCACCTTGACACATGTCGTCGTGTGATGACTTTATCATTAAATTTTTATTAATTATTAATTATAATCTATTTAATAATGTAGTATATAGAATTAATTGTATAGATATATAATTATTTGAACCTCACCTTGACACATGTCGTCGTGTGATGACTTTATCATTAAATTTTTATTAATTATTAATTATAATCTATTTAATATTATAATATATAGAATTAACTATATATATATATATAATTATATAATATATAAAATCTATATAACTACTTTGAAGTCATTAAATGTTAAGTTAAATTCCAAGGGATAGATCCAATGTATGGTCATTGGAGTACTCTATAATTTTTAATTTCAACATTCTAAACTAATTATTGCTGTGAGATTACTAATATTCTACCGTACAACATTCTTCGAATATCTTATATGCATAATGCATGCATTCATGAATATAATGACCATAAAATAATCATAACTATATTATATCAATTGTTTTATAATATATAAAAGCTGACCCTCACAGTGCCACATATCACCGTGAAGGATCTTTATATTTAAATGAGTTTTGCACTTCTCATCGTAAACTCATAACATCTATCTAATAATTAATGGAGTTTTGATATTAAATTCTCTCTTATAAAGTGCGGAATTTAAATAACACTTGATTTTTTCGTGGAAACCTTTAAAAAGGAAAAATCACGGGCTGTTATGTGCGCCACACACGAACCTCGAATCCACTAATTGCAATGGTGTTTACAACCTAGGTTGACCTCAACCTCTCACGGTCTATAACCCACCACTGCTACCCGTAGGCCTTTAAAAGTGAACTTAATCCAATTTGCTTGTGGCTAAGCAACCTTAGCCACAAGTCTCAATTCTCAGTGAAGAGATTAAACAACCTTAGTGAATATGCAAAGATATCCAAATATGCAAATAATGCTAGGTTACACTAAATGCTTATCTAGGATTATAAAATGTCAATTAAATCAATCCTAGATATTAATTACTATATGACATGGCATAAAGCATCGCTATGTGAGATATGTCAATCCTAGATATAGCTATCAAAATACAACACTGAAACTTTCAACACATAATCTCATTCTTGTATGTAGAAATTACTCTAAGAACATACAAGTAATAAATGAGATAAATTGCTAAGTAAGAACACTAATTATGTAAGATAATAGTGAATAACTTACCATAATATGTGTGTTGAAGAAGACCTATGCACTAGCACATACTAGATGATCCTAGATGATGCTTAGGTAATGATTTATGCATGTAGAAATGTGTTTAAATAAATGAAGATGGAATCTTTATGATTTTTCTCTCAAGTCTCTCTCACTATCTCTTTAGGGTTCTTGATGTTGAAGAGCTCAATTAAAGAACAAGAGATAGTGGTATATTTATAGTGAGTAAAATAGGTTGGGTGGAATGACAAAATTGTCCCAACTTTCACGAGATAAATCTGCGGCCAGGGGTAGCAGATTTGAGGGCGCCGAATTGGACCTGATGTTCTAGTCCCAATTCTGCGGCCTATTCTGCGGCCTCTAATCGTAGAATGCAAGGGCACATAATCGACCAGTTCTTTTGGTCTGATTCTATGGCATGTGGTCGTATAATAAGGGCACCGAATCCTCCTAGATAACAACTTCCAAAACAAGTTCAATGAGGACGAACATGTCGGATTTAAACAAACAACCATACACACACAAAATATAACAAAGAAGTGCAAGTGTGGAAGTGAAGAGAATGCACACAAGACCAATGAACATATATGCAAGCATGGCAAGTGTATGTGTTCTACTAAGTCTTTTTAATGAAACTAAACACAAGAGATATACCTTTAGAGTGCTTATCAACTTGAGGTCTTGAGAAGGGCCTTTGAGCTTTGATCATGAACACCTAAGCTACCCTTACATATCAAACCCTAATTTGTGGTTTGTCACCGAAATAAGCCAATCAAACTTTGAGGAACTTACAACATTCATTATTTCTTTTAATGCTCCAATGCAAAGTTCCAATAACGCATTCATTATTTTATTTAAAATATATATAATGGTATTTTTGTAATTAAAAAATGAGCATTTATTGTTGTGCCAAATTTGGCACTGTATTGGTGGATAGTTTTTGCACCTTGTGCTAAATTTTAGCATTGACACAATAATTTGGCACAACATTGGAGATGCTCTAAGCTTCAAGTTCTCCAAACACAATTCGAGTTGTAGGATAGATGTGATCAAGTTGATGAACATAGTCAACCAAAGTCATCAACTTGGTGGCCCATATTTGGAAAAGAAAATCAAGCAGAAAATTATGAGATCTCTCCCCGAAAGATTTGAGTCTAAGGTAACGGCTCTAGAAGAGAATAGTGGCTACAAGGATATGAAGCCGAGTGAGGTGATTGGAAGACTTCTAGCTTATGAGTCTAGGAAGGGTCCTACCTCCACACCTCTCAAAAAGCAAAAGGGAATTACTTTGAAGACCTCCAAAGTTGAGAAGGAGGAAAATGATAACTCGGAAGGAGACATGGCTTTATTGTTGTGAAGGTTCAAGAAGTTCATCAAATTCGAGAAGAAAGGTTTTGGATCCAAAGGCCAGGACTTGAAGAAAAAAGCTCCCTTCAAAAAGTTTGAGCCTAGGCAAGAGAAGAGTGAAAGGAAAGGGATTAAATGCTTTGAGTGTGGTGGCATAGGAAAGGGATTAAGAACAAGAAGAAGGGAAAGGTAATGGCCACCACTTGGAGTATAAATGATGACTCCGATGAGAGAGATGAATCTTCGGATGATGAAGATGAAGTGGCTAACTTCATAGCCTTTGCCTCCTCCCACAAGAGCAAAGGTACTAGTGAAGAAGACGAAGAGAGTCAAGAGAAAAATGACTCAAGTGAAGATGACTCCTTATCTAACTCCACAAATGGAAATGTGGAGAAAATGGATGTTGATGGCTCATGGTCAAGTTTGAAAGCTTGAGGATGAAGGACAAAAGAGATATTAGGAAATTGAAGGAAGAAAATCTAGATCTTTTAACACAAGTTGACCATTTAAGTGAACAAGTGGTAAGATCCAAGAAGATTAAAGATAAGCTAAGAGAGGAGTTTGCTTTATCTAAGAGAAATGAAGAAGTTTTGAAGAGGGAGCTTGAAGAAGCTAAAGGTTCAATGACAAGGATGGCATCAAGCACCGAGAAGCTTGACCACATGTTAAGTGTTGGAAAAAGTCCTTATGACAATAGTGGTCTTGGGTTTGAAGATGGCAAGGAGACCCCCACTCCTAACAAGACCATGTTTGTTAAGAGCTTGAGCTATAAAGATGCTTCACCGGTGCAAACTCTTAGGAAAAAGATTTATCTAGGACAATGCTCATATAGTGCACAAGTGAAGATGGCGCTAAGAAGACAGCCTTAGGCTCAACCCACAAGAGCTATTCAAGCCAACTTTCCTCAACAAATTACTCATCAAGGAAAGAGACCAATCATGCAAACTCAACCAAGGAAGCAGGCTAGACCGGTTTAACAACGAAGAAGAAATGAACTGATCTAACCACAACGACATGGGAAAGGTCCTATGCATTCTCAAGGACATGGTATAATTCCTAACTTCATCCCTACATGTCACTTTTGTTGTATTGATTTCATTACATTAAAATGCGTAGAGTTAAAAGCATGATTGAAAAGAAAAAGAGTAGAGCCAAGATGCATGTTCCTAGGAAGAATTAAAAAAACTTGCATGATCCTAGTACATCTAGAGCCTATGTACCAATGACCACTAGGAAAGAAAATGTTTCACCTAGTGATTGTGCCAAATATGTTGTATATTTAGGCCCCCAATTCCGTATCCTTTGTTCCGTTTTCATGCGTTTTTGTGTCTCTAATGGGTATTTACGTGCGTAATTGTAGGAAATGGTTCAATTATGGGTTTGGAAGCTTGTTACAGTAGTTCCGGCCAAAAAGGGGCAAAAAGTGGCAAAAAGGAAAGACAAATGATCATCAGCAGCTTTAAAGTGCAGGTTAGTGCGGGTCGCAACCGCACTCCAATCGTACTCCTACCCACAGCCGGGACCTGATTCATAAGGAAGAGATAAAGTGCTGGTCAAATGCTGGTCATCCAACCGCACTCCACCCGTATTGTTGCCTATATCAGAGAGTTGGATTTGCACCTAATATTTAAAGTGCAGGTAATCCAACTGCACTCCACCCGCACTATTTCCCAGATCTGAGATTTGAAGTGGAAGAAAACCCATAAAGTGCGAGTAATCCAACTGCACTCCACCCGTACTTCGCGTGCGCTGGTTGGTATTTTGAAGCTTAAGTGACCTATGCTTGTATGTGGTATAAATAGAATATGATAAAAAAATTTTAGGAGACTTGTTATAGAGATTTTCAATATTTTTTACACAACCTAGATATAGGAACACTCTCTCTCTCTCTCACACTTACATTCTCTACTCAACTTTAAGGAAAGTAGGAGATTAAAGCAACTTCAAGAAAGGAGAATATTGGAGTAGTTGTAATGAGTAGCTAAATCCCCTCTAAGGGGTTAATGGAGTAGTTAGTTGAATATTAGGCTTGTACATAAACTTGATTCTATATATTCATGTCTATCTTTCATTGTTCTATTCTTGTTGTGAATGGTTTTCATTGATTACTTGTTTGGATACATCCTCTTAGCAAGTTCTCCTTGGATTATGTATGAGTATTGCATCTAGATATACATCCTATTTAGTTGTTTATTGCTTAAATGAATGGACGAAACGTCATGAATTTCGACTCTTAAACTGCAATCTTAATCTAATCTCGAATAGGTTTCTAGCACTATACATCCTAGGTCGGCACTTGTGAGAGGATTAGAAGTCAACACTACACATCTTAGGTTGGCTACGTTTGTAATTGGTTGGGTATTTGATAGGTAGACGGGCTTCATTTCTAAGAGTCCCGAACGAACAACCAACACTATACATCCTAGGTTGGTGGTTTATGACTGATTAATCCCTAGTAAGTGGTCCTCGCTATACATCCTAGGTTGACCGCTTACTAGGGATAAATAACCAACTCTATACATCCTAGGTCGGTTACCTTTGATTAGAAGTGCCTATTTACGAGTTTATTGCATTGCTCAATATTTACTTTCGAATCTGTTGACTCCTTAGTTTCCATCATATATATATATATATATATATATCTTTCATTCCATTTTGCTTTCATCTAGGTTGCATTGTTAGTTTAGTTTTATTAGCGTGTTAATTCACATTTACAACATCCTCATTTTACCTTTCATTAATTACATTAATGCTACTTTAGCTATAGCTGGTCATTGCTAATACCGATTCCCTATGGACGACACCCGTACTTACCACCATTTTTTATTTTCCAAACCAATTAAGGCTTGTGAGGTTTTACAAATATTGTTGACATACGGTTTTAAAACGACACTATGAAACATTTCGTCAAATGGCGTCGCTGCCGGGGAGTCGGCGAGTTTAGTTTGATTAGTTTTGCTTGAGTAGTATTTATTGTTATTTACATTTTTGCTATTACTTCGTTTTTGTCTTTTTACGTCGTGCGGTGTTTGTTACGGAATTTTAGGATTCTAAGTATATGCACGGAAGAAGATCACTAAGAGGAACAGAGTTACTAGTTGCCGACAATATCAATCAATTGGGTAGAACAGTCGATCAGTTAAAAGAGATTATGGAAGACGGGGATCCTCCGAATAAACCCGAGTAGAATATGGATGACAGAACTGCTCCACACCAGAATGAGCAACAGGCTTACAAGCATGAGGGCAGTATACATGGAGAGGAACAGTTACGTCTCACCATGGGCGAGTATACATTCCCATTTGTAGGGAATGTGCCCACATCCATAGTACTTGATGATGTGGCAAGGCAGTACGAATTGAAGAACATGCACATTGGCCTCCTACCATCTTTTAGTGGGAGTGTTACCGAATGTTGCCTTCAATTTATGAAGCAATATAGAGCCACCTTAGAGACCTTCTCGGTGATGGCTCGCCAAGCAGTGCTAACAAGAGAGCAACTTCACCTTAGGTGTTTCCAGTACTGTTTGAAAGATGCAGCCATGACTTGGTATATGAATTTGAGGCCAAGATCACTGGTGACATGGGGACAGGTTTGCAAGGTCTTTTTCAACAAGTATTTCCCATCACAAAAGGCAAAGGACCTAAGGTTAAAGATAGCATATTTTGTTGAGGAAGACAGTGAACCCTTCCACGAGGCATAAGAGAGGTTTAACTTACTGCTAGCTTAGATGCCGCCACATACATACCATCCAGAACTAAAGGTGAATTATTTCTATAGTGGAATTTCACCTATCACACAAATGCTAGAGGACAACAAGTGCGGGGGTACAATAGCAGATAAGAGAACAGTTGAAGAATATGATATCTTGGAAAAGATTGCCCGGAACTCATAGCAGAGAACATCACATGTTAGAATGGGTGGAAGGATAGATGTGGGTCAGGACACCCAAGTTCAAATTCAGATGTCTAGAATGAACAATGAGCTCCAATCTATCAAGGAGCTTATAACTAGAAAGCCAGGGCCTTCCCATGGAGTGAGTTAAGTAATGAAAGAGATAGAAGAGGGAGAGGGGCTGTTTGGTCAAGAAGAGCAAGCCCAAGCCCTTGGGGAATTCCAGAGGCAAAAGAATGACCCAAATTCAAATACATACAATCTAGGGTTGAGGAACCACCCTAACTTGTCTTGGTCAAACAACAACCACCTAGGGGCAACCAATTACCAAGATGGCAACACCAATTACCAAGGTGAAAACAACAATCAGGGGTACCAAAACCGTGGATACAATATGTTTAACCAGGGAGGTTTGAGCAACAACAATCAATGAGGTTGTTCTAGTAACAACCCACCAACCCACTTTAATTCCCAAGCACTCGCTAACCAACCAAAGGACAAATCCCTAGAGGAGATAGTGAGCATGGTGATCAAAACGATTGGGATCGAGTCAGAAGCCCTCAAGAACACCTTACATGCATCCGAGCAAAGAATGACCACTTACATGTAGTCAAATGATTAGAGGGCAAATAGTATGGAGCGTCACTAAAGAAGATGAAGACTCAATTTGCACAAATCTTTGACACATTGGTCAAGAACAAGGGTAAGGCATCATGCACCGACAAGCACATTAATGTGTTAGAAGTAGTTGAGATGGGGGTTAAGGAAGTGATAGAAGAAGAAACTATCCCAAACCAAGACAAGGTCCTGGATATTTCTATTAAAGAGAATGTGGAGAGTGTGGTAGATGTCACACATGATGAGAAAGGAAGAAGTGGTATAGACTTCCCCGTTAAACTTTCGGACCCCGGAAGTTTCGTTATAGAGGTCACAATTGAAAACTCACCTAGAATAGGATCAATGCTTGATATGGGGCTAACATCAACATGATGCCATTAGTGGTATACACACAGTTGAAGATTTAGTTAATCAAGCCTACTTCCCAGACTCTTATCATGGCGGAAAATTCTCCCACAATCCCAATTGGTGTAGTAGAGGAAGTCTATGTGAATGTGCACGGTTTGATGGTGCCGGTAGATTTCGTGGTGTTAAACTGCAAGAGAAGTGAAACCAGTGATAGGGACTGGAAATTACTTTTAGGAAGGTCGTTCATGGCCATAGCCGGGACGGTTGTTGATATTCGTTCTAGGAACATTTCCTTTAGCTGTGGAGGTAAGAGTGTTAACTTTAAGGTCGATTTTGCCAAAGTGAGTCAAGTTGAAGATTGCTTGGTCTTAGAAGAACCCAAGTCAAGAATGAAAAAAAGCTGAGTATTTAATCTTGTGCAAGCTTTTGAGGGTGTAAACGAGATGGAAATGGGCAAACAGGATTGTGGGAAAGAAAAACAAGAGTGTGAACTTGAAGAGGAGGAATTGGCTATCAATACTTTTGAGGAGATAGGTGAGCTTGAGAAAGACAACCTGAAGCTCAAGCTAGAGGTATATTTGCTTAAGGCCGAGAATGGAATGTTGAAGAAGAAAGTTCATGACTTCTCAACATTGAACAAGAATCTAAGAGAGCAAGTGGTGGAGCTTGCTAAAAGGGAGGAGTTAGTCTCCAAGAACTTAGAGGAATTGGCAAGGCTCTCGGGAGAGGTGTAACATGTGTATCTAATAAGATTAGCTATTTGACGCTTAGTCCTTACACCCTTATTCACCTCTCCAATGATGTCTTCTTCATCATGGAGTTTCCTAACCCATGGAGTGGGTTCCTTATAGTTCAAGAGAGGAACTCTATCAAAAGGTTGTGTGTCCTCTACATTATAAGTCTCCACAACATTCTCCAAGGGAGAATCATTAACTATAATAACTCTCTCCTCATGGTCACTAGACTTGAGCCTATTATCATCAAAGACAATATTTGATGATTCCACGACGCTTCGAGTCTTCAAATTGAAAACTCTATAGTCTCTACTATTTCATCACTCTTAGCATCAAACTTGCCAAGTTGATCACGGTCATTTAAAATGTAGCACTTGCTCCCAAAAGTGTGGAAGTAGCTAACATTTATTTTCCTACCTCTCCATAATTAATAGGAGATTTGCCTAGTGCCGGGCCTTAGGAAAACTCTATTCCCTATATAGCAAGCCATATTGACGGCTTCGGCCCATAGGTTCCTAGGGACATTGTTGCTAAGCAACATGACATGGGCCATCTCTTGAAGAACCATATTCTTCCTCTCAACAACTCCATTTTGTTGAGGTGTCCTAGGAGCGGAAAACTCATGGGAAATGCCTATACTATCATAATATGTTTCAAAATAAACATTCTGAAATTCCCTCCCATGATCACTTTTAATCCATTTAATGCTTTTAATGCTACAATTCATTTCATTTTGAATTTTATTACAAAGCATTTTAAACTTGTCAAAAGTTTTGGATTTTTCTCTAAGAAAAAGTGTCCATGTGAACCTAGAGAAATCATCAACACAAACAAAAATGTATCTCTTTCTACCTAAACTCTCGGTTCGCATAGGACCCATTAGATCCATGTAGAGAAGCTCTATAGGCTCCTTGGTGGAGAGATACTTGCCCTTTTTGTGCATGCTTTTGGTTTGCTTTCCTTGTTGGCAAGGTCCACAAACACCATTGGCTTTCTTCCCAAGCTTGGGAATGCCACGCACAACATTGAACTTGTCTAGGATTCGTAAATCCCTAAAGTTCATGTGGCCAAGTCTTTCATGCCACAACTCAATTTGCTCGTCCTTGGACATATTACAAGAGAGAACTCTAGCCTCAAGACAATAACAATTGTCGCTAGATCTCATACCTTTCAATAAGGTTTGTCCATCGGCCTTTAGGATTGAGCAATCATCTTTATAAAACAAGATGGAAAATCCCGCATCACTAAGATTGGAAATGCTTATTAAATTGGCTTTCAAGCTATCAACATATAAAGCATTGGACAATGAGGGTAATCTGGGAATGGAAATGGTTCCTTTCCCTGCAACTCTCTTTTTGGATCCATCACTAAAGGTGACACATCTTCCTTCCTCTATGATAAGAGTCTCAAAGAAACTCTTGTTTCCCGTCATATGCCTAGAGCACCCACTATCTAAGTACCAAAAATTAGAAGAGTTTGCCTTTAAGGCAATTTGAGCAACATGGAAAAAGTATTTATCTCTTCTAATCCACCTAGGTGAAACACTTTTCTTCCTAGTGGTCAAAGGTACTTGGGCTCTAGAAGTCCTAGGATCATACATGTTAGAATTATCCTTCCTAGGAACATGCAACTTGGCTCTTGCCTTTTTTCTTTTCAATCATGCATATAACTCTACACATATTGATATAATGAAAGCAGTTTGGTCTAACATGCCATTAATACCACAAAAATGACATGTAAGAATGTAGTTAGGAATCATACAATGTCCTTGCACATGCATAAAACCCTTCCCTTGTCTTTGTGATTGTCTTGGTTGTTGAATATGATCTCTCCTCCTTTGTTGTTGACCAAGACTAGATTGCTTATTAGATTGTTCTTACATGATTGGTCTCTTTCTTTTGTAAGCCATTTGTTGAGGAAAGTTAGCTTGAGGAGCTTTTGAGGGTTGAGCTTGTAGTTGTCTTCTTTGAGCCACCATCACTTGTGCACTATGTGAACATTGTCCTAGATCAATCTTCTTTCTAGGAGTTTGCATGGGTGAGGCTTCTTTGTAGCTCAAGCTCTTGACAAACACGGTCTTATTTGGAGTAGAGGTTTCCTTGCCATCTTTAAACCCTAGACCTCTCTTGTCACAAGGACTCTTGCCAACACCAAGCATGTGGTCTAACTTCTTTGTGCTAAAGACCATCATAGTCATAGACCCTTTAGCTTCTTCAATCTCCTTTTCAAACCTTCTTCATTCCTCATAGATAAAGCTAGCTCTCTTAGCTTGTCTTCATTCTTCTTGGATCTCATCACTTGTTCACTTAAGTGATCAACTTGTGTTGAGAGCTCTAGGTTTTCTTCTTTTAATCTCCTAATTTCTCTCTTGTTTTTTAACCTTGAACTCTCAAACTTGACTATGTAGTCTTGGAGATCCATCATATCCACATTTCCATTTATGGATTGTGATGAAGAGCCATCATCACTTGAGTCAATTCCCTCTTGACTCTCATCCTTTTCTTCACTAGCATCTTTGCTCTTGTGGGAGGAGGCAAAGGCTATGAAGTTAGCCATGAGTTCTTCATCATCCAAAGACTCATCTCTCTCATCGGAGTCATCACTTCCACTTCAAGTGGCGGCCATCACTCTTATTTTCTTGTTCTTCAAATTTCCACAATTGGAAGTAATGTGTCTCATGCCACCACATTCATAGCATTGGATCCCTTTCCTTTCACTCTTCTCTTGTCTAGGCTCAAACCTCTTGAAATGAGTCATTTTCTTCATGTCTTAGCCCTTGGATCAAAAACCTTTCTTCTCGGTCTTGACAAATTTCTTAAATCTTGTCATCAACAAGGCCATGTTTTCATCCGAGTCATCATTCTCATCCTTCTCACTTTTGGAGGCTTTCAAAGCAATTCCCTTTTACTTTTTATGAGGTGTGGAGATAGGACCCTTTCTAGACTCATAAGCTATAAGTCTCCCAATCACCTCACTCGGCTTCATGTCTTTGTAGGTGCTATTCTTTTCTAAAGCCGTTACCTTGGATTCAAACCTCTCGAGAAGTGATCTCATTATCTTTTGCTTAATCCTTCTATCCAAGTAAGGGTCGCCAAGTTGATGACTTTGGTTGACAATGTCCATCAACTTGATCTCAAAGTCATTGAAGCACTCATTCTCCTCCATCCTTAACATCTCGAATTGATTTTGAAGGACTTGAAGCTTAGAGTCCTTCACAACTTCGGTTCCCTCATGTACAGCCTATAGGATGTCCCATGCCTCTTTTGCAATCGTAGTGTCTTGAATTGATTTATATTGATTCTTGTCCATTGCACATAGGATGGCATGCATTACCTTTATATTCCATTTTGATGCCTCAAACTCTTGCGCGTTCCATAGCGCCTTAGGCTTGAGTACATCTTCTCCTTCACCCGTAGTAGTCATCATCGGTGATTTGTAGCCGTCTTCAACTGCCATCCAAGCCCTGTCATGGATTTGGCATATGTACGACTCCATTTTGCCTTTCTAAAAGGCATAATTTAACCCGGTGAGAAGTGAAGGTCTTGTGTTAGAAGCACCTTCGTTGCCACCACCATTTCCACACCGTTTCCACTCATAATATTTATGAATGAATGAAATGAATGCAAATGTATAAATGATCAAAAATTACACAAAATGCAAAACACACTAAAATGAGCAAGGATCACCTAAGTATATCTAGGAACCGTTCTGATACCATTTGAAACAAATTATGGTGTGTTCAATATTAATCTAGAGGGGGGGTGGAAAGAATTTTTAATCAATTTTACCCAATTTTCATGATCAGTCAAGTTTACGAAAATACCCCTAACTAGTCAATTTATATATCAAGTGTAATATGTGCGGAAATATAAAAGACACTTGATATTTACGTGGAAACCTTCAACAAGGAAAAACCACGGGCTGTATAGTGTAGGGAAAAATAAACAAATAAAAGTGTTACACGCAGCGGAAGCGATACTAAAGACGATTTAGTGACTTTTAAAATTTTTCCTTTATGAACCTTAAACCCTTTTAATCAATAAACATGCATATATATCAACAAAAGTAAATTACCTCTTGTCGCGTGATCCGATTGACTTACGTCGATGGTAATCCGCAAGACCTTCAATCCGAGCACGAACGTGGATCACCTAGGAGCGTGGTCTCCCTTTCCTTTGAATTGCAAACCTGTGAATGGACCAAACAAATACTTTCTTTTCTTTGTTAGTCACAAAACAATCAAAAGAATGTCAAAATTATTCCGGTCACTTTTGAGTTCACAATCTTATGATCGAAACTCGCGTGAACCTAGATCGATATCGTATACACAAGCTTATTGATGTTTAAGCAATTGTATACTATAAAAGAATAATTTTTCACTCCTTTTTGTCTCTCTAGAATAAAAACTCTCTTAGAATTAAGAAGAAGAAGTAAGAAAATAAAAACTCAAGCACCAATTAATTGATGCGGCCGCACCCTATAAGAACATATATATAGGTTGGCCGAATTTTTCTTCTTTTTCCTTTAGGGTTGCCGAATTCTATGTAGTATCTAATTAGGGTTGGCCGAATTTCATCATGTCACTTATATAGGGTGACTGAAATTCAACCCTAATTCTTTTTAACTTTATAGACTTCAAACCCTAATCCAACTCTTTTATTTTTATTCTTTTATTTGACTAAATAAAAAAAAAGACTCCTTATTTGATTAAATAAATAATACTAATTTATTTATTTACTTATCAAACAAGTCTTTTACTTTTAGGAAAGATTTATTTCTTTAATTAAACAATTAATCAATAAATCAATTAATTCTTATTTAATTAAAACAAATGAAACAAAATAATATTTTTAGATCAAAACCTTAACCTAGCCGCCCCACTTATATATAAGATGGGCCTAATATTATTTTCCTATTTCATTTAATCCATTGGACTTTAAATAAAAAAGCCCACATGTGAACCAGACCCATTCTTACTAAAAGAAACAAGCCCACATGTCTTTCATTAATATATTAATATAATTGAGCAGCCCATTACTTAAATAATGTGCAAATTATATTCTTAATATATTAAATGCAATTCTAGATGGACCCTTAAATTGGTCCGGTAGAATATATCAAGTGATCCATGCAAGTCCGTGTGGATTGGGGATCTTGGCGGGCCATCTAAATTTAAGCTTCAATAGACATAACCTAATCACAATCAACAAATGATTCACTTAGGTCCGATCCATTAATTTTAACTCATTCCACTAAAGAGCTAAAACTGAACTCTTAAATAAAGATAGAAAAGGAAGATGCTCCTCATTCATACCCTAGACAATCATATTGGAGATAGTGTATCCTCGTGATTAATATCAGTAATCGCCAAGAGTTCATAGACCGCCTATAACTCTCCAAGTTACCATATTTACTCATATGACCACGTTTTGAACTTGGATATTTTGACTTGTCCAGAAGCCATGTTTTCAATAGACACTATTGAAAACTCAACGTTGAGATTTAATATCCAATTACCTCAAAACATCCATATGATGATATTATACTCTCATTTAATTAAATGGAGCCACGATGTCCATATCTATAAATGAAGTCCTCTATCGATTAACAAATGAATATCACCAAACTATCGAGGATAGACTATGCGATATAATCGTACTCATTGATAACTCAAATGATATCACTTGCAACCATAAGTCCATCATTTATCTCAGGATTAAGATAGACTCTCCGATTGTCCTGATAATGAAAAGACTATTATCTATTGACGGTTCTAGATAAAGCTTTTCATTGTGATCCAGTTCAATGCACCCAGTGCACTAGATCCTTTTGCTCGAAGACACTCCGATGATTTTAGACTCATCATATCTCATTTGATCCCACTCAAATGCTAGCAAAAGAATTCTACAACTTTAACAAGATAAAGGTGCCCAACCTTTAACTTAAGTTGTGAACAATATTCAAGACTAACTAAAGAATTGTGTCTACCACATACATATCCAGATGTACGAACAATTCTTCTTTTCCCATAGTCTTTAGACCTTATGATTATTTACTTTGACAATTATAATACAAACTATAAATGCTATACGATTTGTTAAACCAGAAATCACTTTATTAATATGAAAAAGATTGTTAATTACAACATTACACTCTTGCTATTGAGCATAATCCTAACAATCTCCCACTTGCGCTATAGCAAATGTGTCATATCTCTCAAGCCCATATTCTCTAGATGCCCATCGAAACTCTTCTGAGGTAGAGCCTTTGTGAAAGGATCCGCTAGATTTTCTGCTGACGCGATTTTGGTAATCGTCACGACACCTCTTTGAACAATCTCCCTTAAAAGATGATACTTTCTTTCAATGTGTTTACCTCTCTTGTGACTTCTTGGTTCTTTCGAATTAGCCACTGCTCCACTGTTGTCACAGTAGATAGTGATCTGCTTATTCGCACTAGGAACCACTTCTAAGTCAATCAAGAATTGGCGGAGCCAAACAGCCTCTTTGGCAGCTTCGCATGCAGCAACATACTCAGCTTCCATGGTGGAATCAGCAATACAAGATTGCTTGATACTCCTCCATATAACTGCTCCTCCTCCAATAGTAAACACAGCCCCTGATGTGGATTTTTTGGAGTCAGAATCTGATTGGAAATCAGAATCTGTATACCCAACGGGAACCAAATCCCCTCCAGAGTATACAAGCATATTATCTCTCGTTCTCTTAACATACTTGAAAATATGCTTGACTGCCGTCCAGTGATCAGGTCCAGGTTTCGATTGAAACCTGCTAACTATGCCAACAGCAAAACAAATATCTGGTCTAGTACAGAGCATTGCATACATGAGACTTCCAACTGCCGAGGCATATGGAACTCTACTCATGAATTGCTCTTCATGCTCATTCTTAGGAACTTGTTCTTTAGAAAGCTTGATTCCATGTCTGAAAGGTAACATACCTTTCTTGGAATCCTGCATGGAAAACCTAGACAAAATTTTGTCTATGTATGAAGCTTGGGATAATGCAATCGTTCTATTCTTTCTATCCCTTATTACTTGGATACCTAGAATAAAACTTGCTTCTCCTAAGTCCTTCATATCAAATTGTTTTGCTAACCATTCTTTTACTGATGTTAATACACCTACATCGTTTCCAATGAGTAGTATATCATCAACATAAAGAATCAGGAAAACCAACTTGTCGCCTTTAATCCTTTTGTATACACAAGGTTCGTCAGGATTCTGAATAAATCCAAAACCTTTGACAGCTTGATCAAACCTTATGTTCCAGGATCTGGATGCTTGCTTTAATCCATATATGGATTTCTGCAACTTGCATACCTTATCCACTTGGCCCTTTTCAATGAATCCCTCTGGTTGCATCATGTAGATGCTTTCGTCAAGACTTCCATTTAGGAAAGCTGTCTTGACGTCCATTTGCCAAATCTCTAAATCTAAAGATGCTGCAATGGATAAGAGTATCCTAATGGATTTAAGCATGGCCACAGGAGAGAAGGTTTCCTCGTAATCGATACCTTCTTTCTGTGTATACCCTTTAGCTACCAATCTAGCTTTAAAGGTTTCCACCTTTCCATCCATACCTCTTTTCCTCTTGTATACCCACTTGCACCCAATGGGTTTTATCCCTTTAGGCAAGTCTACAAGGGACCAGACTTTGTTATCGAACATAGATTCAATCTCGGATTGCATTGCCTTTTGCCAATGGCGACTATCAACATCCTCCATAGCTTCCTTGTACGTATAGGGATCATCGTCGTCCGGGAGATTCTCCACTGATTCTCCCAGACCGATGTATCTTTCGGGTTGTGTTCTAACCCTCCCACTACGACGAGGAATGGTAGGTTGTTGATCTTGTGTTGGATCGGAACTTACAATTGGGTTAGGTTGTGCAACCTCTCGTGGAATTGTATCTCCTGACATCTCATTCAGGACAATTCTACTTCTAGGCACAAAATCATTCATATAGTCCTTTTCCAGAAATTTAGCATTTGTCGAAACAAATACTTTAAGATCTGAAGGACTATAGAAATAATATCCTTTAGTTTCTTTTGGATACCCTACAAATATACATGTTTCTGAACGGGACTCCATCTTTTCTGTCTTTCCTTTTAACACATGCGCAGGACAACCAAATATCCTTAAGTGTTGTAAACTAGGCTTGCGCCCAGTCCACAACTCATGCGGTGTTTTAGGAACAGACTTAGATGGTACATCGTTTAGAATGTATATAGCAGTTTGTAAAGCATATCCCCAAAAAGAAATAGGAAGCGTTGAATAACTCAACATAGACCTAACCATATCCAAAAGAGTTCTATTTCTCCTTTCTGCTACCCCATTCTGTTGAGGTGTACCTGGTGCAGAAAACTGAGAAACTATCCCATTATCAATAAGATATTGCTGAAACTCACCAGATAGATATTCTCCACCACGATCAGATCTCAAGATTTTTATGTGTTTCTCAAGCTGATTTTCCACTTCAGCTTTGAATGCTTTGAACATGTCAAAAGCATCCGACTTATGTCTCATGAGATACACATAACCAAATCTTGAGTAATCATTCGTGAAGGTGATGAAGTACTCATATCCACCTCTAGCTTGAATGCTCATAGGTCCACATACATCAGTGTGTATCAATCCTAAACATTCAGTGGCTCTTGCACCTTTGGCAGAGAACGTCCTTTTGGTCATTTTACCTTCCAAACAAGATTCACAAGTTGGTAGATCATCAACCTTTAAGTCACTTAAAGGTCCGTCACTTACCAATCTTTTAATCCTATTAAGGTTAATATGACCTAAGCGTAAATGCCAAAGGTAGGTTTCATCTGTTGATAATTTTACTCTTTTATGATTAGGTTCCGTTATTTCTGTGTCTAACGAGTGAGAGATATTTCTATGCAAAAAGTATAGACCGTTTTCCAATGTACCTTGGCAAATAATTTTGTCATTCTTACTAATAATAAAAACTTTATTAAAAGTAACCGAATATCCAAATTTATTCAAACAAGAAACTGAAATTAAATTCCTCTTGAATTGAGGTACATAATAAACGTCTATTAAATCTAAATGCCTTCTAGAATCCAAATAAACTCTAATATCTCCCACTGCACTTGCAGACACTAACGTTCCGTTGCCCAAGCGCAAATTGATTTCATTCTTACTCAGCTTTCTCCTTTCTTGAAACCCCTGCAAGGAATAACAAACATGATTAGTGGCTCCTGAGTCTATGATCCAAGAATCTGTAGAATCAGCCAAAAAACATGTTTCTAGATAATTCAAATTACCTTCTTCCTTCTTGTTCTGGGACTTTGGGCAATTTCTCTTCCAATGTCCCTTTTCACCACAAAGGAAGCATTTCCCTTTGATCTTGGTTACTTTCTTGGTCTCCTTCTTGATAGGCCCAAGTTGCTTTTTCTTCTGTTGTTTCTTGACCTTTTGACGGGCCTTAACAGTAGCAACTTTACCAACCATATGAATCTCTTGACCTTTGCCTTTCACAAGGATCTTTTCAGCACTTTGAACATCTTGCATCAGGCCTTGTAAGGTGTATTCCTTTTTGTTCAAAGTGTAGTCCAATTTGAACTGATCAAAGGAATCTGACAATGAATTGACAACCATATCAATCTTTGTCTCACCATCTATCTCAGCGCCATGCAGTTCAGCAATGTTGAGATGTGCTATGACTTTCATCATGTGATCTTTCACAGCCTGTCCAGGTTTCATCCTAAGATTCATAAAAGCAGTCACTGCCTCTCTCTTAGTCGTCCTAGACTTCATAGCAAACATCTCCTCTAGAGACATCATTATATCAGCAGCGGACTCCATTCCTTCATGCTGCTGTTGCAACACGTCGGAGATAGTGGCCATAATGTAACATTTTGCCATATCATCTGAAGTCTTCCACTGCTCATACTCATCTCTACACATTATGCTAGATTCATTATTAGGAGCAGGTGGTTTAGGAGTAGTTAGAACAAACTTATGTTTTTCACTTTGCAGTAACAACCCAATTTTCCTTTTCCATGTGACATAATTATCTCCAGTTAAAGTGTTATCTTTCAGGATGTTCATAAGTGATGGGGTCATGATTTCTGAATAAAACAAAACATATATAAGTAAATAATTATGATAAAGCACTTTTAAATATTTATCTTGAATTAAATAAATAACTCAATCATAAAATTCAACGGTGATCTAACACCCATAAATGTTACGCCTCCTTTGGGAGTTCGCACCATTTACTAGTTAGACTAGGTCCCACCTAATTGTTAACATAACAACCAGCGTTTTCAATTTTAGCCTTGCAATTTTACTAACAAGAACTCTTGGGAGGATATCAATAAAATTACATTGAGTGTATTACCAAGATATCGACCCTCAATTTTCTCTCACGAAAATCCCTCCTTGGGGAGTAGATCTCGTTTGAGTCCATTGTCTAGTCTATCCTTGTAAGGAAGTATGTTGCTAAATTCCATTCATGGACGCCCCTTGGGGGGATTACCAATAAATAATAAAGCTCAACTAACCTTGGAGGCCATAGGTGTTACCAAAACACCTTCTCCCACTCAATTATTTAAGGCGTGTGATTAAATCCCATAGAATGATTTACCGAGTTATCTAGATGTCAATTTAGATACCTAAATCATTCAATGCATGTTCATACCAAAAGAGATATATGCGTGGCACTCCTATTCTATATGTCATGTTATCATACAATAACAAATATTGTAATATTTAAGCATAAATTAAATAGCAACAATTTTGGCCCATCCTAGAAAAACAAGTAAATTACAATTTGTCGGGAATACAAGATCTTCAGGTGGCCCATCAACCATACGCTCATCCTTCGGCCTTCTCCCATGGGCGTGCACAGCCCACAACCCCACAAAGGGGCTGCCTTGCGCAGCCCATAAGGCCACACAAGGCTGCCATGCGCAGCCCACCAAAGTTTGGGCTTGTCATGTGCAGCCCAATCCACTCCTAGGGTGCGCACGGTGCTCGTACTTGGTTCCGGTTGCTTCGTTTTGCTTCGTGTCTTCGAATCTCCAAGACCTAAATATATTACGGCAGTATATATATAATAAATACTGCAGTATTAATTTTTTTTTTTTTTTATTCACTGCAGTATTTTTACAAACCAAAAACTGCACATACTAAAAATAAATAAAAAAAAACTGCAGTAACCCTAAAAAAATACTGCACATATATATAAAAAAAAAATAAAACCTAGCAATCTACCAAGAAGGAATTATGGCGATAATAGACCACCCTTCTTGTTACAACTCCGAAACAAAAATTACATTGAAAATCTAGGGCCAAAATCGAGCAATAACAAACCACATAAAATATATATAAATCCATACATCACATGTAATTATATATTTGAATACCTAGAGTGCCATCTCTTTCTAAACATGCATAATCACAATAAAAAGAAATAGATCCACGTATATATACGTTAATTAATTAAAAGGGTTCAACCTAGGCTCTGATACCAATTGTAGGGAAAAATAAACAAATAAAAGTGTTACACGCAGCGGAAGCGATACTAAAGACGATTTAGTGACTTTTAAAATTTTTCCTTTATGAACCTTAAACCCTTTTAATTAATAAACATGCATATATATCAACAAAAGTAAATTACCTCTTGTCGCGTGATCCGATTGACTTACGTCGATGGTAATCCGCAAGACCTTCAATCCGAGCACGAACGTGGATCACCTAGGAGCGTGGTCTCCCTTTCCTTTGAATTGCAAACCTGTGAATGGACCAAACAAATACTTTCTTTTCTTTGTTAGTCACAAAACAATCAAAAGAATGTCAAAATTATTCCGGTCACTTTTGAGTTCACAATCTTATGATCGAAACTCGCGTGAACCTAGATCGATATCGTATACACAAGCTTATTGATGTTTAAGCAATTGTATACTATCAAAGAATAATTTTTCACTCCTTTTTGTCTCTCTAGAATAAAAACTCTCTTAGAATTAAGAAGAAGAAGTAAGAAAATAAAAACTCAAGCACCAATTAATTGATGTGGCCGAACCCTATAAGAACATATATATAGGTTGGCCGAATTTTTCTTCTTTTTCCTTTAGGGTTGCCGAATTCTATGTAGTATCTAATTAGGGTTGGCCGAATTTCATCATGTCACTTATATAGGGTGACTGAAATTCAACCCTAATTCTTTTTAACTTTATAGACTTCAAACCCTAATCCAACTCTTTTATTTTTATTCTTTTATTTGACTAAATAAAAAAAAAAGACTCCTTATTTGATTAAATAAATAATACTAATTTATTTATTTACTTATCAAACAAGTCTTTTACTTTTAAGAAAGATTTGTTTCTTTAATTAAACAATTAATCAATAAATCAATTAATTCTTATTTAATTAAAACAAATGAAACAAAATAATATTTTTAAATCAAAACCTTAACCTAGCCGCCCCACTTATATATAAGATGGGCCTAATATTATTTTCCTATTTCATTTAATCCATTGGACTTTAAATAAAAAAGCCCACATGTGAACCAGACCCATTCTTACTAAAAGAAACAAGCCCACATGTCTTTCATTAATATATTAATATAATTGAGCAGCCCATTACTTAAATAATGTGCAAATTATATTCTTAATATATTAAATGCAATTCTAGATGGACCCTTAAATTGGTCCGGTAGAATATATCAAGTGATCCATGCAAGTCCGTGTGGATTGGGGATCTTGGCGGGCCATCTAAATTTAAGCTTCAATAGACATAACCTAATCACAATCAACAAATGATTCACTTAGGTCCGATCCATTAATTTTAACTCATTCCACTAAAGAGCTAAAACTGAACTCTTAAATAAAGATAGAAAAGGAAGATGCTCCTCATTCATACCCTAGACAATCATATTGGAGATAGTGTATCCTCGTGATTAATATCAGTAATCGCCAAGAGTTCATAGACCGCCTATAACTCTCCAAGTTACCATATTTACTCATATGACCACGTTTTGAACTTGGATATTTTGACTTGTCCAGAAGCCATGTTTTCAATAGACACTATCGAAAACTCAACGTTGAGATTTAATATCCAATTACCTCAAAACATCCATATGATGATATTATACTCTCATTTAATTAAATGGAGCCACGATGTCCATATCTATAAATGAAGTCCTCTATCGATTAACAAATGAATATCACCAAACTATCGAGGATAGACTATGCGATATAATCGTACTCATTGATAACTCAAATGATATCACTTGCAACCATAAGTCCATCATTTATCTCAGGATTAAGATAGACTCTCCGATTGTCCTGATAATGAAAAGGCTATTATCTATTGACGGTTCTAGATAAAGCTTTTCATTGTGATCCAGTTCAATGCACCCAGTGCACTAGATCCTTTTGCTCGAAGACACTCCGATGATTTTAGACTCATCATATCTCATTTGATCCCACTCAAATGCTAGCAAAAGAATTCTACAACTTTAACAAGATAAAGGTGCCCAGCCTTTAACTTAAGTTGTGAACAATATTCAAGACTAACTAAAGAATTGTGTCTACCACATACATATCCAGATGTACGAACAATTCTTCTTTTCCCATAGTCTTTAGACCTTATGATTATTTACTTTGACAATTATAATACAAACTGTAAATGCTATACGATTTGTTAAACCAGAAATCACTTTATTAATATGAAAAAGATTGTTAATTACAACATTACACTCTTGCTATTGAGCATAATCCTAACATATAGTGTGCCACACTTGAACCTCGAATCCACTAATTGCAATGACGCTTACAACCTAGGTTGACCTCAACCTCTTACGGTCTATAGCCCGCCACTACTACCCGCAGGCCTATAAAAGTGGACCTAGTCCAATTTGCTTGCACCACTCACCGGTAGTCACAAGACTTACTTCTCAATGAAGAGAATAAACAACCTAATGTGAATAATATGATATTTAAAGATCAAGTAATGCTAGGTTACACTAAATGCCTATCTAGGATGAAAGATGACAAAAATCACAATCATAGATATCAATCTTTGCTATATGACATGTCATAAAGCTTAGCTATCAAAGATTAAGCAATCCTAATAATAGCTATCAAAATACAACTCTCAAACAATCAACACAATTATCTTAACCTTGACAATAGAATATGTTCTATAAGCATGCAAGTGATAAATGAGATTGCTTGTTAAGAAAGACACAAAATATGTAAGATATTAGTGACCAACTTACCAAGCTAAAAGTGTTGAATAAAAACCAAGCATAGATGACACCTAGATGATAATGGATGATGCTAGATGATGATTTGATGCACTTGGATATTTGTTTGAGTAAACAAAGGAGAGTTATTTATTGATTTTTTCTCTTTGGAAAAATGCTAAGTCAAAATATGATTTGGACTGTCTTAAAAACTGACCTAAAGTCAAAGTAGCATATATATATATATATAGTGACAAATTGCTGCTATGTCGTTTTGAAAAGTTTTCATAAAAATTACCTTGATCGCCTTACACTCGCTCTACGTTGGGCGGTTGTAAGGCGGTTTACCTCAGAAATGAAGAACATGTTCTTCATGACCGCTTTAGGTGTAGGGCGGTTTTCAAGCAAACTTGGGGCAGTTGCTCTCAGGATTTTGAGTGCCTCCTTACACCCGCTCTACGTAGGACAGTTTACAGGCGATTAAAAAATCGACTAGTGTGACCGCTTTACGAAGGGTGGTCGTAGAGCGGTCAAGAGCAAATTTGCTCTAACCGCTATTCAACCGCCTTATGTAGGGCGGTTGTAGGGTGGTTTTACATCACCCTTAAAAAAAACATGATGCATCAATGACATGGAATTTAAAACACAAGTAGCAATCATGTTAAACATGCAAGAAGAGAGACTAATGGACATTAATGCACACATAATAAAGAACCACAACATACAAAAATAAAAATTATGCATGTGTTGTGAGTGTGTGCAACTACATCTCTTCAAAGCAAGTAAGCACTTAGAAATTTACCTTTGAAGTGCTTGATCTCTTTAGGTATTGAGAGGGCCTTGGTTGTGCAAAGCACCAACCATCAAAAGCCTAAGCTACCCTTACATCAAACCTCACTTGTGGTTTGTCACCGAAATAAGCCAATCAAACTTGAGGAACTTAGAGTACTAGAGGATTTTCAGCGAACATCCTCTATTTTGGTCTCTAGGGTGCAGGTCTGAATGACTATCACTGACATCAACAAGTATTATTGGACCAAGCTCCCAGATGATCAGGAGGCGGTTGGGAGACTACGTAATGGGTAACTTGGAATGACATCTTCATAACACAAAATGTAGAGTTCGCCAACCAGTTGGTGATCCGACTAATAGATTTCTAGGTGGCCCCAGATTACCGTATGAAGCACACCAACTTGAAAAATGGAGTTGGGGTTTTGGCATGTCTTCATCTCCCACTCCCTGATCCTTATGAAGAACATGACTTCATTTAACTTCAATGCGGCCATGGTCCTCTACTGCATCCTTCGGAATCAATTGGTTGACATTAGCTTCTTGATCAAGAGAGAGATACTTGAACTAGGTGGTGTCAAAGTAAACGAGCAACCACTCATTTTGCCTAGCTTAATCACCACATTTTGTAAAGAGGCAAGGGTAGATTTCGGGTCCGATTCCTTTGATAGTGGTTTATGACCCGTTGGGAGGTTCATGTGGAAAGACCAATTGAGAGAGCGGAACCCTTCTGGTGTTAGAGTTCGAACTAGGAAGAAGAAATATGTTGATTAGTCTAATTTTATGCTTATATTTCGCTCTTTGTCCTATGTATTTTGCGTGTCCTTTGAGTCATTTTTGGTGGTTTGATGTGTTTGTTAAGGCTATGTAGGATGTTTTCATTTGTAATGCTGAGAAATCCATTTGCGGATGAATTGGAGTCAAAAAGTGTTAAAAAGGGCAAAACTATCTTTTTCCATAGTCTAGTCCGCTGGCTGTGCAGTGCCCTCTAAGCAGTCCAGCAGGCGATCACTAGTAGAAGAAGGTCTAAGAAATTCCGTCGGTCAGACCACCGGCCATGCAGTGTCCTCTAAGCGGTCCAGCAAGCGATCAGCAGCAGAGGAAGGTCTAAGAAATTCCGCCGGCCATGCAGTGCCCTCTAAGTGGTATAGTAGGCGATCAGCAACAGAGGAAGGATCAGTAATTTCCACTGGCCAAACCGCCAGTCAGGCACATGCCTCCCAAGCGGTCTAGTCGGCGTTCACTCCTAGTTATGCGTTATTTGTGGGCCGCCGCTCATGTACCTTGCCCAGGGAGCGGTCCAAGGGGCGGTCGTGTGCAAACATGTTTCTTTCAGGATTCTGACTGACCTATTTTAAAAAGCAACCTATTTAAGGCGACGAGAGAAGATTTTCAAGGACGACTGGGGAGAGGAACAGAAAACCTTTAATCTTTTCATCCATCTTTACATAGAGAAGATCTGGAGACAAAAAAGATTTCAACATCGAAGATTTGAAGAATTCATTGAAAGCCTCAATGGGTTTTATCTCTTCTCTCTTTTGTCTTTTAATTTCTATGATGTGTAACTAACTCCATACTAGGGGATCGATGTGAACCTATGTAATGCTCATGTTATGATTCAAACTCCATATCTTTATTAATCAATTCAGATTTAGATTTGGTCAATTCATTATATGTCTTACTCTTGACTTGCATTAATCTAATGGAAATTAATTGATACTTGTCTAGGGTTTTGATAATTTATAAATTGAGATTGCGCTAGAGGAATTTAGGTTGTCTTAATTACTTTTCAATTGATTGAGTATGATTGTTCTCGATATAGGAATTACTGCAAGACAATTTTGGTTCAATAATTCTTGCACGTAATAGGTTCTTGGTGATGGCTTACACCTTTAACGAGGGTGAGTTGTGACTGAGAACACGTGGTTAACTCCCGAGGAATTAAGGTAATACCATAATTAAGATGAGAATGAACTCTGAATCTAGATTGAATCTATTTCATGGAATTAGTTGATGAACATTGAGTATTGCATATGGGGAACATCGGTTACCTAGTTTTCCATCTCTTGATCATATTCACCAATTCTTTGTGAAATTGCTTTCTTAAGTTTAATTTAGTTCTAAATCAATCAATCAATCTCAAATCTCTTGGTTACTTTTAATTGCTTAGCTTTAATTAGAATTAGTTATAATTGGTAAATCACTTTTCCTCGTGGGAAAGATCCCTACTTGTCGATGTACTTATCTCACGATTCGTGCACTTGCGAGTTAGGTTTTTATAACACGATTCTACACATCATATATGCATGGAGCAGGTACAAGTAGGCAGGCAGAAGAGATTCTAGACCCAACAGGGATTGACTAGGGTTATTTTGAATACATGGAATATAGTCAAATGCCCCCACCTTCATAAGAAACTTCTAAAGAAATCCCTTCTTAATCTTTGCTAGAAGGTTTGCGGAGCCTTAAAACTGAAGTTCTTGAGAATAGGAAGCAGATTACTAATAGCAGAGTAGAGTCCATTGGGTTTTATGCTGACGTGTGGGGCAACCTCACGGACATGAGGGAGGTGCTCAATCTCCCACTCAATCTCCCAGCTTATCCTAGGAAGAAAAAGAGGCTTGCCACTTCTTCACCACCATCATGAGGCCAGTCATTGATCCGGGTGTTGCAGAGCTCCATGTAGTAATGGAGCTATCCAGGAAAGAGCATGAAGAGAGGATTAGAGTAGAACTTGACCTAAAGGGAAAGGGGATAGCCAGTGACATAGAGACAGAGTTTTCAGATGAGGATTGACCATCCATTTCCTTGATGTTTCTTGCTATTATCTTTGAATTATTTTACTGTATTTGAATTTTTAGTTAGCTTTATTTTCGTTTTAGCTATGGCTTTTATGGACCTTATTGGAATATGTTTTGAATTGCATTTATCCTTTGATTTGGTAGAAGTGTTGTGTGTTTTATGTTAGGTTCTTCATCTTTTGGAAATCACATGACATCTTGCTCGGAAAATGGACCTATCTTCCTTCTAAGGGAGTTTCTACCTTTCGATTCTGTACTTAATTGTATTCAAATTTTTAAGGAATGTGATTTTAGAATATTTTGCTGATGTGGATGAACATGGTTGTGTGCATATTGATCATACACTTGTACAAGTTTTTGAGTGTATGTCTAGATCCAGTTTAGGGGTTGTTGTACCCTCATCCCGCTAAATATTGAGATTATACTTGTTATAGGTTGCGTTTCATGACATGTTCTATGATTTTGAGTCTTGGATGGTGTTTCTCTCTCGCTAGGCCGTACCTTGTGGTTACCAACAATGGGGACATTGTTCAGTTTTGGTTTGGGGGTGTGGTATGCCTTTTAGAGTCGTCTTTGTTGTCTTTCTAGTGTTTTGGAGTCATCCTTGTAGTCTTTTTAGTGTCCAATTATTCAATTTTGTCGCTTGTCCGAATTTCAGACTTTAATTAAGTTGGGTGTGATACCTCCAGTGTGTGCTTTTAGCGAGTTCTTTGTATGTGTTTTGAACTTGTGACGTAGCTTGGTGCTACTTTAGGGTTCGCTTACACCTCCATCGGTTCATCCCATTAGTTGGTGTTAAGTTGAGGGGACTCAGTGTTTCCATGCCTAGTTTTAATAGTGGAGATTCCTATGAGATCATAAACACATGTGTTCAAAGTGTGTATTTTGAGTGTTATTATTGATTATTCTTAAACACTTTTCTCGTCATATATGTCACATGCCATAATACTTGCATATCATATTGTGAAGTGCGTGACGGATGCTTTCATTCCCTTTTTAGATGATTGCGGAGGTGATAATAGGCAATGTATGTGCACTCAATTACCTATATTAGCCTAAACACGTTCCTACCATATTGTGTGCTCCAAAGACAAACTTGAGGCCAAACACTTACTCTTTCATTTGGTACCATGTACAACCATATACCTCATAGCCTAAACACATGCCTACCTTTGTACTAATCATGTTAGAATGTGTAATGGTGGTAATGAAACTTGTTAAGCTCTAAATGGTTAAATAGCGAGTAGAATGAAACAATTGTGGAAAATATGTAAGGAAAAGGCTAGAAATGTAAAAGTACCAAGAAAAATTGTACTTATGGCCTTAGGTGCCAAAGAAAGGGAAATTGTGTAACCCAAATGAAAAGAAACCAAAAAAAGATAAAAAGAAAAATTATAATTGAATTGCGTTATGCTAAATACTCTCAATGTGGAGTACATCATTGGAAGCATAAATGTGGGTAAGACAATTACCTAGACTCTGGTGTGTGAGTGATAAATGAAGAGAAACGAGCATTGTATGGGTGTATGGATATATTCTAGCATGATTGGTGATTTTGAACTGTAAATTTCCATATTCTTTGTTCACCTCACTATACCCCCATAGCCATGCTATAACCAATGGAAAAGCACTATTTGATCCGTATTAAGTCTAAATTGGGAATGTCGATTGAAACTCAATCTTTCACGTCCATGGCATAATGATTCTTTCCTAGGATAGTTCATGGCTTAAATTTTGTGCAAAATTCATCTTTGCACATTTTGTTGTGTGGAACGTAGGACTCTGTGAGGAAAGAAAAGAGAGAATCCACATGAGCTTTAGAATTGAAGCAAATTATGCTCAAGGTATGAGAGTAAGTAGTCCTTAATGCGTGAGTGCCTTTAGGTGTGGGATTAGTGGTCGTGCGAGCCTCCCTTTGGTATCTCCGGATTGCTCTTGATCTTGTGCATATGTATTTCTTCTCTCTATCACACCTGTGTGTATCATATAACCTATTGGACTTGCGACATTTTTGAATTATTGCTTAGGTGTATAGAATTTATAGTTTGTGTCTTATTTGTTTTATTTTGAGTTTTGCTTGAGGATGAGCAAAGGTTTTGTTTCGGGGTATTTGATTGTACCAAATATGTTGTATATTTAGGCCCTCAATTTCATATCCTTTATTCCGTTTTCATGCATTTTTTTGTCTTTAATGGGTTTCTACGTGCGTAATTGTAGGAAATGGTTCAATTCTGGGTTTGGAAGCGTGTTGCGGTAGTTCCGGCCGAAAAGGGGCAAAAAGTGGCAAGAGGGAAAGACAAATGATCATCAGCATCTCTAAAGTGCGAGTTAGTGCGGGTCACAACCGCACTCCTACCCACACCCGGGACCTGATTCATGAGGAAGAGATAAAGTGCGGGTCAAGTGCGGTCATCCAACCGCACTCCACCCGCACTCTAAGCTAGAACAGAGAGTTGGAATTGCACCTGAAAGTTAAAGTGTGAGTCATCCAACCGCACTCCACCTGCACTATTGCCCATACCAGAGAGTTGGATTTGCACCTGATCATTAAAGTGCGGCTAATCCAACCGCACTCCACCCGTACTTCGCGCATGCCAGTTGGTATTTTGAAGCTTAAGTGACCTATTTTTGTATGTGGTATAAATAGAATATGATAAAAACATTTTAGGAGACTTGTTACAAAGATTTTCATTAATTTTTACATAACCTAAATCTAGGAACACTCTCTCTCTCACACTTACATTCTCTACTCAAATTCAAGGAAGGAAGGAGATTGAAGCAACTTCAAGGAAGAAGATGTTCTCCAAGGGTTCTTTCTCTTTTCTTTCTTTTATTTTCCTAGTTGTAATGAGTAGCTAAATCCCCTTTAAGGGGTTAATGGAGTAGTTAGTTGAATATTGGGCTTGTACATAAACTTGATTCTATATATATTCATGTATATCTTTCATTGTTCTATTCTTGTTGTGAATGGTTTTCATTGATTACTTGTTTTGATACATCCTCTTAGCAAGTTCTCCTTGGATTACATATGAGTATTGCATCTAGATATACATCATATTTAGTTGTTTATTGCTTAAATGAATGGACGGAACGTCATGAATTCTGACTCTTAAATCGCGGTCTTAATCTAACCACGAACGGGTTTCTGGCACTATACATCCTAGGTCGGCACTTGTGAGAGGATTAGAAGTCAATGCTATACATCCTAGGTTAGCTACGTTTGTAATCGATTGGGGCTTTGATAGGTAGACGAGCTTCATTTCTAAGAATTCCGAACAAACTACCAACATTATACATCCTAGGTTGGTGGTTTATGACGGATTAATCCCTAGTAGGTGGTCCTCGCTATACATCCTAGGTTGACCGCTTACTAAGGATAAATAACCGACTCTATACATCCTAGGTCGGTTACCTTTGATTAGACGTGCCTATTTACTAGTTTATTGCATTGCCTAATGTTTACTTTCAAATCTGTTAACTCCTTAATTTCCATCATATATATATCTTTCATTCCATTTTCCTTTCATCTAGGTTGCATTGTTAGTTTAGTTTTATTAGAGTTTTAATTCACATTTACAAAATCCTCATTTTACCTTTCATTAATTACATTAATGCTACTTTAGCTATAGCTGGTCATTGGTAATCCTGATTCCATGTCGACGACACCCCACTTACCACCATACTTGTGTTTTCCAAACCAATTAAGGCTTGTGAGGTTTTACAAATATTGTTGACGTACGGTTTTAAAACGACACTATGAAACATTTCGTCACCTAGGTGGATTAGAAGAGATGAATACTTTTGCCATGTTGCACAAATTGCCTTGAAAGCAAATTCTTCTAATTTTTTGTATTTAGATAGTGGGTGCTCTAGAAATATGATGAGAACAATGAGTTTCTTTGAGACTCTTGTCATGGAGGAAAGGGGATTTGTCACCTTTGGTGATGGATCTAAGAAAAGAGTTATAGGGAAAGGATCCATCTCCATTCCTGGCTTACCCTCATTTTCCAATGCTTTGTATGTGGATGGCTTGAAAGCCAAGCTTATAAGCATTTCTCATCTTAGTGATGAAGGACTCTCCGTCTTGTTTAGCAAGAATGATTGCACTTTTCTATTGCTCGATGGACAAATTGCTAATGTCTTGAAGCTAGAATTGTCTCTTGTAATTCTTCTAAGAATGAAAAAATTGAGTTGTGGCATGAAAGACTTGACCACATGAACTATCGGGATTTACGAATCTTAGATAAGTACAATGTTGTGCATGGCCTTCCCATGTTTGGGAAGAAAGTTAATGATGTTTGTGGACCTTGCCAATAAGGGAAACAAACCAAGAGCATGCACAAGAAGGGCAAGTATCTCTACCAAGGAGCCCCTAGAGCTTCTCCACATGGATCTTATGGGTCCCATGCAAATCGAGAGTTTAGGTGGAAAGAGATACATTTTTGTTTGTGTAAATGATTTCTCTAGATACACACGGACATATTTTCTTAGAGAAAAATCAGAAACTTTTGATAAGTTTAAAATGCTTTGAACTAAACTTCAAAATGAAAAAGACTTTAACATTAAAAACATTAAACGGATTAGAAGTGACCATGGGAGAGAGTTTTAGAATGTCTACTTTGAAAGTTATTACAATAGCTTAGGCATCTCCCATGAGTTTTCGGCTCCTAGGACACCTCAACAAAATGGAGTTGTTGAGAGAAAATATAGGGCCCTTCAAGAGATGGCTCGTGTGACACTGCTTAAAAACAATGTCCCTAGGAACCTTTGGGCCGAAGCCGTCAACACGACTTGCTATATAGGAAATAGAGTCTTCCTAAGGCCTAGCACTAGGTAAACCTTTTATGAGTTGTGGAGAGGTAGAAAACCGAATGTTAGCTACTTCCACTCCTTTGGAAGCAATTGCTACATTTTAAATGACTGTGATCAACTTAGCAAGTTTGATGATAAGAGTGATGAAGGTATCTTTATTGGCTATGCTTTGAATAGTAGAGCTTATAGAGTTTTCAACTTGAAAACTCGAAGCGTTATGGAATCATCTAATGTTGTCATAGATAATTGTAGGCTAAAAACTATTAACCATGAGAAGGAGGTTGTTATAGTTGATGATTCTTCTTTGGAGAAGGTTGTGGAGACTCCTATTGATGAGAGGTCTAACCTTAATGATGATGACACACAACCTGTTGATAGAGTTTCTTTCTTGAACTCTAAAGAACCGGCTCCATGGGTTAGACAACTCTATGATTAAAATGACATCATTGGAGAAGTGAATGAGGGTGTTAGGACTAGGTGTCAAATAGATAATCTAATTAGCTACACATGCTACATCTCTTAAATAGAACCCAAAAAGGTTTATGAAGCCTTAAATGATTAGTTTTGGGTTTTTACCATGTAAGAAGAGCTAAACCAATTCAAAAGGAATGAGATTTGGACTCTAGTTCCTAAGCCTAAGAGCACAAATGTCATAGTCACCAAATGGATATATAAGAACAAATCCGATGAGGATGTCACATTGTGCATAACAAGGCAAGGCTTGTTGCATAAGGGTACTCTTAAATTGAGGGTATCAACTTTGAGGAGACATTTGCTCTCGTTACCCATTTAGAGTCCATTAGGCTTCTCTTGTCTATATCTTGTGTGTACAAGTTCAAATTGCACCAAATGGTCGTGAAGAGTGACTTCTTTAATGGCTTTTTATAAGAGGAAATGTTTGTTGAACAACATAAGGGGTTTGTTGAACAACCTAAGGGGTTTGTAGATGAACACCACCCTAACCATGTATATCGCCTTAAGAAGGCTTTATATGGGTTGAAACAAGCACCGAGGGCTTGGTATGAGTGCTTCACTCAATTCCTTGTTGACAATGACTACACAAGAGGTAGTGCTGACAAGACTTTATTCATCAAGAAAAATAATGATGAGCTTTTCATAGCTCAAATATATGTTGATGATATAGTGTTTGACTCTACCAACAACACCAAAGTACAACAATTTGTCGATGTTATGTCTTATGAATTTGAGATGAGTCTTGTTGGTGAGCTAAGTTACTTCCTGGTTGTGCAAATCAAGCAATTGAATGATGTGATTTTCATAACCCAAGTTAAATATGCAAAGAACCTAGTAGAAGTTTTGTCTTGAAAATGCCAAACATTGTGATACACCTATGAGTACCACTTTGAAACTAAGCAAGGATTCTAGTGAAAAAAGTGTGGAACAAACTCTATATCGAGGCATGATTGGTAGTTTGCTTTATTTGACCGCAAGTAGGCCCGATATATCTTTTAGTGTGGGTGTGTGTGCTAGGTACCAATCGGATCCTAATGAGTCTCATCTCTCTTTCGTTAAGAGAATCATTCGCTATGTGATTGAAACATCCAACTATGGGATGAGATCTCTTTTGACACTGATGCTAGTTTAGTTGGTTTAGTGATGCGGATTGGGCAGGAAATTGTGATGATAGGAAAAACACATTGGGCGGTTGTTTCTTTCTAGGGAACAACTTGGTGTCATGGTTTTGCAAGAAGCAAAACTCTATTTCCTTGTCCATAGCTGAAGCCGAATATATTGCCATGGGAAGTGGATGCACACAACTCCTATGGATGATGCAAATGCTTATCGACTACAGATTCAATCAAGGTACTCTAACTCTTTTTTGTGATAACATGAGTGCCATCAACATCTCTAAGAATCTAATGCAACATTCTAGGACTAAGCATATTGACATCCAACATCATTTCATAAGAAAAATAGTTGAAAACAAATACATTGTACTTGAACATGTAGGTACAAATGATCAATTGGCAGATTTATTTACTAAACCCTTAGATGCAACTAGGTTTCATACACTTAGTATATCTATTAGGATATGTCTCATGGATTGATGTGGTATGGAAATTGACCCCATAGGAGGAACTCAAGCTAAGAGAGCAATCTTGCATACTTGTCACATGCAAAAATTTGATATACATTATGTTTTTTTATTAATTGCTTGAGTATCTTGGTTGCACATATGCCTATATGTTATTTTCTTCAATAAGTGTGAACCATTACTTTGATTGCAATCCATGTCATATTTATGTTCAAACATGCATTTTTGGACTAGGATATATACTTATGAAGTACTCTTTGAATGACCTTTAATTATCTCCATGACATGATGATTCTTTAAATGACAAGCCTAAAAATGAAAAGCATGATTGTTGATTGCAAATTTCAAAATGCATAATTGTGTGAAAAGCATATTATGAGACTCAAATGAATAAAGGATCTTGTATCAGTTATAAAGATTTTTGAATCCAATGTCTCTCTTTCTTTATTATGGTAAGTTTTTCACTATTATCTTACATAATTAGTGTTCTTACTTTGCAATTTATCTCATTCATTACTTGTATGTTCTTAGAGTAATTTCTACATACAAGATTGAGATTATGTGTTGAATGATTGAGTGTTGTATTTTGATAGCTATATCTAAGATTGACATATTTCACATAGCTATGCTTTATGCCATGTCATATAGCAATTAATATCTAGGATTGATTTTAATTGACATTTATTAATCCTAGATAAGCATTTAGTGTATCCTATCATTATTTGCATATTTGGATATCTTTGAATATTCACTTAGGTTGTTTAATCTTTTCATTGAGAATTGAGACTTGTGGCTAAGATTGCTTAGGCTGTAAGAAAATTGGGCTAGGTTCACTTTTATAGGCCTGTGTGTAGTATTGGTGGGTTAAAGATCGTGAGAGGTTGAGGTCAACCTAGGTTGTAAACACCATTACAATTAGTGGATTCGAGGTTTGTGTGTGGTCCACAAAACAGCCCGTGGTTTTTCATTATTGAAGGTTTCCACGGTAATATCAAGTGTTATTTAAATTCCGCACTTTACGCTTAATTTATTGTTTTAACTAGTTTTGGGTATTTTCATAATATTGACTAATTGCGAAAATTTGTAATAATCGTTTAAAATCTATTCACCCTCTTTAGATAGTTTTATACACACCGTGCATTATTAGTTTCAATTGGTATTAGAGCGGGTTCATAGATAATTTAGGTGATCCTTTGCTCATTTTGCTGTGTTTTGCATTTTGTGTGATTTTTGATCATTCATACATTTGCATTCATTTCATTCATTCATAAACACTATGAGTAGAAACGGTGGAAATGGTGGTGGCAACGAGGGTGTTTCTAGCACGAGACCTCCCCTTCTCACCCGGTTGAATTATGCCTCTTGGAAAGGCAAGATGGAGTCGTACATTTGCCAAATACATTATAGGGCATGGATGGCGGTTGAATACAGCCACATATCAACGATAATGGCTCATACGGGTGGAGGAGAGGATGTTATCAAGCCTAAGGCGTAATAGAACATGCAAGAGCTTGAAGCATCTAAGTGGAATAGGAAGGCAATGCATGCCATCCTATGTGCAATGGATGAGAATCAATATAAATTGATTCAAAAACTAGGATAGCTAAAAAGGCATGGGACATCCTAGAAGTTGCTCATAAGGGAACCGAAGTGGTTAAGGACTCGAAGCTTCAAGTCCTCCAAACTCAATTTGATATGCTCAAGATGGAGAAGAATGAGTGCTTCAATGACTTCGAGATCAAGTTGATGGACATAGTCAATCAAAGTCAAAAACTTGTTGACCCTTACTCGGATAAAAAGATCAAGCAAAAGATTATGAGATCACTTTCCGAGAGGTTTGAGTTCAAGGTAACAACTTTAGAGGAGAATAACACCTCTAAGGATATGAAGCCGAGTGAGGTGATTGTGAGACTTCTAGCTTATGAGTATAGGAAAGGTCCTACCTTCACACCTCCTAAAAAGCAAAAGGGAATTTCTTTGAAAGCTTCTATGGTTGAAAATGAGGAGAATGATGACTTAGATGAAGACATGGCCTTGTTGATAAGAAGGTTCAAGAAATTTGTCAAGACTGAGAAGAAGAGTTTTGGATCCAAAGGCCAAGACTTGAAGAAAAAGACTCTCTTCAAGAGGTTTGAGCCTAGGTAAGAGAGAAGTAAAAGGACAGAGATCCAATGCTTTGAGTGTGGTGGCATAGGACATATCGCTCCCGATTATGGAAATTTAAAGAACAAGAAAGAGAGAGTGATAGTTGCTACTTGGAGTGGAAGTGATGACTTCGATGAGAGAGATGAGTCTTTGGATGATGAAGAACTCATGGCTAACTTCATAGCCTTTGCCTCATCCCACAAGAGCAAAGGTGTTAGTGAAAAAGAGGATGAGAGTCAAAAGGAAATTGACTCAAGTGATAATGGCTCTTCATCTCAATCTACAAATGGAAATGTGGATATGGTGGATCTCCAAGACTACATAGTCAAGTTTGAGAGTTCAAGGTTAAAGAACAAGAGAGAAATTAAGAGATTGAAGGAAAAAAACCTAGATCTCTTAACACAAGTTGACCACTTAAGTGAAGAAGTGGTGAGAACCATGAAGGATAAAGATAAGCTAAGAAAAGAGTTAAACTTATCTAAGAGGAGTGAAGAAAGGATGAGGAGGGAGCTTGAAGATGCTAGAGAGTTGATGGCCAAGATAGGCTCTAGCACTAAAAAACTTGACCACATGTTAGATATTGGAAAAAGGCCAAGTGACAAGAGGGGTCTTGGGTTTGAAAATGACAAGATGTCCTTCACTCCAAGCAAAACCGTATCTGTCAAAAGCATGAACCTCAAGGAATCTCCTCCTTGTCAATTACCTAGGAAGAAAATTGACCTAGGAGAGTGTTCAAGAAATGCTCAAGTGAAGGTGGCTCCAAGAAGTCCGCCTCAAGCTCATCTTATAAGAGCTCTTCGAGCTAACTTTCCTCAACCTAAAGTCAATCAAGGGAAGAGACCTATCATGCTTGCTCAACTAAGGAAGCAACTAAGTCTTGGTCAACAACAAAGAAGGAGAGATCCTTATCAACAACCAAAACAACCACAAAGACATGAGAAGGCTCAATGCATCCTTAAAGTTATGGTATGATTCCTAACTTTATTCCTACATGACATTTTTATGGTATTAATAGTCACATTAGAGCAAATTGCTGTCATTATATCAAAATGCGTAGAGTTGAAAACATGATAGGAAAGAAAAAGGGTAAAGCTAAGATGCATGTTTCTAGGAAAAATAGAACCAATGTGCATGATTCTAGGACATCTTGTGCCCATGTGCTATTGACCACGAGGAAAGAAAGTGTTTCACCTAGGTGGATTAGAAGAGATGCTTATTTTTGCCATGTTGCTCAAATTTCCTTGAAAGCAAATTCTTCTAATTTTTGGTACTTAGATAGTGGATGCTTTAGGCACATGACAGGAAACAAGAGTTTCTTCGAGACTCTTGTCATGGAGGAAGGAGGATGTGTCACCTTTAGTGATCAATCCAAAAAGAGAGTTGTAGGGAAAGGAACCATTTCCATTCCCGGATTACTCTCTTTGTCCAATGCTTTATATGTTGATGGCTTGAAAGCAAATTTAATAAGCATTTTCCGTCTTGTTTAGCAAAGATGATTGCTCAATCATAAAGCCCGATGGACAAACCTTATTGAAAGGTATGAGATCTAGCGACAATTGCTATTGTCTTGAGGCTAAAATTGTCTCTTGTAATATGTCCAAGGATGAGCAAATAGAGTTATGGCATGAAAGACTTGGCCACATGAACTATTGGGATTTACGAATCCTTGATAAATTCAATGTTGTGCGTGGCCTTCCTAAGCTTGGGAAGAAAGTCAATGGTGTTTGTGGACCTTGCTAACAAGGGAAACAAACCACAAGCATGCATAAGAAGGGCAAGTATCTCTCTACCAAGGAGCCCCTAGAGCTTCTCCATATGGATCTTATGGGTCCCATGCAAACTGAAAGTTTAGGTGGAAAGAGATACATTTATGTTTGTGTAGATAATTTCTCTAGGTTCACATGGACATATTTTCTAAGAGAAAAATCTGAAACTTTTAATAAGTTTAAAATGCTTTGCAATAAACTTGAAAATGAAAAAGGCTTAACATTAAAAGCATTTAACGGATTAAAAGTGACCATGGGAGGGAGTTTGAGAATGCCACATTTGAAAGCTATTGCAATAGCTTAGGCATCTCCCATGAGTTTTTGGCTCCTAAGACACCTTAACAAATGGAGTTGTTGAGAGGAAAAATAGGGTCCATCAAAAGATGACCAGTGTGATGTTGCTTAGCAACAATATCCCTAGGAACCTATGAGCCAAAACCGTCAATACGGCTTGCTATTTAGGAAATAGAGTCTTCCTAAGGCCCGATACTAGGCAAACCTCCTATGAGTTATGGAGAGGTAGAAAGTAAAGCGTTAGCTACTTCCACACTTTTGGAAGCAAATGCTACATTTTAAATGACCGTGATCAGCTTGGCAAATTGATACTAAGAGTGATAAGGGTATCTTTATTGGCTATGCCTTGAATAGTAGAACCTATAGAGTTTTCAACTTGAAGACTCTAAGCGTCATGAAATCATCAAATGTTGTCTTTGATGATAATAGGCTCAAGTCTAGTGACCATGAGGAGGAGCTTGTTATAGAAGATGATTCTTCTTCTGAGAAAGTTGTGGAGACTCCTATTGATGGGAGGTCTAACCTTGATGAAGAGGTCACATAACTCATTGATATAGTTCCTCTCTTGAACTCTAAAGAACCTGCTCCATGGGTTAGACATCTCTATAAAAAAAAATGATATTATAGGAGATGTGAATAAGGGTGTTAGGACTAGGCATGCTACACCTCTCAAATTGAACCCAAAAAGGTTGATGAAGCCTTAAATGATAAATTTTGGGTTCTTGCCATACAAGAAGAGCTAAACCAATTTGAAAGAAATAAGGTTTGGACTCTAGTTCCTGGGCCTAAGATCACTAACGTCGTAGGCACCAAATGGATATATAGGAACAAATCTGATGATGATGACAATATAGTGCGTAACAAGGCTAAACTTGTTACACAAGGGTACTCTCAAATTGAGGGTATTGACTTTGAGGAGACATTTGCTCCCGTTGCCCATTTAGAGTCCATTGGGTTTTTCTTGTCCATTTCTTGTATGCACAAGTTCAAATTGCACCAAATGGATTTGAATAGTGCCTTCCTCAATGGCTTCTTGCAAGTGGAAGCGTTTGTTGAGCAACCCAAAGGGTTTGTGGATGTACACCACCCCAACCATGTCTATCGCCTCAAGAAGGCTATATATGGGTTAAAACAAGCACTGAGGGCTTGGTATGAGCGTCTCACTCAATTTCTTGTTGACAATGACTACACAAGGGGTAGTGTTAACAAGACCTTATTCATCAAGAGAAACAAAGATTAGTTATTTATAGCTCAAATCTATGTTGATGACATTGTTTTTAGCTCAACCAACAACAGCAAGGTCCAACAATTTGTTGATGTTATGTCTCATGAATTTGAGATGAGTCTTATTGGTAAGCTTAGTTACTTCCTAGGTTTACAACTCAAGCAATTAAATGATGAGATTTTTATAACCCAAGCTAAATATGCTAATAATCTAGTGTAGAAGTTTGGTCTTGAAAATGTCAAACATTGTGAAACACCATGAGTACCACTTTGAAGCTAAGCAAGGATGCTAGTGGAAAAAGTGTGGAACAAATACTATATCGGGGTATGATTGGTAGCTTGCTTTATTTGACCGTAAGTAGGCCCGATATATCTTTTTGTGTGGGTGTGTATGCTAGATACCAAGCGGATCCCAAGGAGTTCCATCTCTCTTCCGTTAAGAGAATCATTCTGTATGTGAATGGGACATCTAACTATGGGATTTGGTACTCTTTTGACACTATTGCTAGTTTTGTTGGCTTTAGTGATGCGGATTGGGCAAGAAATTGCGATGATAGGAAGAGCACATTGGGCAGTTGCTTCTTTCTAGGCAACCACTTGGTGTCATGGTTTTACAAGAAGCAGAACTCAATATCCTTGTCCACGACCAAGGCCGAGTACATAGCCGTGGGGAGTGGATGCGCATAACTCCTATATATGAAGCAAATGTTAATCGACTACAGATTCAATCAAGGTACTCTAACCCTCTTTTGTGATAACATGAGTGCCATTAATATTTCCAAGAATCCGGTACAACACTCTAGGACTAAGCATATTGACATTCATCATGATTTCATAAGAGAACTAGTTGAGAACAAATGCATAGTACTTGAACATTTAGGTACTAATGATCAACTAGCGGACTTACTAAACCCTTAGATGCAACTGGGTTTCATGCACTTAGTAGATCTATTGGGATATGTCTTGTAACTTGATGTGGTTTGGTTTTTGACCCCATTTGGGGAACTCAAGCAAAGAGAGCAATTGCATATTTATTGCGTGCAAAAATTTGAAATTTTTTATGGTTCTTTATTAATTCTTAAGTATCTTGGTTGCACATATGTATATATGCTTTTTATCTCAATAAGTGTGAACCATGCTTTGAATGCAATCCATATTATATTTATGCTCAAACATGCATTTTTGGACTAGGAGATATACTTAGGAAATACTCTTTGAATGACGTATGATTATCTCCATGACATGATGATTGTTAAATGACATGCTGAATATGAAAAGCATAAAATTCAAATGACATGCTTAAAAATGAAAAAAAAAACATGAATTAATGATTGCAATTCTTAAATGCAAAACAATGTGTGAAAAGTTTATGAGACTCAAAATGAATAAAGGATCTTGTATTCGTTCTAAGGATTGTAAAATCTAAATGTCTCTCTCTCTTTATTTGTTGAACATGTATACTATCATACAGATATCTTATCTGGAAAAATCAAATAGGGTGCAAAGTTGCTCATGACATGTTTCGCTTATAAAGTTGGATATAGTGCTCTAAAATTAAAATCAATAAATTCTCTATATCCTTGCTTTAATTCATGACAAATGGTGAAATTGGTTTGAATTCCTATAGGAAACCTTTGTCATTTGCTTTGCCAAATTCCATTGATTTTTGGACTTGACTGCAATATGTCTTGCATGCAAAGCATTTTAATCACACATTTTCTATGAAAATAAATCTCCTTGTATCTCTCCATTTGATTGAGTTGCATAAAGTGTTTTATATGATTATGCAAATGATATGTATGCTTCTATCTCTCTTTGCTACAAGTGATCCGTTTGGGGAATACTCTTTTGCCCATCTCATGACAAAAAGGGGGAGTAGTATGTAGTAAGGGGGAGTATGCTTATTGTGCTAATTGAAGAAGCAAATACACATGTTGGGTAGAATAAACATTGAGGGAGAGTAACCCGTTGAGGGGGAGCATTGCATTTTACACGGTGCATTGCATTTTACATACATTGCATGATGTTGTACTTAAATTCTTTAAATGCAAATGCTTATTTTAATTTTACTTGATCATCTCACATTGTGCTTGTATTGGAAGGTGTAGAAACTTTGTTTTGAAGGATTGGTTGTTCTACAAGAGATTGAAGACTTGAAGTTTTATCTTTTTAATATCTCTTTGTATTGTAGAAAACCATTGTTGACCTTTAGTTTCTATTTTGTTGTGAGGATCAAATGTGAGTTGTGGTTTTGTCATGAAATAGCCAAATGGGGAGATTGTAAGTTTCTCAAAGTTTGATTGGCTTATTTCGGTGACAAACCACAATTAGGGTTTGAAATATAAGGGTAGCTTAGGATTGATGATCAAGCTCAAGGCCCTTTCAAAACCTTTAGGTGATAAGCACTTCAAAGGTATATCTCTAGTGCTTAGTTTTCCTTGAAGAGATTTAGTTGCACACATACACACACTTGTCTTGATTGCATATGTATGCATTGATATTGTGTGCATTCTCTTCACATGTCACCTACCACACTTGCACTTTATTGTTGTGTTATGTGTTAGTGTGTCTAGCAATTCAATTCACAATCATAGTTCGGAAACATCCGGGCATGCACAATAGTGTGCTTGGTTACCGCAAGGATCGCCTTCGGAGAATGCCCTTGGCTTCTCCTTTGGTTTCACCAATTTAGGTGTAACGATGGTTTGATCAGCGGCCCTGACCGCTGAATGAAACTACCATTTGGCTCTAGAGGTCTCTGAACTGATTCTGCAGTTATGATCGACGGTTTCCAACCGCCGTCCAAAACTACTGTTTAGACCTGATTGATTTCCATCTCTCGGTTTATTTCTACGGTTGAATCGGCGGTTTCGAAACTGCCGATGATCCCCTGTTCTCTCGGGATTCAGTTCGGCGGTTTGATCAGCAGTTTTGAAACCGCCGAATTAAACCACCGATCGTACGGTTTCGAGGGCAAACTTGTCTTTTCACCTAGTCTTTTGTTGATCTCTATAAATACACAATTATGTCACTCTCTTTCAGTACACTTTTTGATCATCAAGAACCCTAAAAGAGAAAGGGAGATATTAAAGAGAAAAAGCATCAAGATTGCTTCTTTAATTCTCTAAACTCATTTCCATGTGCATTAATCATCATCTAAGCATCAGCTAGGATCATCTAGTATGTGCTAGTGTATGGGTCTTCTTTAACACACGTATTATGGTAAGTTGTTCACTATTATCTTACATAATTAGTGTTCTTACTTAGCAATTTATCTCATTCATTACTTATATGTTCTTAGAGTAATTTCTACATACAAGATTGAGATTATGTGTTGAATGATTGAGTGTTGTATTTTGATAGCTATATCTAAGATTGACATATCTCACATAGCTATGCTTTATGCCATGTCATATAGCAATTAATATCTAGGATTGATTTTAATTGACATTTATTAATCCTAGATAAGCATTTAGTGTAACCTAGCATTATTTGCATATTTGGATATCTTTGAATGTTCACTTAGGTTGTTTAATCTCTTCATTGAGAATTAAGACTTGTGGCTAAGGTTGCTTAGGTCGTAAGCAAATTGGACTAGGTTCACTTTTATAGGCCTGCGATTAGTAGTGGTGGGTTATAGACCGTGAGAGGTTGAGGTCTACCTAGGTTGTAAACACCATTACAATTAATGGATTCGAGGTTCGTGTGTGGCACACATAACATCCCATGGTTTTTCCTTGTTGAAGGTTTCGATGAAAAAATTAAATGTTCTTTAAATTCCGCACTTTACACTTAATTTACTGCTTAACTAGTTTGGGGTATTTTCCTAATATTGACTAATTGCGAAAATTGGTAATAATTGTTTAAAATCTGTTCACCCCCTCTAGATAGTTTCATACACACCATGCATTATTAGTTTCAATTGCATTGCACATTCATTGCATGTTGTTGCTTGATTTCTTTAAATGCAAATGCTTGTTTTGATTTCACTTGATCACCTCACATACACTTGTTTTGGAAAGTGTAATCTTTTTGTTTTGAAGGGTTAATTGTTCTACAAGAGATTGAAGACTTCAAGTTTTAGCTTTTATTTATCTCATTGTAATGTAGAAAATCATTGGTAACCTTTAGTTTCAATTTTGTTGTGAGGATCAATGTGAGTGGTGATTTTGTCACGAAATAGCCAAAAGGGGAGATTTTAAGTTCCTCAAGTTTGATTGGCTTATTTCGGTTACAAACCTTATTTGGGGTTTATGATGTAAAGGTAGCTTAGGCTTCCAATTGTTGGTGATCAAGATCAATAAAGGCCCTCTTAAGACCTTAAGATGATAAGCACTCCAAAGGTAAAACACTTGTGCTTAATTGCATTGAAGAGATCTAGTTGCACACACACACACACACACACACAAAACATGCATATCTATACTTCTTGTAAGTTGTGTATTTTATGTATGTGCATTCATGTTCTTGAATCCTCTTCATGCATATTTAATTGATTGCATCTTGTTTGTTAAATTCCATGCCATGTTAGGCTTTAGGATGCATTATTTTAGTATGGGCGATGTACACCCGTTGTTGGGTTGCCTTACGTACAACACCTATAAGGGGCATTGAACAAATTAGCTCTTACCCGCTGTACACTTGCTTATGTACAGCGGGGCACTTGATCGACTTTAAAGTCGTTGGTGTATTGCTAGACATACATCGGGTGAACATCGGCTCTCAAAAACCCAAGAGCCTTCGCCCCTTGGTCGCCCAATTGTCGCCCTTGTGAATAGCGGTTCATGAAGAACATGTTCTTCATTTCCTAGGTGAACTGATGTACACCCACCCTATGTAGAACGAGTAAATAGCAGTCAAGGCAAAAGTTTTGAAAACTTATCAAAACGTCGTAGCATCAATTTGACCTTATATATATATGCTACTTTGACCATAGGTCATTTTTAGTGAGTCCAAATCATATTTTTGACTTAACATGTTTTCCAAGAGAGACAATCACTATATAACTCATCTTTGATCACTCAAAACCATTCCCATATGCATCAAACTTCATCTAGCATCATCTAGCCTCATCTAGGGTGCATTCATGCATGGGTTTTCTTTAACACAATTGACTTGGTAAGTTGAACACCATCTCATCCATTTTTGTGTTCATACTAGTCATTTAATCTCTTTAAATTACTTGTATTCATTTAGATTAAATTATATATACAGATTATTGTGTTGATTGATTGAGAGTTGTATTTTGATAGCTATTGCCTAGGATTGTTTAATCTTTGATTGCTATGTTGTATGTCATGGTGTATAGCAATATTGATATCTAGGATTGTGATTATTGTCATCCTTAATCCTAGATAAGCATTTAGTATAACCTAGCATTAATTGCATAATTGAATATTATGATATTTACTTAGGTTGTTGATCTCTTTAGTGAGAATTAAGTCTTATGGCTAAGGTTGCTTAGTGTGTAAGCAAATTGATCTAGGTTCGCTATTAAAGGCCCGTTTGGTAGTAGTGGTGGGTTAGTGACCATGTAGAGTTTGATGTGGTCAACTAGTTGTAAACACCATTACAAATAGTAGATTCGAGGATCATGTGTAGCGCACATACTAGCCCGTGAGTTTTTCCCTGTTGAGGGTTTCTAACTTAAATCAATTAACGAGCAATTTATTGTTTTCCACACTTAGAATTCGGTTGATTGATTTTTGATTAGTTAGGGGTTTTTATTGAATATTGACTAATTAAGAAAAATTTGTAATTAACTTGATTAAAATCTATTCACTCCCCCTCTAGATATATTTCTCTAGATATATTTAGCACACAGTTATATTTGTTTCAGATTGCATAACCTTGGAGTTATGCAAGTGTTGCTGCACGTGTTGCTGCACCATTGACAATCATGCACGTGTTGCTGCACCATCGCACAACAGATTCATGCGGCTGTTGTACTTCATGTCCCGGATCGTTGTTCTTCGTTTGTTCTTGAATCTTCTTCTTCGTACAAGATTACATAATCATATTGCAAAGTATTGATTTACAAAGAACGATTACATCGAAAAAAATTAATAACTAATTAGTACAACCCGAAAGGAATTTAACTAAAGTCATCGTACCATACAATTAACAATCAACCATGTTTATAAAAAAAATATAAACATCATACAACCCTAGATTGTGTCTACACATACCATACATATCAAAAAGACTTTGAAAACAAATATAACATATTCGTGTATTACAAAAACCAGGCTTTGATACCAATTGTAAGTCGCGCAGCGAAAAGTTAGGATAAAAACCATTAGATTTTAAGAATGATAGGTTTCAAATATTTTATCGTCTTATTGGGACCTTATGTATATATATGAATATGAGGAAGAGATTTGTTTTCATACCTTTGAAGAACACTCCTTCATTCTCTTTTCGATCCTTAACCGCTAAGCCTTTCAGGCTATGTTCCATGATCTAGCAACTGTGTGTGTAGGCACGTCATAGATTCCGAGAGCTGTTGAATGGAGGCTTGAGAGAACCGGAAGACAACACGTTTCTTCCACTGTAGAATTCGGCCAACCCTATGAGAGAAAAAATATATTTCTTTTTTCTTTTTCCTCTCTTGTTGCCGCCAACCTTGGTTCTCCTTTGGGTTTCGAATCATTTCTTTTTCCTGATAAGTATATATTATATACTAGGAACATAGGGTTTAGTAATCCAAGTTAAAATAAGATTCCAAATCCTTTTTTAATTATTCCTTTTCTAGGGTTTGAACCTTTGACCTATTTAGAGTAAATAAAAATAATCACTTATTATTTTATTGCTCTTGTCAAGGTTAGAAACAGAAACTTGTAGGGAAAAACGGTTTACATGCGCAGTGGAATGAGAAAAAATAGGTTTAGTATATAACAAAAATTTTCCCTTTTAAAAGATGAACCTTAACCCTTAATTAAATTAATATATAAACAAAAGTACCATACCTTTTGTCACGTGATCCAATTGACTTTGCGTCGATGGTAATCCGTAAGATCTTCCAATCCAATCACGAACATGGATCATCTAGGAGCGTGGTCTCCCTTTCTTTGAATTGAGTACCTGAGGATGGATAACAAAAAACTTTTTGTTTTTCATTAGTCACAAAAACTCACAAGAGATTATAAAAAACGTTCTGGTCACTTTTGAATTATCAATCTTTTAATCGAAACTCACGTGAATCTAAATCGAAGTTATGCACAAAGCCTTTTGATGTAAGAGCTTCAAGTACACTATCGAAATAAAACATCTCTACTATTTTTCTTTCTCTTGGCCGAATTTTCTCACACAAGACTAAGAGATGAATTATATTTTTCAAGCAAAAGAAAATAATCTCTCAAGTGAAAAGCATTGGGTGGCCGAATGCTATAATGTGGTATATATAGAGTGGCCGATTTTCTTCCTTAAAATAAAATAGGGTGGCCAAATTCCTTGCCCTAAAATAATTAGGGTGGCCAAAATCTTCCTTGTGTGTACAAGGTGGTGGCCGAAATCCTTTACCATATAAGATTTATGTCTTTAGATCTAAATCCTAACTCTAGATAGATTTCTCTAGAATTCCAAACCCTAATCCAACTCTTTAGTGTATTTGTGACTTAATCAAAGACTTCCTAATTTGACTAGATACATAATTTCTTTTGTTTATCTACTTACCAAATAAAGTCTTTGATTACTTTTATACTACCAACAATAGTATACTACTGATAAACATATTTTCTAGTCAGAAAAAGATTTTGATTCTTAATTAAATAAATAATTAATAAATTAATTAATTCCCATTTAATAAAATAATAAAATAAAATAATATTTTAGACTAATATTTTTAATCTCGCCTCCCATATACTATATATGGGCCATATATTATTTTTTTTTCATTTTATTTAATCCATTAGACTTTAAATAAAAATCCCACATGTGAACTAAACTCATTCTTACTAAAAGAAACAAGCCCACATGTTTCTCATTAATATATTAATATAATTTAACAGCTCATTAAATAAATAATGTGCAAATTATATATTTAATATATTAAGTACAATTCTAGATGGACCCATAAATTGGTCCGGTAGAATATATCAAGTGATCCATGCAAGTCCGTGTGGATTGGGGATCTTGGCGGGCTATCTAAATTTAAGCTTCAATAGACATAACCCAATCACAATCAACAAATGATTCACTTAGGTCCGATCTATTAATTTTAGTTTATTCCACTAAAGAGCTAAAATTGTACTCTTAAATAAATATAGAACAAGTAAATGTTTCTCATTCAAACCCTAAAAAATCTTGTAGAAGATAGTGTATCCTTGTGAATAATATCAGTAATCGCCAAGAGCTCATAGACCGCCTATAGCTCTCTTAGTTACCATATTTACTCATATGACCACATTTTAAACTTGGATATTTTGATTTGTCCAGAAGCCATGTTTCAATAGTCACTATCGAAAATTTAACGTTAAGATTTAATATCCAATACCTCAAAACAACCATATGATAATATTATACTCTCATTTTAATAAATGGAGCCACGATGTCTATATCTATAAATGAAGTCCTCTATCGATTAACAAATGAATACCACCAAACTATCGAGGATAAACTATGCTATATAATCGTACTCATTGATAGCTCAAATGATAACACTTGCAACCATAAGTCCATCATTTATCTCAGGATTAAGATAGACTCTCCAATTGTCCTCATAATGAAAAACTTTTATCTACTGATGGTTCTAGATAAATTATTTCATTATGATCTTGTTCAATGTACTTAGTGCACTAGATTCTTTTATTCAAAGACACTTTGATGATTTTAGACTCATCATATCTCATTTGATCCCACTCAAATGCTAGCAAAAGAATCTACAACTTTAATAAGGTAAATGTGCCCAACCTTTATCTTAAATTGTGAACAATATTCAAGATTAGGTAAAGAATTGTGTCTACCTCATACATATCCAGATGTACGAACAATTCTTTATATCTCATAGTCTTTTGACTTTATGATTATTTACTTTGACAATTATAATAATTAAACTATAAATGCTATAAGAATTGTTAAATCAGAAATCACTTTATTAATATGAAAAGATTGTCAATTACATTATCACACTCTTGCTATTGAGCATAATCCTAACAAAACCTCTATATGACAATTAATATTTCTTAATTATTAATATGTCAATTAAATAATCATATTATTTAATAATATTTAATTCAAAAATAATATATTAATTAAATAATCACATCATTTAATTAATTTCCAAAATATATTTAATTTACTTTTGTAGCACAATTAATTGGACCATCCAATTATCCGTGAGTCTTGTTACTATCAATCGTATAGGGCTAGCAAAGGGACCTAATTGACCCACAGTTTTGAGCTCTAATAATACTTAGAAAAAATTAATTAAATTCTTTAATTAATATTTCACAATTATTAACCTTGGAGTTATTCCACTAAAAACCCAAGGTTGTACTCTCGTAACTGTAGAGGTTTTACACAACCAATTTATCAGTGTCAATTGATATAGCTATTACATATGGTATGATCCTCCACAAGTGGTTCATAATTAGAGCTAGGTCATAAAGTCTGTTATACCTCTCTAATTATATCTTTTCCTTTAAGTACCATTGATTCTCTTGAATAATTATATCATTCATTCCTTTATAAAAAAAGGAGAGCGCTTTTAATCGTTCAAGTCCTGAATCAACTTTTAAGGGAACTACTTATCTACTTTTTGCAAGAAGGAGTGGATTCCACAATTATGTGCATACCTTCCCAGCCACAAGCCAAACTATGATTCCAAGATACAGAGATATTTACCAAAAATGCTATTCCGATCTCACCCATGGTAAATCAATGTAAGTGCCTCCAAGATTGATTTGCTTATTTTGTGGACAAACTACAATTGAGGTTTGAATTTGTTGAGACAGTTAGAAAATCTAAAAGAATTATGGAACGGCGGTCAGGAACGGCGGTCTAGACCGTAAATTGATGGTAGCAGTTTAGTGACGACAGGCACAATTTGGGTTCCTGAATTATAAGGAAATTGATACTGTTTTGGAAAAGGACTTTAGACTATTTCTTTTATTTTTATTTTAGTTATATTGTTTTATTTATGATTTAGACTATTTTCCTATTTTAGACTAATTCTGTCTTAGTCAGGATAGAAGATTAATTCTAGTATAAATAGAACTATATTTTTTAGGGTTGTTATCTTTTGAATGTTTAATCAATAAAAATTGACCCAGTTAGGGTTCATCTTGTTTCTTTTGAATTCAGCTTTTCTCAGTTAATTGCTTAGAATAACTTGGGCTAGGGTTAGGTAAATTCTGTTATCTGATTCTAGAGAATCGATCACTCAATTCTGTGAGTGGTTTGATTCAAATCTATCTAACTTTAGGTACAAGTTAGGGCTTGTTGTTGGATCCTAATCAAGGTCCTCAACAGAATTGTAAGGGCAATTTAGGTGATTGAGGATCAAGATCAAAGGCCCTTTTCAAAACCTCAAGTTGATAAGCACCAAAGATAAAACTCTAAGTGCTTACTTGTTTTGAAGAGATAGTTGCACACACTTACAACTCATGCATATTATTTAACTTTGTATGTTGTGTGTCTATTTTGTGTGCATTAATGTTCATTAATCTCTCTTCTTGCATGTTTATATGATTGCATCTTGAATGTCAAATGTCATACCTTGATTAGGCTTAGATTGCATTCATGATGTGCAGGCGCTATACAAAGTGTTGTTGAAAGAGCTGTACGTATAATGCCCAACTGAGACCTGGTTGAAATGGGTTTTGAATGCATCAGACCTGATGCATTTTTGAGCAAAATATTGAAGGCACTGTACAGGCGCTCTACATAAGCATTGTACGTATAACGCCTATCAAAATCCCGAGAGAACAGAGCATTGGCTATGTACATGTGCTCTACAGAAGAGCTGTACGTATAACGCCTAAGGCAAAAACAAGGGAACTTATTCAAAACGTTGCCACTTCATCTTGACACCTTATATATATGTCTCTTTCATCTTAGGTCGTTTTTAAGAGTTCAAAAAACATATTTTTCCCTTATAACATATTTCAAGAGAAAAATTCACAAGAACTCACCTTTATACACTCAAAGTCATTCCTTTGTGCATCAAAGTTCATATAGCATCATCTATGACCATATAGGATGCATCCATGCATAATTTTACATCATCAGATCTTGCTTGGTAAGATTCTCACCAATTTCATCTAATTTTAGTGTCTTTCTTAACAAGTCATCTCTTTATTCACTTGTATGTTTTTAGATCATATGCTAGATACAAGATAGGTTTTACAAATTACAAGCGTTAGGGCATAAATCCCAACATGCTGTGAGGTCTAAGAATGCTAAGAGAGAAGTTGTAGTGGCTTTTATGAATCTTAGACAGAAACCTGGACATGTCGTTAAGGATTATGTGATGAATGTCATAACACATCTCAACACAGTTGAAATTCCTTTCAGCAATATAGTGTATAATATACCTAGGGGGGGGGGGTGAATAGGTATAAACCCAAATTCTGTTTAAATTCAAATATTTCTAAAACAAGAATGAAATGCACACTTGATGTGTCTTAAAAATTGTACTGTACAAGTCAACACATGCGGAAATCAATATACAAGTGATTCAATCAATACATGAGGTGGAAAATAACGAAACATAAAAACTAAAATTGACACAATTGTTTTTATGTGGTAAAACCTCAAAGAGAAAACATCCACGGGTTGATAACCACAACTACTGACAAAGCAATTCACTATGAAGAAAAGGACTTACACACTCGAGGATATCAACACATGATATCCACCCCAAGCTATCAACTCCTAGTCTACCCTCAAGCCTAGTGAACCATCTAGCCTACTCCTAATCCAAGATGTGTCCTACACCTTTAGAAAGCAAATTCCTATCAAAGACTCTCAAGCCTCTAGGAAGATTTCCTAGCTTAGCTATCTAGATCACAAATGATGCTAGTCAAGCTTCCCTAGCTCAACCATCTTGAGTACCAATATCCTAGCTAAGACTTTTGCTTAGTTATCCGGATCCTCTTGATCCTACCTAAGACTTCTTGCTTGGCTATCCGGAACACTTTCCTAACCAAGTCTTCTTGCTCAAATTAAAGCTTCACTAACTTTAATAAGAGAATTCAACCTTTTCACAAGGCAATAATCTAAGTGATGCAAATGATGCAAAAACAAGTCAAATAAAGCAAGATGATCAATTAAGCTCTATATACATGCTTAGTGATGATCTAGAATATGCTCTCAACACACAATCACAAATCTATCTACAAATCAAAGCATGTGAGTCAATAAGAACAAGATTAGAATATTCAATATATCACATAAAAATCTTAGTTCTTAGATCATGAAATTAAACCTAGAAATATCATGAGGCATATCATATTAATCATTTCTAGAATCAATTTCAAGAAGAATCAAGTTTAGCTAATATATGTTCAAATGAAATCAAAAAGCTAAAACTAAACAAACAATAGATCAAACAAACCTAGAGTATGAATTAACATCATTCTTAACACATTTCATCTATCAATTAGGAAGATTAAAAGAGATGATCAAAAGAGAAAGTGAGAAGAATATGTTTCACATACAAAAAATGAGACTCTGGAATTAAATCAGCTTGCTGTAAAAAATCACAAACTCATTTGACTCTAAAACTGCTTGGGGTTTGTATCTCTCTTCAAGACCAATATTTATGGATTTTCAATCACTAAATTTCGAGTTTGTATGATAGAGTTATGATCAAAATAAGAAACCAAAAATTGAGAGAAATTTTCTACTCTTTTTTCTTTTTCTAATTTTCTTCACACATGTTTGGAGGGAAGGAGGAAAGTATTTAAAAGAGAGAAAGAGGGAAAATGGGCAGCCAATGAGCATATCTCAGCACCCTATGAGGGGCGCATGAGGCTCACAGGGCAGAAGGCCTGCCTGGCCGTGAGGCTCACGCGCCCTCCTTGCTTAGCCGTTGGACAAGCTTGCTTCTCTCACACTATTCTCAAGTTCTTTGGCCGTATCCGAGCCTCCGAACTTAAAATTTGAATCCGTCTTTGGATTACAAACCATGAATCCCTCACACACGAGGATGACTATGAAACTTTGCAAAAAGGTTAAGTATTCGACTCGATACACGATGATGAAGACAACTCATCGTATGAGAACGATAAGTAACGTAGCTTCCTAGTTTGGACTCGAAACTTAAACAGTGAGTAACTGAAATGACCAGAACTCAATAAGGAATCATAAGAGATCATGGTCAAGTCCAAAATATAAGAAACATAAATAAATAAACACAATATCACACAAGTATGCCATATCTAAGCGATAGTCATAAAACATGCAATTTTACAATGTTTGTCAATATGAGATCAATGCATGTACGTACTTAAAGGAGTGTGAATGTGTTATACCAAATATTGCACAATGATGCAGGGACACACATGTATGAGTTGTGTGTGTGCGCGCTTACGCCTTGCAAGAGGAAGAAGAAACTTGATACCTTAGCATCCAAGTATGCAATTTTCCTTTTGAAGACGATATTTGCATAAGACGTTGCTTTTTTAACCTTTGAAGCTTCTTTTCACCAAGAAACACCTAAGCAACACCTATTACAAATATAAAGAGTTTTTCAGTGGAATCAAGCCAATACAAATCAAGGACCTTACAACAGCAAATATCTATGGCGCTAAGATAGATGGTGAAACACATATCGACATAGTCGTGAATTCACTGTCGAAATCCTTTTATCAATTCAAATACACTATACCTTGAATAATAATGATTGCACATTGCAAGGATTGGTGCAAGATGTGCAAAGCAGTGAGAAGATTCTTGTTAAGAACAAGGATAAAAAGGTCCACACTTTTGGCAAGCAGAAATATAAGTCTTCTGCTAAGCTCAATCCCAAAAGAAAAGGCAAGAAGCAAAAGAAGAATAAGGTTCCTAGGCCTATCAAAAACTTGACCAAGAAGGATGGGAAAGACAAAGGAAAGTGTTTCCATTTTGGGATCAATGGGCATTGGAAAAGAAATTGCCTCAAGTACTTAGCGAGCAAGAAGGAAAAATATAATTTGTACCTAGAAACATGTTCTCTGGCATATTCTTCGGAATCCTGGATTGTAGATTCAGGAACCACTAATCATGTTTGTAATTCCTTATAGATGTTCCAGGAAATGAGAAAGCTAAGTAATGAAGCAATCAGTTTTTGCTTGGGCACTGGAACACAAGTGTTGGCAGGAGTAATGGGAGAAGTCGTTCTTTATTTTGATAGTCTTAGAAGTTTGATTTTAAAAGATGTTTATTATGTACCAAAGTTTAGAAGAAATTTGAATTTTGTTTCTAGCTTGATTAGACTTGGTTTCTATTGTTTTTAATAAAGAAGTTATTTTTAGCAAGAATGACAAAGTCTTATGCAAAGGTACATTAGAGAATGGTCTTTATCATATTCAAACTAAAACTATCTCACTACTTAACACTTAACAAGGTAAACCTAATTCAAAGAGAATAAAATTATCTAAAGATGAAACTTACTTATGGAACTAGAGATTAGGACATATTAATCTAAAAAGGATCAAAAGGTTGGTAAATGATAGAATTTTAAGTGAGTTAAAAATCCAAGAGCTTCCAATATGTGAATCTTGTTTAGAAGGTAAGTCCAAAAGGCCGTTTACGACAAAAGGAGCAAGGGTCATTGAATGTCTAAGACTCATACATACAAATGTATATGGTCCGATAAACATTCAAGCAAAGGGAGGATACAAGTACTTTATCACTTTCACATATGATTTCTCGAGATTTGGATATGTGTCTCTCATGCAACATAAGTCGAATGCTTTTGAAATGTTCAAGCATTTAAAGCTGAAACTAAAAATCAACTTGAGAAACGCATTAAAATATTGAGATTTGATTGTAGTGGAGAGTATCTCGCTAGTGAGTTTTAGCAATATCTTATGGACAATGGAATTCTATCTCAACTTTCTGCACCAGGAATGTCGTAGCAAAATGGCATGACAGAAAGAAGAAATAGAACTCTCTTGAATATGGTTAGATCAATGCTTATCTATTCAACACTTCCAAAGTTCTTTTGGGGATCTGCCTTACAAACAGCTATATACATCTTAAACAATGTATCATCAAAATATGTTCCTAAAACACCACATAAGTTATGGAGCTAGAAAAAGTCTATTATATGACAGATGAGGATATTTGGATGTCCAACACATGTATTGAAGGGAAAGAAATAAAATATGGAATCACATTCCGAGAAGTGTTTGTTTGTTGGATATCTAAAAGGAACTAAGGGATATTATTTCTATAGTCCCTTGGATAATAAGGTATTTGTTTCGACAATTGCAACATTCGTATAAGAGAACTATATGAATAAATTCGTGTCCAAAAGTAGAGTTATCCTGAATGAACTTTCAAGAGAAACAACTCAATAGAGTGTTTCATCTAATGAAACACAAACAATGCCAACAGATGATGTAGCACCATTTGAAAATCAACAACCATTATTTTATAGACGCAGTGGGAGAGTTGTAAGAAAACCAAATAGATATGTTGGTCTTGGAGAATCCGTTGAGAATCTCCCTGACGATATTGATCCATATATGTATAAAGAAGCAATAGAGGATGTTGATGTTAGCCATTGGCAAAAGGCAATGGAATCCGAGATAAGGTCTATGTACTCTAATCAAGTCTGGACTCTTGTAAACTTGCCTGATAGGATCAAACCCATAGGATGCAAATGGGTATACAAGAGAAAAAGAGAAATAGATGGAAAAGTAGAAACCTTCAAAGCTATATTAGTAGCTAAAGGTTACAACAGAAAGAAAGTATCAATTATGAGAAAACATTCCCTTCTATGGCAATGCAAAAGTCCATCAGGGTCTTCTTATCCATAATAGCGTCTCTAAACTTAGACTTAGGTGTAACCTTAAAGATTCATTGAAAAGGGTCAAAAGCAGAAACTCTACAAGTTGCAAAGGTCCATTTATGGACTTAAGCAAGTATCCAGATCTTGGAACATAAGGTTCAACAAAGCTATAAAAGGTTATTGCTTTATTCAAAATGTTGACGAGCCTTGTGTCTACAAAAAGATAAAAGGCAACAAGATGGCATTCCTAGTTCTTTCTGTTGATGACATCACACTCATTGGGAATAATGTATGAGAGTTGATAACAATTAAAAAATGGCTAGCAAAATAGTTTAGCATGAAGAAGTTGGGAGAATCAAGTTTTATTCTTGGTATACAAGTTATACGAGACAGGAAGAATAAAATGATTACATTATCACAAGCTTCCTACATAGACAAGATATTGTCTAGGTTCTCATTATAAGATTCCAAGAAAGGTTTCTTATCTTTTAGGCATGGAATCAAGCTCTCTAAGGAGAAAGCTGCTAAAACTGAGCAAGAAAAGCAATACATGGGTAGGATTCCATACGCATCAGCGATTGGAAGTCTTATGCATGCATTTCTCTATACGAGAACGAATATATGCTTTATTGTTGGAGTTGTTAGCAGATGTCAGTCTAAACCGAGGTCTAGGGGTGGCAATATGGGTCATGACACGACGAGTCGACACGACACGAACACGATTATTACAGGTTTGGGTTGAGGATAAATAGGTCGTGTCAATAATCGTGTCAACCCATCTAACCCGTTTATTAAACGGGTTGTGTTCGTGTTGACCCATCGTGTCACGGGTTGACACAATTAATAGGGATAAAAATATAATTTCACTATTTTATAAGGATATTTTTGTAAATTTACATTTCTATATAAATAGAAAAAGAAACTTAGTCGTGTCGTGTTGTGTTTTTTAAACGGGTTCAATGTTGTTTAAACAGGTCATTTGACCCAACATGATTTGATTCATATAATAAGCGGGTTAATCGTGTCGTGTCGTGTTGACCTATTTATAATTGTGTCGTGTTCTGTTCGTGTTTAGGGGGTCCAACCTGTTTAATAAACGGGTCGTGTTCGTGTTGGGCCTGACACGACCCACCAACCCGTTTTTCCACCCCTACCAAGGCCAAATCATTACACGGCAATTAAGTATATATTCAAGTACTTGAGAAGGACTAGGAATTAAATGCTTGTATACTCTGGAGAGAAGCCTACACTCGTATGGTATACGTTTCGGATTTCCAATCAGATTTAGATTCCTGAAGGTCTACCTCATGTTCTGTGTTCACACTCGGTGGATGAGCTATAATATAGAGAAGTCTCAAGCAATCTTGCATTACTGATTCTACCATGGAATTCGAGTATATAGCTGTTTGCAAAGCCACCAAAAAGGTTGTATGGCCTCAAAAAAATTTGATAGACCTTGAGGTTATCCCTAGTGTAGAAAAGCATATCACACTTTACTGTGATAACATTGGGTTATGGCTAATGCAAGGAGTCACAAGAGAGGAAAGAACATAGAAAGACAATATCATTTACTTAGGGAAATTGTACAAAGAGAGGGTGTGGCGGTATGTAAGATAGCGTTAGAAAATAACCTGGCAGATCCATTCACAAAGACTCTACCGTAAAAAAGTTTTGACAGTCACCTAGAAGGTTTTGAGATGAGGGATATGACACACCTGCTTTAATGCAAGTGGGAGATTGTTAGAAAATATGCCTTAAAGCAAGGGTTTTTGTGTAACAAATCATTTGATATCAATAACATTCTTTTGTTTAGAAATAAATTGTGCAGCACGTATAAATCGTTTATTATATATGTCAAAAGCAAAAATTCTAAGGATCCAAGACTAAAATAAACATAAAGAATTATTCATATAAAGAAGTTTATGTGTGGTACACATAATTCTTTATTTAATCTAAAAATGTTCACAACTTACTGTTAACCGCCAAAATTGGCAAATGACCAAAGAAGAATTTTCCACCCAGAATCAAGGTAGAAAGACGTCACACAGAAAGCCTCCCAGTATCCCGCTACCAAATCCACCATTACCCCATTGTTGAATACGTCGGGTACGCCGTTAGTTAACCCAGATGAAGACTAAGGACCTTTTTCAGGTACCAGATGACGCAGAAATAAGGGTCTTAGCACCCCACCACACAAGGAATCCCACTACTGTGCCACCTCAGTATCCCTCTACAATATCCGCTAGAATCTCAATACCCTGACAACTAAAAGACCAGTAATAATCTTGATCAAGTATGAGGAAGGGTATCTAGATACCATGATACTGCCTAGAACCAGCTCGCTAAGCAGCCAAAATACCAGATAAGGAGACTACCAAGGTAAGGGTTAAAGCTACAAAGAGGTATACCAGAATGCCAACGTTTTATCACCAAAGAAGTGGACTTGTTCCCGCCATTTAATAGTTATATTTGAAAGCAAAGTCTGCTAGAATCCTCCCAAGAAGGAATCACCTGATTCTAGGGATTAGATTTCCCACGACATTCTCGCTTATCACCAAGGAAAGTCCCATGATTACTAAAACCCTACCGAAATTACAGGAGTGCATGGCAAGAAACGGGACCTATATATATGACACTATGCATCAGGGAAAAGATGACCTAAAAAAAAATTACATAAATTCTACTTATCAACAAGAATGATGTCTCCATCATCGACTATGTCGGTTTTCACCTATAACCCATGTTTCGTATTAGATTTGTATTTTCTATGATGAGCAACGTGTATTTTATTTCTTTCATATGGTAATAAAATCATGTGTTCTTGACCTTTTATCATTATTGCACCTAGTTGTTTGTCAGTAAATCATTTAGGTATCGAACTACATGACACCCCTCCGACCGTGATCAGTTTCGATCATGGTCCTCAGAGTTGTTAATTGGAAATTTATCTCAGTGACAATTTTCTGTTAACACTTTTTGGCACCATCTGTGGGAAGAGACTCCCAATCGTTCACAAAGGAACAACCTAGCCCTACCCAGAACAAAGGAAGATGGGACTCCGATCCTCTCAAGGACAGCCTGACCCTTTGGGACCATATTCCCTTTCTTCCACCCAGAGGAACCAAGGGAGGGGAATAGGATCAAGAAACTGATCAAGCCAAAATTGGTATGATTTTGGCCCTTCTTCTAGTCTCTTTATGTTTGATTCTCGGGCGTTTCCCCGTATTTAATATTTTTAAATCAAGTGTTTTAGGTTTACTTAGGCCTCAAGGGCATTTGTGTAGAAGGTGTGGACTTTGGTGCAAAAAGGAACAAAAGTTGGCAAACCAGGGCATTGCCGCCACTTTGGGGAAGATGTTGTCACCATTACTGACATGAAGGCACAATGGCGACAGAGACCTGTTTTCAACATAAATCAATCAGGTCTTGTCGCCATGGCTACATTAAGAGCAAAGTGGCGACAATGCATTTTCCTTCATTGTCGCCACTTCCATATTGGCAAAAAAGATAAGAAAAGTGGTGACATGTGAATCTCAGAATGTGCTACCGTTTGTCACCGGTATGTCACCATAGCCACACAAGTAGCGACATCTTTCCACATCAAATTTTCAAGCAATTATCAATACAATTCCGAGTGTGACTATAAAAATTCTTCTCTTCCAACTTGAAGAGGAATCCAAGCATTTAGAAAGCATGAATTTATAGAGCAATAGACCTAGTTTCTCCTCCATACATCACTCTCTCAACTTCCTCCATTCTCTAAACTTGTACTATCTTTTCCATCCAAACCCTCAACACTAATGTCTTGATTACTTCACCCAACCATTCCTCTCTTTCCATTCTCTACATTTCAATACCTTTATCACTCACCATCAGACACCCACCTATCTAGACACATCCTCTCCTACCATTCTTGACACTAGGAGCAACAAGGGAAGGGAAGGAGCAAGCACTAAAGAAGGAGGCATAAGGGTGATTTTCTTAACTATTACTTCCTATTCATTTGCTTGTAACTATGTGTAACTAAACCTCTAATCTAGGGGATAGATATGAGGAACATTTGTTGTGGGTTTTTGCTTAAGCTATGTGTAATTAAATCTCTATTTGTTTTCTATTCACTTAATATTGAGATTCTATACATTATGTGATTTGTATTGTATATCACTAGTAGATCATATTATTGTGTGGGATAATTTGTTGTGAAACCAATCTTGGATTGACACCTTTGATTGGTTAAGGAATTTAGTGAATAGGATAGATTAGTGGTGGGAACATCAACCCCACTAATCTAAACCCTTGATTTGTACCAAATTAATCCCACCTTGACCCCTTTTCCTTAATCGATTAGACATTGAGGTGGGAAGATGTTTAGTGTTCACAATAATGACCTAAACACACTCTAGGAAACAAATGGTTAGCATCTAAGAGATTTGGTCATTAATGAAGCTTTGAAGAGCATTACCCATATCACTTGTAACTTTATCAATTCCTTAGCATCTACTCTATTTGTTTACATAATCCCTCTTATCAAGATCATCGAGTCTTCTCTTTTTCCTATCATTTTGTATGTTTATCTTAATTGCATGTTTGGTGGTTTATCAAACCACACAACTATCCATTCATTATGATTTATTTTATTACAATATAGATTAGTCAATCAATCTAACATATTACTTCATCTCTCTGTGGAACGAATCTTACTTACCACTTGCTAAGAATTAACATCTTAAATGATTTTTAAGTGGCTAAAACATGATTTTCAAAAGAACATAAAAGAGTATTTTGTTGAGCATACAAACGACCTCATCAGAAACCATATCCCGGCACCAGTCCCTCCACCAAATAGTGGGCACAATCAACCCTACACCTACCTTACAACCACCCTACGTAGAGCGGTCCGCGGGAAAACTTTTAGAAATTTTCCAAAATGACATAGCTTCAATTGGACATCATATATATATGCCTCTTTGACCTTAGGTTGTGTATATGACTCAAAAAACCCATATTTTTTATTGAGAGGATTTTCAGAAGAGAGAAATTAACACAATAACTCATCTTTGATCATCCAAACCCATTTCCACATGCATAAATCATCATCTAAGCATCATCTAGGATCATCTAGTATGTGCTAATGCATGGGTCTTCTTTAACAAACATGGTATGATATGTTGAACACTATTATCTTACATAATTAATGTTTTTACTTATCAATTTATCTCATTTATTATTTGTATGTTCTTAGAGTAATTTCTACCTATAAGATTGAGATTATGTGTTGATTGGGTTATTTTGTGATAGCTAAGATTTATTGTTTATATGTCATCTAGCTAATTAATCTCATTACATGATTGAGATTGTTTTTTGATAGCTAGGATTTCATGATTGATATATACATCTAGCTAATTAATCTCATTGAAATGTTTGAGATTGTTTTTGATAGCTATTGTATCTAGGATTGGTTATCCTCTTCCTCTACATAACTAAACTTTATAACATGTCATTTAGCTTTTGATATCTAGGATTGTGTAAATTGTCATATTATCATCCTAGATAAGCATATAGTGTACCCTAGCTCTATTTGCACATTTGGATATCTTTGCATATAAACTTAAGGTGTATGATCTCTTCGGAGAATTAAGTCTTGATCTAGGATTGCTATTACAGGCCTGCAGGTAGTAGTGGTGGGTTACAGTCAGAGCATGGTTAAGGTCAACCTAGAATGTGAACATCATTACAAGTAGTGATTGCGAGGATTGAGCAATTGGACTAGGTCCACTTTTATAGGCCTGCGGGTAGTGGTAACGGGTTACATACCGGGATTAGGTTGTAAACGTTATCACAATTAGTGGATTTGAGGTTCGAGTGTGGCGCACTTACCAGCTCATGGTTTTTCCCTGTTTAGAGTTTCCACGTAAATATCAAGTGTGATTTAAATTCCTCACATATTACACTTGTTGTATTGTATTGACTAGTTGGGGTATTTTCGTAAATTGATTAAACGCGAAAATTTGGTAATAAGGGTTAAAATCTATTCACCACCTCTAGATTAATATTAGAACACTCCTTAAATTTGTTTCAAGGATTTATCAAACCATGGAAAACTATTAGGAAGTCAAGATTACAATAACCATATCTAAAGCGCATGAATACTTTCATCTCACAAGATTTTTCATCTAACCATAAATAGAGCTCTGATTGAATAAAGAATTTGATGAATCTGCAATTTTATGATCTTATAGAAGCCTATTTTTGATAAAACAAAATTGTTGAAGAATCATCAAATAACAAAACATAAAACCAAGTATTGTGTTGTTTCCTAATTGATGAATATCCAGAATCAGATTCCAATGTTATTCAGCTTCTAGTTTGCTTAATCTTTCACTTCCCTTTGTCATTCTTCATTCTTTGATGACATTCCTTCAAAGCTTAAACCTCTGTTAAATAACATTAAAAACCCTAGATAAAAAAAAATAAAAATAAAAAGACCACCTTAATTAACAATTTTCGAAATGTAAACCCAACAAAAATTGATGATGATCATTCATTACATATTGTAAGATTGCACCTGGAATGCTAAATCGCAACTATTTTCTAATTTCAAGTCAAAAAATGTAATCATATAATTTAATGTCGAATCTATTAACAAATTTATCAAACCCCCAAAAAGAAAAAACAAACACAAATTAATGGAAAAGAACAAACAATTTATGATCAAGTTAAAGATTTACACATAATAAAAAAGACAAAAACCAAACCAAACCCATAAAAACCCATCATTCAAAAATCACAAAAATCACAACAACAGAAAAAGATTCAGACGAAAATCAACACGAAAATCACAAAGCCCATCATGCAATTCAAATCAATTTACAAACCCAGAAATCAAACCAAACCCAGAAAATCAAATTCCTCTATTTTGAATTTTGATTCGATGAGATGGACGGTGAGTTGATTGAAGAAGAAGATGAGATGGACGGCAACTATGAGTTGATCGAAGAAGAAGATGAGATGTATGGCGACTGTGGAGCAATGGGAATGAGATGAGCATCGTGGAGTTGATTGAAGAAGAAGATGGGTTTTTGGTAAATTTAATGAAAGGCAAGGATAAAATAGGAAAGTTGTAAAATTTCATTAAACAAAACACTGTAGCGTGTTTTAAGAAGCAGAAGCTGAAATCCAAAAACATGTATTTGTAGCTTCTCAAAAACTCAATTGGGAGAACCTAGAAGTGACAAAAAGCACTTCCCCACGATTTTACCAAACACCGTGTCTTTAGTTTGGAATCACTTTTGGACCCAAAAGTAGCTAGGAAGCAATGCCAAACTGGGCCATAGTCCCAATTTCTTCCAATTACAAATTTTGCGGAATATAATAATGAAATGTGATCAAGCCAAAATTAGTATGATTTTGGCCCCTATTCCTGACTCTCTTTGCTTGATTCTTAGGCATTTCCCTGTATTTAATGTCATTAAATCAAGTGTTTCAGGTTTACTTTGGCCTTAGGGGCATTTGTGAGGAATTTGAGGACTTTGGAGCAAAAAGAGCTTAAGTTGGCAAAACAGGGCATTGTCGCCACTTTACAAAGTGGCGACATGATATCTTAAGTGGTGACAAAATGCATTTCTCAGAAGTAAAACAACAGGTGTTGTCGCCACATCACAAAGTGGCAACATAATGGTAGAAGTTGCGACATAATGCTCATTTCACAATTAAAAGCATCATGTCTTGTCACCACTTTGTGTCGCCATATTGACAAAGTGGCGACAATTGGAATGGCTTCAACGTCACCACTTGCAAAGTAGCGAAAAAGATGAGAAAAGTGGGGACATATGAATCTCAGAATGAGTAACCATTTGTCGCTACTAAGTCGCCAATGGCCACATAAGTGGCGACATCACTCCACATCGAATTTTCTAGCAGTTATCAATACATCTCCGAGTGTGACTATATATATCCCTCTCTTCCAACTTGAGAAGAATCGAAGCATTCCAAGAGCAAGAAATTTACAGAGTTTTAGACCTAGTTTCTCCTCCATACATCACTCTCTCAACTTCCTCCACTCTCTAAACTTGAACTATCTTTTCCATCCAAAACCTCAACACCAACGAAACAAATTAATGCATGTGTATCTAATATTAATCTAGAGCGGGGGTGAATAGATTTTAACTCTTATTACCAAATTTTCGCGTTTAGTCAATTTACGAAAATGCCCTAACTAGTCAATACGATACAACAAGTGTAATATGTGAGGAATTTAAATAACACTTGATATTTACGTGGAAACCCTCAACAGGGAAAAAACACGGGTTGGTAAGTGCACCACACTCGAACCTCGAATCCACTAATTGTGATAACTTTTACAACCTAATTCTGGTATGTAACCCACTACCACTACCTGCAGACCTGTAAAAGTGGACCTAGTCTAATTGCTCAATCCTTACAATCACTACTTGTAATAATGTTCACAGCCTAGGTTGACCTCAACCATTTTTGGCCTATAACCCACCACTACTACTCGTAGGCCTGTAATAGCAATCCTAGATCAAGACTTAATTCTCCGAAGAGATCAAACCCTAAGTGAATATGCAATGATATCCAAATATGCAAATAGAGCTAGGGTAGGTACCCTATATGCTTATCTAGGAATATAATATGACAATAAATTCAATCCTAGATATCAAAAGCTAAATGACATATCATAAAACTTAGCTACGTAGAGGATAACCAATCCTAGATACAATAGCTATCAAAAACAATCTCAAACATTTCAATGAGATTAATTAACTAGATGTATATATCAATCATGAAATAATAGCTATCAAAAAACAATCTCAATCATGCAATGAGATTAATTAGCTAGATGACATATAAACAATAAAACTTAGCTATCACAAATAACCTAAGCAATCAACACATAATCTCATTCTTGTAAGTAGAAATTATCTAAAAGCATACAAGTAATAAATGAGATAGATTGATAAGTAAAAACACTAATTATGTAAGATAATAGTGTTCGACATACCATACCATATGTGTTGAAGAAGACTCATGCATTAGCACATGCTAGATGATCCTAGATGATGCTTAGATGATGATTTATGCATATGGAAATGGATGATCAAAGATGAGTTCTTGGGTAAATTTCTCTCTTTGAAAATCCTCTCAATCAAAAATATGGGTTTTTGAGTCATTGGGAAGACCTAAAGTTAAAGAGGCATATATATATGATGTCCAATTGAAGCTATGTCATTTTGGAAATTTTCCAAAAGTTTCCCCGCAAACTGCTCTACATAGGGCGGTTGTAAGGCGGGTGTAGGGTGGATTGAAAAATCAATAAGGTGCCCGCTGTACGTAGGGCGAGTAAATAACAGTTTGGCCGTGATAGTGCATCAGCTACAACTTCAAGCGCCTCAAAACATGACCAAACGACATCGAAACCTTTCGTATGATATATCGTTGGAAAGTTATAGAAGTCTACATTCTACTTCAATTTATGGAATGACATTTTGATATCTGTAGAAACAGCTATGGTCTATTGAGTGACCAAAGGTCAGAAACGCACAACAACATAGTTGCCCTGCTTTGGTGGTCACTTTGGAGATTTCAAAACCAATCCAAACTGTCATGAAATATTACGAATAATATACTGTTGGAAAGGTATGGGTGTCTAGTTTGTCTAGAATTTTACAAAACTGAATTTAAATCTTTTCATAAAAGGTTATGGTCACAAGACCATATAAAGGTCAGTTTTGAAAAACATTTAAAACATTGAAATCCAATCTTTCAAATTAGACACTTTACTCCAAACAACCAAACCAAAAATAACACTTATCTAAGAGAATAATGAGACATTCTCAAGTAGTCAACCATCGTGCTAAGACATGCACACCATTGTGTAAGCACGGACGTTTTCGATCACACACACGAAAACGAATTACACCACACTTAAGACTAACATGAAGTGCAAGTGTGGGAAGTGAATGCATCCTAATGCCTAACATGTCATGGCATTGTCATTGAACAAGATGCACTCAATTAAAATATGCATGAATATAATTCATGACTTTGCATCCTAATGCCTAAACCTGTCATGGCATTTCAATGAACAAGATGTAATCATTTAAACATGCACGAAGAGACTTCACGACTTTACATCTTAATGCCTAAACATGTTATGACATTTTAATAAACTAGATATAATTAATTAAAACATGCAAGAAGAGATGTTCAAGAACATGCATGCACTTATATAAAACACACAACATACAAGAATAAGATATATGCATGAGTTGTGTGTGTGTGTGCAACTAGATCTTTTATAAGCAAGAAAGCACTAGAATATACCTTTGGTGCTTTTTCTCTTGAGGTCTTGAGCGGGCCTTGGTTGTGCAAAACACCAACCATCAAATACCTAAGCTACCCTTACATCAAGCCCCAATATGTAGTTTGTCCACGAAATAAGCCAATCAATAAATGTGAATCCTTACAACCAATGTCTTGATTACTTCACCCGACCATTCCTCCCTTTCCATTCTCTACATTTCAATACCTTTGTCACTCACCATTAGACACCCACCTATCTAGACACATCCTCTTTTACCACTCTTGACACTAGGAGCAACAAAGGAAGGGAAGGAGCAAGCTCTAAAGAAAGAGGCATAAAGGTGATTTCCTTAATTATTACTTCCCATTCATTTGATTGTAACTATGTGTAACTAAACCCCTAATCTAGGGGATGGTTGTGAAGAACATTTGTTATGGGTTTTGCTTATGCTATGTGTAATTAAATTTTCATTAATCTTTCAAAAATATTCTCACATTGCTAATGAATCAAGCACATTATTGTGTGGGATAATTTGTTGTGAAACCAATCTTGGATTGACACCCTTGATTGGTTAAGGAATTCAGTGAATAGGATAGATTAGTGGTTGGAAGATCAACCCCACTAATCTAAACCCTTGATTTGTACCAAATTAATCCCACTTTGACCCCATTTCCTTAATCGGTTAGGCATTGAGGTGGGAAGATGTTTAGTGTTCACAATAATGACCTAAACACACTCTAGGAAAAAAATGGTTAGCATCTAAGAGATTTGGTCATTAATGATGCTTTGAAGAGCATTACCCACATCACTTGTAACTCCATCAATTCCCTAACAACATCTACTCTATTTGTTTACATCATCCCTCTTATCAAGATTGTTGAGTCTTCTCTTTTTCCTATCATTTTGTATGTTTATCTTAATTGCATGTTTGGTGGTTTATCAAACCACATAACTATCCATTCATTATGATTTATTTTATTGCAATATAGATTATTCAATCAATCTAACATATTACTCCATCTCCCTGTGGAACGAATCTTACTTACCACTTGCTAAGAATTAACATCTTAAAGGATTTTTAAGTGGCTAAACATGATTTTCAAAAGACATAAAAGAGAATTTTGTTGAGCACACAAACGACCTCATCAGAAACCATATCCCGGCACCAGTCCCTCCACCAAATACGGGCCCCATGCCTCTAGATCCGGTTATTCAAGGGGTGAATCGGGATACCTTAAAGCAACAAGTTGTTGCCTTCATTGATAGTATCCGCCTCCGTATGCTCACCCAAGGGATACCCTTCGAGGTACCTAGAACTGTAGAAGAAGATATACTGGAAACTAGAGTACCGGTCTTTGATAGACTTGGACCCTCTCTCCCAGAACAAATTCACCCAGCATATCTCAGACTTCGCCTGGTGAAATCTGCAATTGAGATACCTCCCAGGAGAAACCAACCAGCAGCGGGATCAGTGGTAGAGAAGAGGGCTTCGTAGCCCAACGTAGGTGGTAGTACCGGACTTAGAAGGAACCCACGAGGTAGCCGGTCCCAGACAGAAGAGCACAAAGAGGCGACTTCAGGGTCTAAAACTTCGGAAAATGAAGGATTAGAAGCCCGATCCAAACACAAGGGATCCAAACGCCTAAAGGGTCAGATGGCCAAAATAGCAAAGGAGCTTGAAGAGTTGAGGAAAAGAAAGCATTGGGGTTCCCGAAAGAACCCCCTATGGGAGATGAATGCGCCCTTCTCTAGGAGGATCTGTGAGGTAGAATTACTCCCAAAATTTAAGATGCCTACTGAGAAGTACTCCGAATCGGAGGACCCTGTCAGCCACCTGGAGAGCATTGTCCATCAAATGGAGATCCAAAATGCTACCCGATCAGCGATGTGCTGGATGTTTCCTTTAACCGTGACAGATTGTGCCAAGACATGGTTTAGAAAATTACCTCCATTTAGTGTGGATTCATTTACCAAACTTACCACTGATTTCTATGTATAATTTCAGGGTATTAAGCCTCGCCCCAATGACCCCGTCTTACTCCAATACGTGATCCAAGAACGGGGTGAGACGTTGAGATCCTAGGTAGAAAAGTTCCACAAAAAAGTGATCCAGATGGGAGTGTTCGCCGAAAAGGAGACCTTGGCCAACTTCAGAAGAAACATGTGGGTTGGTTGATTGTTTCGGTCATTCACCAAACATCCACCTGAAACTTACTAGAAGGCCTATGACAGGGTATTAGAACAGGTGGACTTGGAAGAGCAGCTCCAAGTCAAGGTCAAGCACGATGAAGATCGATTGGCCAAGCATCAAAAAAAAGAAGTTTCATAGCCCAGACCCACAAAGAAGTTCCAGAATCATCCTCCAAACCGGTCTACCTACCGACCACCACTTATTTTCCATCATCGGGATAGATATCCCATAAGGAGAACCCTTCTTAGAAAAACGTCTGCTTATAGAAAAGTAGTGCGGATAATAAGGGAAGAGGACTAGTACAATCACTACACCCCTCTCAATGCATCCCGAAAGACCATATACCTTGCCATCCACAACAAGGGTTTGCTCATGAAGCACAGCCTTATCAAGATCCCAATTAACTAGAGGAAATACTGCGACTTCCATAAGGATGTGGGGCATAACACATCGGAATGTTACAGCCTCCACAATCAAATTGAAGGATTGGTAGGGGTGGTCTCTTGATTGAGTTTTTGCAACAGGTACAAGATAGCAACAAGATAGGAAATGAGGTATAAGGAGAGATGCGGGAAGCAGAGGAAAGATGGAAGGATGAAGGGAAAGATCTGATGCAAAAGATCCAGATCATTCATACCATCAGTGGGGGCCCTACCCCAGCTGGAACCTCCAACAATTCAAGAAAGAACCATGCTATGAAGATCCCTCGGCTCACTGCTGGTCTTGATGTACTCTAAGTCAATAAGGGATCTCGAGATCCATCTTGCATTACTCAAATTGTTTTCACAGAAGAAGATGTTTATAATACAGTCCAACCGCACGACGACCCGATGGTGATCACATTACAAATAGCCAACTGCTAGGTTCACCGCATCCTGATTGATACCGGGAGCAGTGTGGACATCTTGTTCAAGGGAGTTCACGATAAGCTCAAACTGAAAAACCCTTACTACAAAAGTTGTACCAGAACTCTATATAAGTTTACCGAGGACTCGCTGCTGCCGGTTGGATCCCATAGGTTACCTATAATAACTGGAGAAAACCCCACCAACAGAACGTAATAATAGAATTTGTTATAGTTGATACCCCATCCGCCTACAACGTGATCCAGGGAAGACCTTTTCTGGCAGGAATCAGAGGGGTATTATCAATCTACCACAATGTTCAGAAGTTCTCGGTTGGAACCAAAGTAGGGCAGGTCAGATGGGATCAGCAAGCAGCCTGTAACTATTATACAGTATCCACCAACCCTACCGCACTAGCCAAGCAGTGCGTGCATGCAACCGATGATCCAAACTATGAGGTACCAGAGTTGGACCACGATGTTCTAGAAGAAGGAGATGTACAAGATATGGTCATAGAGGAGACAGAAAATGAAGGAGAGCGGGGATAGACCAGTGGGTACCCCTCGAAGCAGCTAGAAGAAATACCTATTAGAAAGGGCGATCCAACCAAAATGGTGAAGATAGAAGGCGCATTAGATTGCGAGGTTAAGAAGAGCCTGGTAAAGCTCATTGAAGAATACAGTGATATTTTTGCCAAAAGTCATAAAGAAATGTCGGTCATCCCTCCCAACTTAGCCGCTCACAGATTGACAGTAGATGCAACCTTCAAGCCAGTCAAATACAAGTGGAGGCATTTTAACGCCAAGCAAAATGTCGCAGTACATGAAAAGGTAGATAAGCTTTTGAAAGCCTGATTCATTAGAGAATCTAGCTACCCTAAAAGGATCGCGAATGTGGTCATGGTAACCAAATCCAATGGAAAGTGGCGTAGGTACATGGACTACACCGACCTCAACTGGGCTTACCCGAAGGATAGCTTCCCTCTATCTAAGATAGATCAATTGATTTATTCAATCGCAGGTACTAAGCTTCTGAGCTTCATGGATGCTTTCTCGAGGTACAAGATCATGATGCACCGGGCCGACCAAGACAAAACCAGTTTTATCACCGGGTAAGGCCTTTATTACTACAAGGTAATGCCTTTTAGAATTAAAATTGTAGGTGCCACTTACCAGCGTATGGTGAACAAGTTGTTCAAACAACAGTTATGGAGGTCTATAAAGGTATACATAGACGATATGATCACCAAGTCTCAGCTGACCGAGCAACACCCGAAAGACTTATGACAGACTTTCCAAGTAATAAGAGAGAACCAGACAAGGTTAAACCCCGCCAAGTGCGCTTTCAGGGTAGCAGTAGGAAAATTTCTAGGTTTCATGGTACACGAAAAGGGGATTGAGGCTAATCCCGAGAAGATCAAGGCCATAATGGACTTGGAATCCCCCACTACCCTCAAGCAAGTATAGGGACTGACTGGCAGGATAGCAACACTGAACTACTTTATATCCCGCTCCACCGATAAGTGCTTCCTTTAAAGTTATTAAGCTGGCAGGGTAAGAAGATAAAGTGGGATCAAGAAAGTGAGCAAGCTTTCCAGTCTTTGAAAGAGTACCTGGCTAGCCCACCTCTACTAGTAAAGCCAATCTTAGGAGAGGAATTGTAGCTTTACCTGGCAGTATCAGAAACCGCTACCGGTGGAGCCTTGGTGAAAGAATGAAATGACAGGGTCCAAAGACCAGTCTATTATGCGAGTCGAGCTCTAACTAAGTTCGAGATAAACTACACTTTCTTGGAGAAACTCACCTACACGCTTGTGACTACAGCCAAAAAGCTCCGGCCATACTTCCAAGCTCATACCATCGCAGCGATCACCAACCAGCCACTGAAGCAATTCCTCTAAAGACTTGACATGTCAGACAGATTGGTCATATGGGCTCTGGAACTCACCCAGTATGACTTCAAGTACAAACCAATGACTACAATTAAGGCTCAAGCCTTAGCAGACTTTGTGACAGAATTTAGCATGACTCTGAATCAGGATACAACTGTAACCCTAAACTCGGCTCCAGAGAACCCAGCTCTAGAGAACCTAAAGTGGCCCAACAATTGTAAGACCTGGGTACTATACACGGATGGGGCGTCAAACCAGACGGGCTACAAAGTAGGGATCATCCTAACCGACCTAGAGGGGGTCGAGTGCAGCCACTGTTTTAGATTTAAATTTAGAGCCACAAACAATGAAGTAGAATATAAAGCCTTACTAGCATGACTGAAAGTAGCAGAAGAACTAGGAGCAAACTTCCTCCTAGTTAAGAGCGATCCGCAACTAGTAATCAATTAAGTATTGGGACTATATCAGGCAAAGGGTGACAATATGATAACGTATCTAGAGAAGGTCCGAGAGGCAATGACGAGATTCAAGGGTATGAAGATGGAGTAGATTCCCCGAGATAAGAATTATCGGGCAGATGTCTTGGCTAAGATTGCTTCAAGTTGAGGACAAGCATTGCCAAGAGAAGTACCACTCCAATCGATACCCCAATCCAGCATAACAAAACGAGCAGAAGTGAACCCGGTAAACCTCTTACCATGCTGAATGAATCCTAGTTAAGAGCAATTCGTAGCTAGTAATCAATCAAGTATCAGGACTATATCAGGCAAAGGGTGATAACATGATAGCGTATCTAGAGAAGGTCCGAGAGGCAATGACGAGATTCAAGGGTATAAAGATTGAGTAGATTCCCCGAGATAAGAATTATCGGGAAGATGTCTTGGCCAAGATTGCTTCAAGTTGAGGACAAGCATTGCCAAGAGAAGTACCACTCCAACTAATACCCCGATCCAGCATAGCAAAAAGAGCTGAAGTGAACCCGGTAAACCGCTTACCATGCTGGATGAATCCAATAGCAGATTACCTCTTGAACGACACACTTTCTACGAATCTGGATCAAGCAAGCAAGCAAGCTCAAGAGAACCCATACCCGATACTGCTTACAGACGGGTATCAAAACCGCAAAGGGAAATCCCTTCCACTACTGAGATGTTTTCATCCTGATGATGCACAATAGACCCTTAACGAGGTACACTCAAAGGATTGTGACAATCATGTTTTATGAGAAACACTCACATACCAAGTGCTTAGAATGGGTTATTTCTGGCCAACTCTACACCAGGATGCGAGGCGGTTTACGCGATCCTGTGAACCTTGCCAAAAGACTACAAATCTCCACCACCTTTCTCTAGAGAATCTCTCTTCAATCAGTACACCTTACCCTTTCGCTATCTAGGGACTTGACCTCATTGGGCCACTCTCGATTGCTCCAAGTCAGGCCAATCATGCCATCGTGGCAATAGATTATTTCACTCAGTGGGTGGAAGCAGAGTCCCTCACTCAAATAACTGAAGCAAATACTACAAGTTTTGTCAAACAGAACATTGCTTTTCGATTGTTACGATTATGCTCAAGAGCAAGAGTGTAATGTTGTAATTGACAATCTTTTTCATATTAATAAAGTGATTTCTGGTTTAACAAATCGTATAGCATTTATAGTTTAATATTATAATTGTCAAAGTAAATAATTATAAGGTCTAAAGACTATGGGAAAAGAAGAATTGTTCGTACATCTGGATATGTATGTGGTAGACACAATTCTTTAGTTAGTCTTGAATAATGTTCACAAATTAAGTCAAAGGTTGGGCACCTTTATCTTGTTAAAGTTGTATAATTCTTTTGCTAGCATTTGAGTGGGATCAAATGAGATATGATGAGTCTAAAATCATCGGAGTGTCTTCGAGCAAAAGGATCTAGTGCACTGGGTGCATTGAACTGGATCACAATGAAAAGCTTTATCTAGAACCGTCAATAGATAATAGTCTTTTCATTATCAGGACAATCGGAGAGTCTATCTTAATCCTGAGATAAATGATGGACTTATGGTTGCAAGTGATATCATTTGAGTTATCAATGAGTACGATTATATCGCATAGTCTATCCTCGATAGTTTGGTGATATTCATTTGTTAATCGATAGAGGACTTCATTTATAGATATGGACATCGTGGCTCCATTTAATTAAATGAGAGTATAATATCATCATATGGATGTTTTGAGTTAATGGATATTAAATCTCAACGTTGAGTTTTCGATAGTGTCTATTGAAAACATAGCTTCTGGACAAGTCAAAATATCCAAGTTCAAAACGTGGTCATATGAGTAAATATGGTAACTTGGAGAGTTATAGGCGGTCTATGAACTCTTGGCGATTACTGATATTAATCACGAGGATACACTATCTCCAATATGATTGTCTAGGGTATGAATGAGGAGCATCTTCCTTTTCTATCTTTATTTAAGAGTTCAGTTTTAGCTCTTTAGTGGAATGAGTTAAAACTAATGGATCGGACCTAAGTGAATCGTTTGTTGATTGTGATTAGGTTATGTCTATTGAAGCTTAAATTTAGATGGCCCGCCAAGATCCCCAATCCACACGGACTTGCATGGATCACTTGATATATTCTACCGGACCAATTTAAGGGTCCATCTAGAATTGCATTTAATATATTAAGAATATAATTTGCACATTATTTTAGTAATGGGCTGCTCAATTATATTAATATATTAATGAAAGACATGTGGGCTTGTTTCTTTTAGTAAGAATGGGTCTGGTTCACATGTGGGCTTTTTATTTAAAGTCCAATGGATTAAATGAAATAAGAAAATAATATTTTGGCCCATTTACTCTAAGTGGGGCGGCAAGGGTTAGTTTAACCTAATATATTATTTTGTTTCATTGTTTTAATTAAATAAGAATTAATTAATTTATTAATTAATTGTTTAATTAAAGAAACAAATCTTTTCTAATCAGGAAATATATTTCCTAAAAGTAAAATTAAAAGACTTGTTTGATAAGGAAATAAATAATTAGTTTTATTTATTTAATCAAATAAGAAGTCTTTTTTATTTAGTCAAAATAAAAGAATAAAAGATCTATGAGTTGGATTAGGGTTTGATGTCTTAAAAACTAGATGGAAATTAGGGTGCAACATAAGCCTATGGTGGGCATGTGATTTCGGCAACCCTAGTTATTTCTAGGTTAGGATTTTGACAACCCTAATAATAATAGAAAAGAAGAAGCAAACTTAGGCCACCTATATATTGACAAGTATAGAATTCGGCCACAAAAAAAAATGATATGGGTTCATGATACAAATTTCTTCTTCTTCTCAATTCATAGAAAGCTTTTTATTCTACTAAAACAAAAAGGAGTGTTAGATTATTCTTTGATAGTATACTATTTGCTTATTCATCAATAAGTTTGTGTATACGATATCGATCTAGGTTCACGCGAGTTTCGATCATTATATTGAGAACTCAAAAGTGACCGGAATAATCTTAGTCATTCTTTTGATTGTTTTTGTGACTAACAAAGAAAAGAAAAGTTTGTTTTGTCTATTCATAGGTTTGCAATTCAAAGAAAAGGGAGACCACGCTCCTAGGTGATCCACGTTCGTGCTAGGATTGAAGATCTTGCGGATTACCATCGACGTAAGTCAATCGGATCACGCGACAAAAGGTATTCAACTTTTTGTTATTGTATATGTATGTTTAATTAATTAAAGGGTTTAAGGTTCATAAAGGAAAATTTTTAAAAGTCACTAAATCTAATTTTTAGTATCGCTTCCGCTGCGTGCACTTCTTTGGCTTTTTTTTTTTCCAACACCGATTTGGTACCCCGATGGCCATAATAATTGATATGGGAAAGCAATTCAATAATGCCAAATTCATAAAGTCTTACGAAAAGCGGGGTATCAACCTCCGCTTTGCTTCAGTAGCCCATCCTCAGACAAATGGATTAGTAGAAGTCACCAACAAGACAATCAAAAAGCTCCTGAAAAAGAAGCTCCAACAAAAGAAATGGAAGTGGGCTGAAGAATTCCCTAACGTGTTGTGGGCATATTAGACTACCAAGAGGGCTGCAATTAGGGAGACCCCTTACTCGTTGGCCTTTGGGACAGAAGCAGTCCTGCCTATCAAACACAAACTGACATCTTTCCGGGTTCAGCATTATTAATCAGAAGATAATGAGGCTAATTTAAGAGCCAACCTAGACCTTCTCGAGGAAAAGTAGGATAAAGCATCTGAGAGGATGGTAACTTACCAAAGTAAGATAGCCCGACACTTCAACAAGAAAGTAAGGACCCGAAGCTTCAAGGAAGGAGACTTGGTCCTTAGGAAAGTAACCCAGAATACGTGAAAGAGGTTAGACGGAGGACTAGATCCTAAATGTAGTGCGTCTTGAAGGCTGAACGTGTTCTACTCGCCCATGAATCTTTCCTCTAATCATCCAGTTACTAACCCGCTTGTTGACTTCGACGCCGATAGCGCACTTGGAAACATTCCAGATGCGACCAATAGGTCCGTAAGAACCCTTGTGAATGACACCATTAACCTTGGTGACCGTAGATTCGCCGACCTAGAAAATCTTCAAATCAGTGGAAAGAACGGAATCTCCTTGCCCTATCCGACAATCTCGGACGATGCTCCCGGTCTTATTACGGGAACCCAGCCCGATACGAAGTTCCCTACTAAAGCAACAATGCCAGATCGGGATGGAACTTGGCCCGATATCACCATCGCCATGTTCTTTCCTCCTTATGTATGATTGAAAATCTTCGGCAAGGTTGATCTTTTCCATATAAAGAAGGGCACCAAGACTAACATCGAAGACTGATGGATTCGCCATCAAAAAGGAAGGCCCGGGATAAGCTTTTTTTACTCTTTATAAAAAAATTTCAAAATGAATGGTGAAGATGAGGGGTGGGCTATTTATAGAGAGAAATATACAGTTACCGGTAAAGAAAAATAATGACCGAGAACATACAGGCAACGGTTTCGAGGATATCGCGCCAAAAACGGCCTATTCAAATAAGAAGACCACTCACGACCTAACACGTGGATCGTTCATTAACTCTAGGCGTACTCGATGAAGATTTACTCCTAAATAATGGAAACCAGCCAAGTAGGATGGAAATTCTTCAAGCATTCTAAAAATCCTGACTCCAACCAACCCCAAATCAATGTTCAAGTCAATGGGGACTTCTGTTAACCACCAAAATTGGAAAAGGACCAAAGAAGAATTTTCCACCCAGAATCAAGGTAGAAGGACGTCACAAAGAAAGCCTCCCAGTATCCCTCTACCAAATCCACTAGTACCCCCGTTGCTGAATATGTCGAGTACGCCTTCAGTCAACCCATATGAAGACTAAGGACATTCTTTGCGTACCAGGTGACGTAGAAATAAGTGTCCTAGCACCTCGCTGTTAGGATTATGCTCAATAGCAAGAGTATAATGTCATAATTAACAATCTTTTTCATATTAATAAAGAGATTTCTGGTTTAACAAATCGTATAGCATTTATAGTTTATATTATAATTGTCAAAGTAAATAATCATAAGGTCTAAAGACTATGGGAAAAGAAGAATTGTTCGTACATCTGGATATGTATGTGGTAGACACAATTCTTTAGTTAGTCTTGAATAATGTTCACAACTTAAGTTAAAGGTTGGGCACCTTTATCTTGTTAAAGTTGTAGAATTCTTTTGCTAGCATTTGAGTGGGATCAAATGAGATATGATGAGTCTAAAATCATCGGAGTGTCTTCGAGCAAAAGGATCTAGTGCACTGGGTGCATTGAACTGGATCACAATGAAAAGCTTTATCTAGAACCGTCAATAGATAATAGTCTTTTCATTATCAGGACAATCGGAGGGTCTATCTTAATCCTGAGATAAATGATGGACTTATGGTTGCAAGTGATATCATTTGAGTTATCAATGAGTACGATTATATCGCATAGTCTATCCTCGATAGTTTGGTGATATTCATTTGTTAATCGATAGAGGACTTCATTTATAGATATGGACATCGTGGCTCCATTTAATTAAATGAGAGTATAATATCATCATATGGATGTTTTGAGGTAATTGGATATTAAATCTCAACGTTGAGTTTTCGATAGTGTCTATTGAAAACATGGCTTCTGGACAAGTCAAAATATCCAAGTTCAAAACATGGTCATATGAGTAAATATGGTAACTTGGAGAGTTATAGGCGGTCTATGAACTCTTGGCGATTACTGATATTAATCACGAGGATACACTATCTCCAATATGATTGTCTAGGGTATGAATGAGGAGCATCTTCCTTTTCTATCTTTATTTAAGAGTTCAGTTTTAGCTCTTTAGTGGAATGAGTTAAAATTAATGGATCGGACCTAAGTGAATCATTTGTTGATTATGATTAGGTTATGTCTATTGAAGCTTAAATTTAGATGGCCCGCCAAGATCCCCAATCCACACGGACTTGCATGGATCACTTGATATATTCTACCGGACCAATTTAAGGGTCCATCTAGAATTGCATTTAATATATTAAGAATATAATTTGCACATTATTTAAGTAATGGGCTGCTCAATTATATTAATATATTAATGAAAGACATGTGGGCTTGTTTCTTTTAGTAAGAATGGGTCTGGTTCACATGTGGGCTTTTTATTTAAAGTCCAATGGATTAAATGAAATAAGAAAATAATGTTAGGCCCAATCTTAATCAAGTGGGGCGGCAAGGTTAAAATTTTAACCTAAAATATTATTTTGTTTCATTTGTTTTAATTAAATAAGAATTAATTAATTTATTGATTAATTGTTTAATTAAAGAAACAAATCTTTCCTAAAAGTAAAAGACTTGTTTGACAAGGAAATAAATAAATTAGTTTTATTTATTTAATCAAATAAGGAGTCTTTTTATTTAGTCAAAATAAAAGAATAAAAATCAAGGAGTTCGATTAGGGTTTGAAGTCTATTAAGTTGAAAAGAATTAGGGTTGAATTTAAGTCACCCTATATAAGTGACATTATAGAATTCGGCCAACCCTAATCTTAGACTACATAGAATTCGGCAACCCTAAAGGAAAAAGAAGAAAAAATCCGGCCAACCTATATATGTGTTCTTATAGGGTTCGGCCACGACAATCCATTGTGTGCTTGAGTTTTTTATTTCTTTCTTCTTCTTCTTAATTCCAAGAGAGAGTTTTTATTCTAAAAAGAAAAAAGAGAGTGTGAAATTATTCTTTGATAGTATATTATTGCTTAATCATCAATAAGCTTGTGTATACGATATCGATCTAGGTTCACGCGAGTTTCGATCATTAGATTGAGAACTCAAAAGTGACCGGAATAATTTTTGACATTCTTTTGATTGTTTTTGTGACTAACAAAGAAAAGAAAGTTTTTTGTTTGGTCCATTCACAGGTTTGCAATTCAAAGAAAATGGAGACCACGCTCCTAGGTGATCCACGTTCGTGCTCGGATTGAAAGTCTTGCGGATTACCATCGACGTAAGTCAATCGGATCACGCGACAAAAGGTAATTTACTTTTGTTAACATATATGCATGTTTATTGATTAAAAGGGTTTAAGGTTCATAAAGGAAAAATTTTAAAAGTCACTAAATCGTTTTTTAGTATCGCTTCCGCTGCGTTTACCACTTTTATTTATTATTTTTCCCTACAATTGGTATCAGAGCCTAGGTTGAACCCTTTTAATTAATTAACATATATATACGTGGATCTGTTTCTTTTTATTGTGATTATGCATGTTTAGAAAGAGATGGCACTCTAGGTATTCAAATATATAATTACATGTGATGTATGGATTTATATATGTTTTATGTGGTTTGTTATTGCTCGATTTTTGCCCTAGATTTTCAATGTAATTTGTGTTTCGGAGTTGTAACAAGAAGGGTGGTCTATTATCGCCATAATTCCTTCTTGGTAGATTGCTAGGTTTTATTTTTTTTATATGTGCAGTATTTTTTTTTAGGGTTACTGCAGTTTTTTTTTGTTTTTTTTAGTATGTGCAGTTTTTTGTTTGTAAAATACTGCAGTGAATAAAAAAAAAAAAAAATTAATACTGCAGTATTTATTATATATATACTACCATAATATGTTTAGGTCTTGAAGATTCGAAGACACGAAGCAAAACGAAGCAACCGAAACTGTGAACGAGCACCGTGCACACCCTAGGAGTGGATTGGGCTGCGCATGGCAAGCCCAAGCTTGGTGGGCTGCGCACGGCAGCCCTGGAGTCCTCATGGGCTGCACACGGCAGCCCCTTAGTGGGGTTGTGAGTTGTGCTCGCCCGTGGGTTGGGCCGAAGGATGAGCGTATGGTTGATGGGCCACCTGAAGATCTTGTATTCCTGACAAATTGTAATTTACTTGTTTTTCTAGGATGGGCCAAAGTTGTTGCTATTTAATTTATGCTTAAATATTACAATATTTGTTATTGTATGATAACATGACATATAGAATAGGAGTGCCACGCATTTATCTCTTTTTGGTATGAACATGCATTGAATGATTTAGGTATCTAAATTGGCATCTAGATAACTCGGTAAATCATTCTATGGGATTTAATCACACGCCTTAAATAATTGAGTGGGAGAAGGTGTTTTGGTAACACCTATGGCCTCCAAGGTTAGTTGAGCTTTATTATTTATTGGTAATCCCCCCAAGGGGCGTCCATGAATGGAATTTAGCAACATACTTCCTTACAAGGATAGACTAGACAATGGACTCAAACGAGATCTACTCCCCAAGGAGGGATTTTCGTGAGAGAAAATTGAGGGTCGATATCTTGGTAACACACTCAATGTAATTTTATTGATATCCTCCCAAGAGTTCTTGTTAATAAAATTGCAAGGCTAAAATTGAAAACGCTGGTTGTTATGTTAACAATTAGGTGGGACCTAGTCTAACTAGTAAATGGTGCGAACTCCCAAAGGAGGCGTGACATTTATGGGTGTTAGATCACCGTTGAATTTTATGATTGAGTTATTTATTTAATTTAAGATAAATATTTAAAAGTGTTTTATCATGATTATTTACTTATATATGTTTTGTTCAGAAATCATGACCCCATCACTTATGAACATCCTGAAAGATAACACTTTAACTGGAGATAATTATGTCACATGGAAAAGGAAAATTGGGTTGTTACTGCAAAGTGAAAAACATAAGTTTGTTCTAACTACTCCTAAACCACCTGCTCCTAATAATGAATCTAGCATAATGTATAGAGATGAGTATGAGCAGTGGAAGACTTCAGATGATATGGCAAAATGTTACATTATGGCCACTATCTCCGACGTGTTGCAACAGCAGCATGAAGGAATGGAGTCCGCTGCTGATATAATGATGTCTCTAGAGGAGATGTTTGCTATGAAGTCTAGGACGACTAAGAGAGAGGCAGTGACTGCTTTTATGAATCTTAGGATGAAACCTGGACAGGCTGTGAAAGATCACATGATGAAAGTCATAGCACATCTCAACATTGCTGAACTGCATGGCGCTGAGATAGATGGTGAGACAAAGATTGATATGGTTGTCAATTCATTGTCAGATTCCTTTGATCAGTTCAAATTGGACTACACTTTGAACAAAAAGGAATACACCTTACAAGGCCTGATGCAAGATGTTCAAAGTGCTGAAAAGATCCTTGTGAAAGGCAAAGGTCAAGAGATTCATATGGTTGGTAAAGTTGCTACTGTTAAGGCCCGTCAAAAGGTCAAGAAACAACAGAAGAAAAAGCAACTTGGGCCTATCAAGAAGGAGACCAAGAAAGTAACAAAGATCAAAGGGAAATGCTTCCTTTGTGGTGAAAAGGGACATTGGAAGAGAAATTGCCCAAAGTCCCAGAACAAGAAGGAAGAAAGTAATTTGAATTATCTAGAAACATGTTTTTTGGCTGATTCTACAGATTCTTGGATCATAGACTCAGGAGCCACTAATCATGTTTGTTATTCCTTGCAGGGGTTTCAAGAAAGGAGAAAGCTGAGTAAGAATGAAATCAATTTGCGCTTGGGCAACGGAACGTTAGTGTCTGCAAGTGCAGTGGGAGATATTAGAGTTTATTTGGATTCTAGAAGGCATTTAGATTTAATAGACGTTTATTATGTACCTCAATTCAAGAGGAATTTAATTTCAGTTTCTTGTTTGAATAAATTTGGATATTCGGTTACTTTTAATAAAGTTTTTATTATTAGTAAGAATGACAAAATTATTTGCCAAGGTACATTGGAAAACGGTCTATACTTTTTGCATAGAAATATCTCTCACTCGTTAGACACAGAAATAACGGAACCTAATCATAAAAGAGTAAAATTATCAACAGATGAAACCTACCTTTGGCATTTACGCTTAGGTCATATTAATCTTAATAGGATTAAAAGATTGGTATGTGACGGACCTTTGAGTGACTTAAAGGTTGATGATCTACCAACTTGTGAGTCTTGTTTGGAAGGTAAAATGACCAAAAGGACGTTCTCTGCCAAAGGTGCAAGAGCCACTGAATGTTTAGGATTGATACACACTGATGTATGTGGACCTATGAGCATTCAAGCTAGAGGTGGATATGAGTACTTCATCACCTTCACGGATGATTACTCGAGATTTGGTTATATGTATCTCATGAGACATAAGTCGGATGCTTTTGACATGTTCAAAGCATTCAAAGCTGAAGTGGAAAATCAGCTTGAGAAACACATAAAAATCTTGAGATCTGATCGTGGTGGAGAATATCTATCTGGTGAGTTTCAGCAATATCTTATTGATAATGGGATAGTTTCTCAGTTTTCTGCACCAGGTACACCTCAACAGAATGGGGTAGCAGAAAGGAGAAATAGAACTCTTTTGGATATGGTTAGGTCTATGTTGAGTTATTCAACGCTTCCTATTTCTTTTTGGGGATATGCTTTACAAACTGCTATATACATTCTAAACGATGTACCATCTAAGTCTGTTCATAAAACACCGCATGAGTTGTGGACTGGGCGCAAGCCTAGTTTACAACACTTAAGGATATTTGGTTGTCCTGCGCATGTGTTAAAAGGAAAGACAGAAAAGATGGAGTCCCGTTCAGAAACATGTATATTTGTAGGGTATCCAAAAGAAACTAAAGGATATTATTTCTATAGTCCTTCAGATCTTAAAGTATTTGTTTCGACAAATGCTAAATTTCTGGAAAAGGACTATATGAATGATTCTGTGCCTAGAAGTAGAATTGTCCTGAATGAGATATCAGGAGATACAATTCCACGAGAGGTTACACAACCTAACCCAATTGTAAGTTCCGATCCAACACAAGATCAACAACCTACCATTCCTCGTCGTAGTGGGAGGGTTAGAACACAACCCGAAAGATACATCGGTCTGGGAGAATCAGTGGAGAATCTCCCGGACGACGATGATCCCTATACGTACAAGGAAGCTATGGAGGATGTTGATAGTCGCCATTGGCAAAAGGCAATGCAATCCGAGATTGAATCTATGTTCGATAACAAAGTCTGGTCCCTTGTAGACTTGCCTAAAGGGATAAAACCCATTGGGTGCAAGTGGGTATACAAGAGGAAAAGAGGTATGGATGGAAAGGTGGAAACCTTTAAAGCTAGATTGGTAGCTAAAGGGTATACACAGAAAGAAGGTATCGATTACGAGGAAACCTTCTCTCCTGTGGCCATGCTTAAATCCATTAGGATACTCTTATCCATTGCAGCATCTTTAGATCTAAAGATTTGGCAAATGGACGTCAAGACAGCTTTCCTAAATGGAAGTCTTGACGAAAGCATCTATATGATGCAACCAGAGGGATTCATTGAAAAGGGCCAAGTGGATAAGGTATGCAAGTTGCAGAAATCCATATATGGATTAAAGCAAGCATCCAGATCCTGGAACATAAGGTTTGATCAAGCTGTCAAAGGTTTTGGATTTATTCAGAATCCTGACGAACCTTGTGTATACAAAAGGATTAAAGGCGACAAGTTGGTTTTCCTGATTCTTTATGTTGATGATATACTACTCATTGGAAACGATGTAGGTGTATTGACATCAGTAAAAGAATGGTTAGCAAAACAATTTGATATGAAGGACTTAGGAGAAGCAAGTTTTATTCTAGGTATCCAAGTAATAAGGGATAGAAAGAATAGAACGATTGCATTATCCCAAGCTTCATACATAGACAAAATCTTGTCTAGGTTTTCCATGCAGGATTCCAAGAAAGGTATGTTACCTTTCAGACATGGAATCAAGCTTTCTAAGGAACAAGTTCCTAAGAATGAGCATGAAGAGCAATTCATGAGTAGAGTTCCATATGCCTCGGCAGTTGGAAGTCTCATGTATGCAATGCTCTGTACTAGACCAGATATTTGTTTTGCTGTTGGCATAGTTAGCAGGTTTCAATCGAAACCTGGACCTGATCACTGGACGGCAGTCAAGCATATTTTCAAGTATCTTAAGAGAACGAGAGATAATATGCTTGTATACTCTGGAGGGGATTTGGTTCCCGTTGGGTATACAGATTCTGATTTCCAATCAGATTCTGACTCCAGAAAATCCACATCAGGGGCTGTGTTTACTATTGGAGGAGGAGCAGTTATATGGAGGAGTATCAAGCAATCTTGTATTGCTGATTCCACCATGGAAGCTGAGTATGTTGCTGCATGCGAAGCTGCCAAAGAGGCTGTTTGGCTCCGCCAATTCATGATTGACTTAGAAGTGGTTCCTAGTGCGAATAAGCAGATCACTATCTACTGTGACAACAGTGGAGCAGTGGCTAATTCGAAAGAACCAAGAAGTCACAAGAGAGGTAAACACATTGAAAGAAAGTATCATCTTTTAAGGGAGATTGTTCAAAGAGGTGACGTGGCGATTACCAAAATCGCGTCAGCAGAAAATCTAGCGGATCCCTTCACAAAGGCTCTACCTCAGAAGAGTTTCGATGGGCATCTAGAGAATATGGGCTTGAGAGATATGACACATTTGCTATAGCGCAAGTGGGAGATTGTTAGGATTATGCTCAATAGCAAGAGTGTAATGTTGTAATTAACAATCTTTTTCATATTAATAAAGTGATTTCTGGTTTAACAAATCGTATAGCATTTATAGTTTGTATTATAATTGTCAAAGTAAATAATCATAAGGTCTAAAGACTATGGGAAAAGAAGAATTGTTCGTACATCTGGATATGTATGTGGTAGACACAATTCTTTAGTTAGTCTTGAATAATGTTCACAACTTAAGTTAAAGGTTGGGCACCTTTATCTTGTTAAAGTTGTAGAATTCTTTTGCTAGCATTTGAGTGGGATCAAATGAGATATGATGAGTCTAAAATCATCGGAGTGTCTTCGAGCAAAAGGATCTAGTGCACTGGGTGCATTGAACTGGATCACAATGAAAAGCTTTATCTAGAACCGTCAATAGATAATAGTCTTTTCATTATCAGGACAATCGGAGGGTCTATCTTAATCCTGAGATAAATGATGGACTTATGGTTGCAAGTGATATCATTTGAGTTATCAATGAGTACGATTATATCGCATAGTCTATCCTCGATAGTTTGGTGATATTCATTTGTTAATCGATAGAGGACTTCATTTATAGATATGGACATCGTGGCTCCATTTAATTAAATAAGAGTATAATATCATCATATGGATGTTTTGAGGTAATTGGATATTAAATCTCAACGTTGAGTTTTCAATAGTGTCTATTGAAAACATGGCTTCTGGACAAGTCAAAATATCCAAGTTCAAAACGTGGTCATATGAGTAAATATGGTAACTTGGAGAGTTATAGGCGGTCTATGAACTCTTGGCGATTACTGATATTAATCACGAGGATACACTATCTCCAATATGATTGTCTAGGGTATGAATGAGGAGCATCTTCCTTTTCTATCTTTATTTAAGAGTTCAGGTTTTAGCTCTTTAGTGGAATGAGTTAAAATTAATGGATCGGACCTAAGTGAATCATTTGTTGATTATGATTAGGTTATGTCTATTGAAGCTTAAATTTAGATGGCCCGCCAAGATCCCCAATCCACACGGACTTGCATGGATCACTTGATATATTCTACCGGACCAATTTAAGGGTCCATCTAGAATTGCATTTAATATATTAAGAATATAATTTGCACATCATTTAAGTAATGGGCTGCTCAATTATATTAATATATTAATGAAAGACATGTGGGCTTGTTTCTTTTAGTAAGAATGGGTCTGGTTCACATGTGGGCTTTTTATTTAAAGTCCAATGGATTAAATGAAATAAGAAAATAATGTTAGGCCCAATCTTAATCAAGTGGGGCGGCAAGGTTAAAATTTTAACCTAAAATATTATTTTGTTTCATTTGTTTTAATTAAATAAGAATTAATTAATTTATTGATTAATTGTTTAATTAAAGAAACAAATCTTTCCTAAAAGTAAAAGACTTGTTTGACAAGGAAATAAATAAATTAGTTTTATTTATTTAATCAAATAAGGAGTCTTTTTATTTAGTCAAAATAAAAGAATAAAAATCAAGGAGTTCGATTAGGGTTTGAAGTCTATTAAGTTGAAAAGAATTAGGGTTGAATTTAAGTCACCCTATATAAGTGACATTATAGAATTCGGCCAACCCTAATCTTAGACTACATAGAATTCGGCAACCCTAAAGGAAAAAGAAGAAAAAATTCGGCCAACCTATATATGTGTTCTTATAGGGTTCGGCCACCACAATCCATTGTGCTTGAGTTTTTTATTTCTTTCTTCTTCTTCTTAATTCCAAGAGAGAGTTTTTATTCTAAAAAAAAGACAAAAGAGAGTGTGAAATTATTCTTTGATAGTATACTATTGCTTAATCATCAATAAGCTTGTGTATACGATATCGATCTAGGTTCACGCGAGTTTCGATCATTAGATTGAGAACTCAAAAGTGACCGGAATAATTTTTGACATTCTTTTGATTGTTTTTGTGACTAACAAAGAAAAGAAAGTTTTTTGTTTGGTCCATTCACAGGTTTGCAATTCAAAGAAAAAGGGAGACCACGCTCCTAGGTGATCCACGTTCGTGCTCGGATTGAAGGTCTTGCGGATTACCATCGACGTAAGTCAATCGGATCACGCGACAAAAGGTAATTTACTTTTGTTAACATATATGCATGTTTATTGATTAAAAGGGTTTAAGGTTCATAAAGGAAAAAATTTAAAAGTCACTAAATCGTTTTTTAGTATCGCTTCCGCTGCGTTTACCACTTTTATTTATTATTTTTCCCTACACTCACCACACCAGGAATCCCACTACTCTGCCACTTCAGTATCTCGTTACAATATCCGTTAGAATCTCAATACCCCGACAACCAGAAGACCAATAATAATCTTCATCCAGTATGAGGATCTAGATACCATGATACCGCCTAGAACCAGCTCACCAAGCAGCCAGAATACCGAATAAGGAGGCAACCAAGGTAAGGGTTAAAGTTGCAAAGAGATATACCAGAACGTCAACGTTTTATCACTAAAGAGGTGGACTTGTTCCTGCCATTTAAGAGTTCTATTTGAAACTAGAGTCTGCCAGAATCCTCCCAAGAAGGAATCACTTGATTCTAGGGATTAGATTTCCCACGATATTCTCGCTTATCTCCAAGGAAAGTCCCTTGATTGCTAAAACCCTACCAAAATTACAAGAGTGCATGGCAAGAAACAGGACCTATATATATGACACTATACATCATGGAAAAGAGGACCCAAAAAATATTACATAAATTCTACTTATTGACAGGAACGATGTCTCCATCATCGACTGTGTCAGTTTTCGCCTATAACCCATGTTTCGTATTAGATTTGTATTTTCTATGATGAGCAACGTGTATTTTATTTCTTTCATATGGCAATAAAATCGTGTGTTCTTGACCTTTTATCATATTGCATCTAGTTGTTTGTCAATAGATCATTTAGGTATCGAACTACGTGATACCCCTCCGACCGTGATCAGTTTCGATCGTGGTCCTCAGAGTTGTTAATTGGAAATTATCCCAGTGACAATTTTCTGTTAACACTTACGATACATGCTGGACACCTTATCTTGATTAAAATTGTGGGTCTTTTATTTTCAATTGGAAAGTGATGAGTCTAGAATCACCAAGTGAAAGACTTTGAACAAAAGACCTAGTACATATGATGTATTGTATAAATCAAGTGAATAGTATATTTCAATTTTACCGTTAATAGAATAATACATTCACAACAGAGCAATTGAAATATCTATCTTAATCCTGAAATAAATAATGTACCATATGTATTATGAATTGTAACGTTTGAGTTATCAATGGGTACGACCACAGAATAACAGTTTAATCACGATAATTTGGCGTTATTTATTCATATGTCATAGCAAACATATATTTATAGATATGAACATCATAGCTCTTATAATTAAATAAGAGTAAATACTACCTTATGGGTCTTACAAGAACTTGGATAATAAATCTTGGTATTGAGTATTCAATATAGAGTTATTGAATCATGATTTATGATAAATCAAAATTATCCATTAGACGTAAAGATGGTCCTAAAGAATAAAATAATTAATAATACAACAGTACAAATACATTTTAATTATTGGTATTTTTTATGAGGATACATATTTCACACAATTGCTTAGGGTAAAAATATTTAATATATTTTATTTTAATTCAAGAGTGCAATTTCAGTTTTTTTTAGTGAACTAAATTGAAATTAATATATTTGGGCTCAATTAATTAAAATTTAATTGGTACTTGAGCCAAATATATTAGAGTTGATAATTAAAATAACCTGTAGGTCCCCAAACTTCACAAGTTAAATTGAATCATCTAAAAGAAACCTATTAGGTTCAAATGTTGGGTTTAAAGATAAAGACTCATCTTACTTCTTTTATTTTATTTCCCATTAGGAATGGAAAATGAATCAAAATAGGATTTTGATAGAAAAATAAATAAAATAAAATAAAAAGGAAAAGACTTCTAATAAGATTAGACTTATTAAATCATAATCGGATTTGTGATTCTTGTGTTCTATAAGAAAACAAATTATTCTTTTATAAAAGGTAGCTTAAGAGAAAAATTAGATTTACACCAAGCTTGTCATTGATATTAACGTTGACACAAGCATAAAAGTAAGTTGTAAGTTTCAAATTCGATTTGAGTTTTTAATCTTTTTCTTTTAAGTCTTATAGGTGGATTTACACATTGGTTCAAAGAAAAATGATCCAACACTTCTAGATGATTCATTTTTATGCTAAGTGCAGAAGATTTACGGAGACTAAACAACAAAGATAATTTCTAAATTAATTAAATTTGCATTACGTTTAGAATACGATCCGGTGATATTTTAAATTTTTTTTATAAAAAAAAAAAAAAAAAAAAAAGTTCTGCAATTACATTTATTTTCAAAACCATTGTTTTTCCCTACATTGCATGCATTGGTATCAGAAGAAGTCAGAAATGAAGTGGAAAGATGCTATCTAGAATTACCAATCTCTGCAATGCCCGTTACTGCTTCTGACCGACAATATAGTAGACTCTTTAACCTAGCATCGGCGTTAAATGTGAGCAACAACAGACTTAGATTGGTCAATTAAATTTTCTTCATGTGCTTGATCTCACAAACTTAGAGAGATTGGATCTATCTGTAAACCATCTATATGGCGAAATCCCCTCGTGGTCTCCATTTCTTGTCATGGTTCACCATTGCACACAACAATCTTCAAGGACCAATACCTTGAGGAGGTGAGTTTGATACTTTTCCCACCTCTAGCTTTGAAGGAAATCAAGGTTTGTGTACAACACTCGTGTCCCACAATTACTGGTCTTGCTATGTCAATTGCTGGAGCTGTTTTCGGACTCCTTATTGGGATCACAAGTGGTGCACTTTACCCCCTTTAGCAAGTTAAAGTTTCAAACCTTTGAAGCAGTAAAATTCTCTCCAAAATACCTATATGAGTATTTACCCATGAGGGTTGCATATTTAATACAATGATAAATAATGTAACCAGCAACACTGGCTTCAACAAGGAGTTAAAGTTGCTTAATAAAGGAGAAAAAGACAATCTCAACATATTTACAATTAAATGTTTTTTCTGTACAGACATTTGTTCACTGAAAACATGAAAGAAAAGATAAAAATCCTTCAATCAACATTTCAACTTTTGCAAATTCTCTTGTAAAAATGCAGAGTATATATTATATGCTTGTTTCATATGTATATCACTTGCACTAACAAGTCTTTGGGCCGCAACCACGAATCATAACAGTAAGTACATTTTAGTATTACATAAAACATAATTAACCTAATCTTACAAAGGCTACTAATCTACAAATATCGACCATATACCAACCAAAATGCAGCTCATTTGCTTAAGAACTTCAATTAATCCATTTGCTGAATCAAATCCATCTCAAGCATTCTTTTCCGTAGTATCGATTATCAAATTATGATCTGTCATCATTCATTACCTGAGCATGTCTCCAGTATGCAACTGTGGCCCGCTCAACGCTGGCGAAATGCTGAATTTATTACCATTACCATAAAATGATGGATGCCCAAGAGGCATTGGTCGATCCGGGATTGGTGGGACTTCAACGTCTCCTTCCAACATTTTCAGAGCATCAGCAATGGTAGGCCTCAAAGCCACCATAACATGAGCACACAAAATTCCAACTAATACAAATCTCTCCATTATTGCCTTTGGATTTGAATTCACGGAATCCCCTTCTCTCAACAAAGATGCATCCAAAGCTTTGTCTATCTTTCCAGCTTTCACCAATGACCAAGCCCAATCCGTGATCAGAAATGCACGCGGAGATCCTGATGAAGACAAATCAAGAGCTTTTCTCCCACACATTATCTCCAAAACAACCACCCCAAAGCTATAAACATCACTCTTCTCAGTCAACTGACCATAAAGTGCATACTCAGGGGCTAAGTACCCATGAGTTCCTGCCACTCTAGTAGTCAGATGAGACTGTCCTTCTCTGCTTTGCTTTGCTAGTCCAAAATCTGCCACTCTTGCTCTCATGTCTGCATCTAATAGTATATTCGTAGCCTTAATGTCTCTGTGATAAATTGCAGGCTTCACCCCGTAATGCAAGTAAGCTAACCCCTTTGCCACATCCAATATTATATTCTTCCGTAGAGGCCAGGTCAATGGTTCCCTAGTAATTCCAATTCGACTATCAATAGAAGGGAATAAATGGTCATCAAGATTTCCATTAGGCATGTAATCATAAACAAGATACCTCTCACTAACTCTCTCATCATAGCTCTCATTATTCCCATCAATCACACAACATCCTCTAAGAGGCACAAGATTTCTATGCTTCAAATCGCTAATGATTTCAACCTCATTACAAAACTCTGCATCACCTTGGAAATCTGATTCGATAATCTTTTTAACAGCTACCGTTGTCCCATCTTGTAGTGCCCCCTTGTAAACAACTCCAAACCCACCTCTCCCTATGAAATTCTTTTGGGAAAAATTATCAGTTGCTCTCTCAAGATCCTCAATCTTGAACCAAATCGAGCCAGTATTAGGCCTCAATTTAGGCCTAGAACCCTGATCCTCAAAATGCAAACCAGAATCAAATCTACTAGACCCATAAATTCTTTTCCTCCATTTTTTATCCCACCAAATATACAAACCCAACAAACTAAGCATAACAAACAGTGCAACCCCAGCTCCTGTCAAACCAAAAACAAGGGCCGAATTGGTCTTATGCGATGCACGCTTTTGGGAATTCAATTGCAACCCAAGAACACATGACAAAGTCCCATCACCTTCAGGTCCAAACTCATTAACAATACCAGCAGCATAAAGAATTGTAAAGTAAAAACAATCAATGGCATGAGAGCTATTACCATCAATCTCAAGCAATTGAGACTGGACGCTAAACCCAGCAGCAACACAAGCATCACAAGCAGTAAGATCATTGAGGTCAGGTTTACAAGCCGTGTCAAGCTGAGTTGACTCACCAAGATCCCTCTTCCAGTCTTGTATTGTCTGAATGCTTGCACATATATTAGGTGTGATCACAAACTGTAAAGGGTCAAAACAAAGAGAAACCAAATCATCAGGCAACGACAGAGAAGAGAGCTTTGTCTGGTATTCCTGGAGGCAAGAAACTGAAGTCGACAAGTTTGGGAGATTAAACAAAGAGGTCTCTTTGAGATGCTGAGACAAAGCCACACCAAAAAGAGACAAGAGACTCTGACAACATGGGTTCTTGTTGTTTGTGAGGTTGGTTCTGTTTTGATGGAAATTATCACAACCTGATGTGTTCCATGGAACTCTCAATACATAGTTCAGGTCCATAGGACATGTTGCACAAGACAGAGAAACAAAAGAGAAAAACAGAAATAAAAGAAAGAGCTTCTTCTTCATTTTCTTACAAAGTTTATTAGATTTTTTATTTCTGGGTTTGGTTTGGCTATGGCTTCTTCAGAATTCAGATGGGTTTCGATGCATTTTTGTTGTTAGCAATAGCATCTGCGGACCTGTTGGGTCAAACACTCAAACTAGGCTTGTTTCAATCATTCAATGTCCTTGCGCGTGAACTAAACGCTCTGATTTTGGAAGAAGAAAATGGGATTGCACGCGCTTGAGAATCAGCATTGGTGGTAGTGGCATTGGCATGACATAATGCAGATGTCATAGAGTTGAGAAAATCTATAACTGTTAAAATAATATGATAAAAGAAATAAATCACAGTAACCCACGGTAGGAGGTCGACCTACGGTTAATGTGAATTAGGACGGGTTGTGTAAGGTCCAAAGCAACTCTGTTGGGTTGATCAAATAAGGTATGTTGTCTCCTTAAAGAACCTGCAAGAAAGGTTAGTCAATCGACCTAGGAATGTTGTCTTCTTCGTAGAACCTGCAAAAAGAATAAGAACAGGGAAACAAATGTAGGGAAAACGATGGAGACGGGGTTAGATTTTTAGCCTTATACGTGATTGGGCTGAGCAATGGCTAACGGAGAACGTTGATCGTGTTTCAGATCGAGTTCTGGTAACCAGAGAGAATATGCTTAGAGTTTCAATACGTTTTCTGTAAACTTTGCTAGTGAGAATTTTTCGAGCCAGTTCATTGTGAGGTAACTTTGTTATTTATAGGCCAAAATCCCCTCTCCAACGTACATCCTTTCAGTTTACCAGTAGTGGGAGTGATTCAAGGAGAGAGATCCTCTCTTTAAAAATGCACGTTATCCACCCCTTGCAATCGAGACTGACTTGGTCTTTCAATGACCAAGTCTTAGTTGATGCTGGCATTGGGTCGACCTGATACGTCGGGCTTAGATAGGATCCATCACGGATAAAGACCTGGGTTTTAACATGTTGGGCTTATGAGTCATTTTTGACTGCCACACTCACAAAGTTCCATATTTGGGAAAATCTCACCGCTAAATTAGGGACCGTCCTGTAAGTTGTTTTCAGTTCTTGTTTTTCGAAAATAAAAATAAAAATGAAAACAGTGTTTTTCGTTTCAAATTCGAAATCCGAAAATGCGTCTAGTAGCATATACTGAAATCCATATTTTAAAAATAAAAACGGGAAAAACACGACTGGTAGGGAAACCGAAAACTTTCGAAAATTATTTTCCTAATATGTTTTCTTAATGAGTTGAAAATTTTTCAGATTTGAAGAAATATGTGAATTTCAAGATTTGATGAGATATGAGAATTTCCAACAACCAAAAAAATCAAAATAACCACAATCATTAGCAACCTAATCTCATACAATCAACACAAATCCAGAAAATCAAACACCATCATCCATTCATCAAAAACAAACCCAGATAATCAAAATCAAACACATTCATTAAAAACAAACCCAGAAAACCAAACACCATCATCCATTCATCAAAAACAAACCCAGATAATCAAAATCAAACACATTCATTAAAAACAAACCCAGAAAACCAAACACAATAACACTCAAACACTATTATTCATCTCTCAATTACCACACCATCATTCATCTCTCACTGAAAACAGTCATGGATTTGGGGATTTTTCTAATCTCTCTCTTTAAAAATCCCCAAATCGATGTTACCAAATGCAATCGTGAAAAAAATATGCAATTTGACAAATGAAATCCATTGCTGCAACTTGAATATACAATTCAAAAACCCAATTTTGTTTCTGGTGCAGAGTTGCAAATTGAATTTTGATTTGAATCTTTGGAGATTTAATTAGTTTTCAATCTTCAAGATATGTATCCACTGAACACACTGTTTGAGACTGTGGACGTGTCTCCGCTCTTGACACACTCAATCGCCGACCATCTCTTGCGGAGTCGCCGTCTCCTCCAACGCCCTCTGACGTCGACTACTCCACGAAGAAAAGGAAGAACTCTGGCTTCGGCTGCTCCACGATGATAAAGAAAAAGAACAACCATAGAGGAGCAGATCGAAGAAGAATAATGGCCATGGAGGAGGAGGAGAAGAAGAAGAAGAAGAAGAAGAAGAAGAGTGACGTTGAATCGTCGAAGAAGAAGAAGAGAGAAAGTATAAAATAAAAAGTTGAGTCTCTTTTTTTTTTTATTTAAAAAAAGTGAAAGCAAAGTGAAAAACAAAACGAAAAATTTGAAAAACATCTAAAAGTTATTTTTAAAAATTTTCAATTTTAGTACTGGTTTTGTTTTTCATTTTATTTTTGTATTTTAAAAATAAAATAAAAAACGGTTACCGAATGTGAATTCGAAATCATTTTTGAAAAATAAAAACAAAAACAAACTGAAAACAGTCTACAGGACATGCCCTTAAAGTTTTAAAATATATTTTTATATTTCTAATAAAAACAACACTATTTTATTAGACGGTCTCTCAATCCGACGTGTAAATTACTGAATTGGTTGGGCTATCATAGTCAAGAAAATCTTTCCTGGGACGGTCCCATACATGTGGATATGGGACCGTTCAATGAGAGTGTGACACATATACATTGGAGACTGTGACACACTCTTATTGAACGGTCCTATATCCACGTGTATGAAACCGTCCCAGGAAAGATTTTCTCGTCATGGTCTGCATTGCACTTGTTTCTGTTTTTCCACTTTTGTATCAAGGTTTTTATTTTTTATTTTTCTCCGAGTATAGAGAATCGAATCGAACCAAAATATTATCATATTTAATGAATGCTTTTTACCACTAGTCACTTTGAAGAGTGGTTTGTTTGTCAAGTTTGTACTTTTATTTTATAATTACAATTAATTCGGAGTTTGGTTATGACCTTCCTCTCTCACTATTAATGTTATAAATTTTAATTTAATATAATTGATACTTCAATTTGGATAGCTAAACAAAAACATGTAGCTAAAGTTTCTAGATGTTAATTGATTCATGTAATTAAATAGTGCCATAAAGGTTTCGGTTGATTTGATTCAGGTTTTGTCAGTTGGTGGACCATAATAATCTAATATAAGATTCTTTAATTCTTTGAGTTGGAATGTTTGTTTTTATGGAGTAACACATTGTGTTCAATGTTTTTAATTGATGTGATTTAGTTCTTAGAACATCTCCAATTATATATATATATATATATATATCACATAAGATAAATAGACAATTTATTAAAAAAAAAAAAAATCATCTCCAATACGGTTGTGTATATTCAACATCACGCTAATGTGGTAAAAAAAATATATTATATATTGTCAACATGACCGTTCATTTTAAGACGATATGTTGCATAACTATTTTTTTCAATTGACTCAGCAAGTATTTAAAATTGACATTAATTTTTTATCTGTTTTTGGTAAGGAAATAAGATAAAATAAAATAAATTTGACACATCATTAAAAATAAGAGTGGTTCTTTCACAACCCTCTAATGAACTAATAAAGCTTCATTTTTTTAAAATTATTTAATTCATTTCCAAAACTTCCCCATTTTTAAATAAAAATAAATAAAATAAATAAATAAATAAATAATAAATAAAAAAAAACAACTAGAAACCACACAAAACTCCCCTTTTTTATTTCTCTCCTGTTGTTGTTTTTTTATTTTTTAATTATGTACTTTTTTATTATATATATTTCTTTTACTCACCTCCAACACTCATTCATTGCCTTATCTTATGTTTTTTTTTCTTTCCTTTATTTCGTTTTATCGTATTAAAGAAGATAATTTTTTTTTTTTACTTCTCTAATTTTTTTTATCTTCCCTAATATGATAAAAAGAAAATGAAGGACAAAAAAAAAAGAAAAAAAAGACAATAAATGGGTATCGGAGGTGAGTAAAAGAAATGCTGAAAAAAAAAATACAAAGGTACATAACTTAAGAAAAGGTACAGAGAAATAAAAAGATAGTTTTGGTTTCAAAAAAAGAATCAAAATAAATTTTTGAATTTTAAAAAATGAGATTTTATTAGTTTATTAGAGAGTTGCAAATAGCACCATTCTAAAATAAATGTTTAAATGTGTTTTAATAGAAGTATTAGTGACTAAATTTTGAGTTGATTATCTATCAAGTCTAATATTACGCTACATAGAAAGCAGGTCTCTTAACATTATTGTTATGTCCACGATTTTTAGTATGCAAACCACTTTTACATCATAGATGTTATTAGGTTTCATTAAAAATAATACAAATATAAATAAATAAATATTGAATTTGCATTAAATAAGTTTGAATAAATCAACTTTGGGATTAAGGTTTATTTATTGCTTTTGGACCAATTTCTCTGACCTTTACATATATTCTTGTCCTTTTACTTATAGACAAATAGATTTTTTTATTTTTATTTTTTATGAGATATACTTATAGACAAATAGAAAGATTTGAAAACAAAAAAACATAAGTTATAAGTTATAAGTTATAAGAGAATCTTCGTGTTTCTTATCAGTGTATATTGAATATAGATCCACTTTATAAAAAAAAAAATTAAAAAAAAAATTAAAAAAAAAATTATAAATGAATATTCTCACCTCCAATACAATTATCTAAAATCAAATATGTATCTATTTTTAACTAATCATCTAAAATATTTATTTCACTCTCTCTCATTTTTTATTTTAAATCAAATCTATATCTATATCTATATAATATAATAAAATGGAACCTCACATTGACACGTGTCGTCGTGGGGAGACTTTATCATTTAATTTTTATTAATTAGTAGGTGTCAATAGGAGGAGATTTGATCATATCAAATATTAATAAGAATTTTTGTTCCAATCATAGCATTAATTTACATAGATATAATGATAGTTATTATTTGAGTCTGTTTAAGAAATTTTTAACTGTCCAATTATAGCATTAATTTACATAGATAATGATAGTAATTATTTGAGTCGGTTGAAGAAATGTTTAGTTGTCTAATTCCATTATTTGACTCTCTATTTTCACCGTTATTAACGGGATTTAATGGTTTTAAATTCTCAATTTCCCATATTATTAACAGTTTCAATGGTTTTAAACTCTCCATTTCCACCATTATGAACAAATACAATGGTTTTAATAAATTATTAATTAGGCAAAACCCTTCTTCCTCAGATGTTAGGTAATGTTCTAATACATATCTATATAATATAATAAAATGAAACCTTACATTGAAACGTGCCGTAGTGTGGAGGCTTTATCATTTAATTTTTATTAATTAGTAGGTGTCAATAGGAGGAGATTTGGCCATATCAAATATTAATAAGAATTATTGTTCCAGTTATAGCATTGATTTACATAGATATAATGATAATTATTATTCGAATTGTTTAAGAACTTTTTAGCTGTCCAATTATAGCATTAATTTAAATAGATAATGATAGTTATTATTTCAGTCAGTTGAAGAAATGTTTAGCTATCCAATTCCATTATTTAACTCTCTGTTTTCACCGTTATTAAACTGGATTCAATGGTTTTAAATTCTCAATTTCCACCATTACTAACAGTTTCGATGGTTTTAAACTCTCCATTTGCACCAGATATTCAACGGTTTTAATAAATTATTAATTAGGCAAACCCTTCTTCCTCAGATGTCAGGTAATGTTCTAATATCCACTATTTTTCTATTATTAACTAATATTAATTTTCTGATATCATTTAATGTGATCAATTTACAAATTCAATTGATTATATAGATATAGATATATATCACACTTGATAATCTCAATTGCAATGTTTTATATTCCACTAATAACTTTTCATTTTTCCCTGTTTTCTAAAATTTTAAATTCCACTAATAACTCTTCAATGTCCACCGTTTTCTATAAAGAGCCCTTACTGTGTCAATATTAGAATAGAGTGATACATTATCTTGTGTAAAGGTACATATTCTTATGATTTTGTTTTGTTTTCATTCTTTAAAATGTTCATAATTGTATAATTGTTTTTCAGTTTTGTGTAGATTGATATCATTTCTACAACCATTCATCAAAAGGTACATTCTTTTTCTTTTGTTTTAATTTTTTTAAAAAAATACTTATTTGATATTTTAGCTGTTGATTTGGATTTTATGAACAACATTTGATCTTCTTTTATATAATTGTTTTTAAATTATTTTGAATAGGAACTAATATTATGTAGTGTTGTATGTGGCCCTATTATAAATATAGAATATATTTCTATTAAAAAAATTATATAAACAGAAAATAATTATAAATAAATAAAAAAAGAAGCTTGAGTTCAATGTTTATGGTTTTTTATTTACTAATATTGTACAATATTTTCTTGATATTAATTTGAATAGATAAAACATAGAAATTACAAAAGAAATAAATAAAGAAGTCACAAAATAAAAATGATAGACAAGGATAAAAAATAAAAAATAAAGTTTAAACCATTGATTTCTACTTATCTTATAATTTATATTGAGCATAGAAAACAAAGTAATTCAAAAAAAAAAAAAAAAAAAAGCTGAAACAAGAAATTGTAGATAAAGATAAAAAATAAAAATAAAAAAAATTACAAAAAAAGAAATTGAAGATAAAGATAATGTTTCATCCGTTGATTTCTATTTGTCTTATAATTTGGATTTTAGGAACATCATTTGCTCTTCTTTTATTATATCTTCTTTTATATGATTGTTTAAAAAAAATTTTTGAATATGAACTAATATTATGTAGTTTTGCATGTGGCTTTATTATAAGTATAGAATAGATTTCTGTTTTTAAAAAAGAATAATATAAATAGAAATTTTTTAAAAAAAAGTTAAGGATCAGTGTTTGCATTTTTTTATATTTACTAATATTTACTAATATTTTCTTAGTATTAATTGGAATCAATAAAACATACAAATTATAAAAGAAACAAATAATGAAATCACAAAAAAAAAAAAAAAAAATAATTAGATAAAGATAAAAAATGAAAATAAAGTTTCATATTTTGATTTCTATTTGTTTTATAATTTGGATGTTATGAACAATAATTTATTTAACGACTTATTCTCACAATTAATCATGTATATATATATATATATATATATATAATACAAAGAATATGGATCTATTAATCAATAATGTTATTCAATTTATTTGAGGAAGCATAATCATTAAAAATGCAAATGAAGCCTTTTAGATTACTTAAGCATCAATAATGCATGAATTTAAAGTGCAATTACTCTTAAAATTTCGAAACCTTTGAAAACCCGTATATATTAAAAGTCACTTATTAATTATGCTTGTAAAGTTAATTAATAATGGCATAGGAGTTCAAAAGTTGATAACCTTTAGGTCTATAAATCAAACTAAAATAACACTGTTTTGACAAATATTTACATATTTTACGAAATGAGGTTCTGCTTTTGATAAATTCTATTGTTTTCATTTCACTGTTATTCTCATGTATGATAGATTCTATTTTTTTTTTTTTTTCAATCGTTTTTGATAAAAGTGATTGTAGGTTTTAATTGTTTAAATTCTATTGTTTTCATTTCACTGCTGTTCCCATGTATTATATTCTGTTGTCATCTTTAGAGCACCCAATTTTTTATGACTTGAACTTGCTAGCTTGTGCTACTTATTTTTGGAATAAAGGTATATGCATTTACCTTTTGTTTATTATTAAATTAACTTGATTGATGTGATTTATATGTCAGAATATTATTCATGTACTGATGTACGTGCACAGTGGGATGATTAATATGGATATTGATCATCATAATAATCCGATATGACTGGGAAAATGAGGTGGGATTTAACTCAATTTCTGTACACTGATGTACACCAAAAAAATTATTTATTTATATATATATATATATATGGTCTGATTAATTTATTATCATTTATTTATATATATATATATATATATATGATTTAAAGGCTAGAAAAGTGACTAAGCACATGGAGAAGTGGTCAAATCCCAGCCCAAATAAAGAATCATATTCATAGGATGATCAACATTGAAACAGTAAATGCTAGCCTACCCGCATTTCTACTCTCTACAATTTTGAGCTTATTTTATTTGATGTACCTTGCCTCTTTTCATCAATTTCTTAATTGCCATTGCATGCAAATATAACCACAAATTATTATGCAGAGCTCTTTTATCCTGCTTTATGCAGCAGACTTCAGTGTGAGGTTTTTTATTTTTCCTTGAGATATTTATATATTTAAATAAATTTAAATATGAGAATAGACATAATTTTGTGTTTTTATTAACTATGATTAAATGGTCTAATATATGAATCATCTATTTCCATATTACTACATTAGTGATATTTATGGTAACGAAAAATGGTTGAACTCAAGTTCCACCCATCCAAAAAATTAAGAAATTATGGTTACATCATTGCAGATAAACCCTATGAGTGGGAACAATGATTTATTTAAATATCTAAATTTTTTTAGAAATAATATTTGTGTATTTCATGAGTTTTTGTTTGAAACCAATACCTTATTATTTTCAATCTTTAGTGATCTATCATTTAAAGTCCATGACACATTTCCTGATGCTTTTTTCTATGATATTATGTGCTTCATTTTATCATAGACATAAGATAATGCATTATGTCATGATAAGATACCATAGAAAATAATTTTTATTTTATTTTATTTTTTATACTTTCTTCTGCATCTTCTTCTTGAGATTAATTTGTGAAGAAAATTTTAGGTGAATGATCCTTAAAAAAAATACATTTAACACTTGATTGAAAAGACTAAGAAAAAAAACACACTATTTACAATACTCGCACGATAGTAAAATGGAACCCAAAGACGACACATGTCGTTGTGTGAGAGATTTGGAATTAAATTATATATATTCATTTCTGTTTTTCCTATTCATTATTATTATTATTATTATTATTATTATGAAATGGGTGCAATAATAATACAATCAATCTGAAGGTTTTATATTCTTTTCCTATTCTTTTCATATTATTACTATTATTATTTTTAAATGTGTGCAATAATAATACAATGAATCAAAAGGTTTTACTAATAATACAGTAAATCAAAAGGTTTTATATTTCCATATTTATATCTAATCATCAATGGGATAATGAAAAATTGAAAAGACAATCCTATCATTAATATGAACTGAAGTAATTTATTGTATTGAAAATCATCAATGAGATAAATGAATAATGAATAATTTTTTATAATAAACTTAATTTTATTTGATATGAATAAAGTTAAATTTTTGACAGTCCAAAAGGAGAGAGTTGGTATGGAACTGATCATTCATGGTTTTATTCATTTTTCTATGCTTCATTTCTGCTTCAAAATTGTAATTATTTGAATGAAACTTTTTATTCATAAAGCATGATAATAGTTTTTATCAAAACTCGTGTATTGCACGGGTTCTTAGGCTAGTATATATCTATTTTGACCAATCATCTTACAACCTTTATCTCTTTTTTTTTTTTAACAATTAAATAAGGTGTAATATTATTTATGGAAAAAAAAATTAGAAATCCTAGTCAACATTTTTAGACGAGTTTCTAAAAGCATCTCAAATAGTAAAGTGGATTGCATTTGAGAAAATAGTGATATATCAACATTGTCAAGTCAATTGCTTCATATGTGACATGTAACTAAAATTAATAGACATCCAGATGAAAAAGTTCTCTCCAATGCTTTACTTGTAAAATACATGTTTTTAATGACATGTCAATTTATTATTGATCTCCTTAAATATACTTTAGAATTGTTGAATAAAATAAAGTAAAAGACAAGAGTGGTTGCTGACTGGGCCAACTAGATGGATGTCCAACAGACTCTCTAAAATTAGAGAGTCATGTTGACAGCCTCTACAAAAAAGGTTGTCACCTCAGCATGAAGTTGTACTAAAGATGTTGGATTGGAGATGAATTTTTTAACAACATGGCCATTCATCTTATGTTGCATCTAATTTTTTCATGATCCACATTAGCATTGGAGATGTTTTAAAGTTAGAAACCCAATTTCATATTCCCTAAAAAAAAAGTTTATCACATCACTTCCATAATCAAGTTAGAGAGTGTATTCAATTAGGATTCTTGAGGATGATCGGGGTATAAAAGTACCTATTTTATACCCATAATTCCTATTACTTTATGTTTTTTTCTCAGGTAAAACTGAGTATTTAATGGTTTAAATAGGTGTTTCAAGTAAATAAAGGAATTCAGGGGCATTTTGATAATTCTGTCGAAATCAGGGGCTAAAGTGCAAATATGGGACATTTTATTGATTATTTTGTGAATAAGGGAGAAGTCAGGGGGTACATTCTGAAATTTATCGTGCAACGTGCCACGTCAGTTAGTAGAATGTCATCGTTTTGAGCCATTATGCGTGCGTCATGATGACATCAGCGTCTTCTTCAACCTTTAGCCATATATCGCGTCAGACCTGGACTCGGTTTGACCCGATTTTGACCCGGCTTCTTACCCGATGGTTTTCGACCCATTTTTAGGCCATTTTTCTGGCAATCTTTGCCTAGATCAATGGCCCATACTTAGGTGGTCACGATGGTACCTTTTCCAGCCTCTCATACAAATGTTTTCTCTCTCCAACAATTCCTCCAAACTCCATGGATGTGCAAGCTTCAAGGTCACTTCCAGAGGCTTTTTTCCCACGAACCAGATCTTCCAAACATGCGAAATCTCCTTGGTTTCATGCCAAGGGAGAGAATTCACGAAGCAGAAGTGACTGAACTCGCGGGTTCTTGTGCAAAATGCACCGCGACTTCGTGTCGCGGGAATGAACCCGCGAGCTTAGAGTTTTGAACCAGTAAGCTTATCGATTCATAGGGATAAACTGGTCTTTCCACATCCAAACCATGACCAAACACTTCCCCATATAAATATACCTCTTTTGCCTCCTTAAACACAATCCCTAATATCCATACATACCTTAGAAATCTCCTTGACAATCCCTAATATCCAACAATTACACCAATAGCTTAGAATAGCAAAGAACACCAAAAACACCAACCTTAGCTTGTAAGTAGAGTTTAGGGTGGTTTTCCAGCCACCAATCTTGATCCACAGCTTTCACACATTGATTCCGAGCTTGGGAAAGCAAGAAGAGTTGAGCTAGCTTGAAGACTTCTCAAGATCATTGGGTTGTCTCTATTGTCTCTCTTATTTCCTTAGTTTCTTATTAATGTGTAATAAAATAGCTATGTTAAGGATTTGGTGTATTGATGTATTATATATATGAGACTAGTTGTATCTATTATTTGATATTGAGCTTTAATAGATATACGATTGTTAATTGATTGTACAATTGTTAACTTGCAAAATAGCATTTACTTGATTAATGCAACCCTTGCTTAATTTAGTTAACCTATAATTGAAGTGCTTAATTGTTATCAACTAGTAATTAGGTGTATTGCATAATTCATTAATTCCCTAGAATATCTCATTATAACTCTTGCATGACTATTGCATTAGTTGGTAATTAGTGTAGTTAGTTAGTATAATTTAGTTAATTGTAGTTGGTAGTTTAGTGATTATTTAGTTAATTGCCTAAGGGAATGACAACCCTTAGTTGTAGTTAGATTTAGTTAACTTAGTGGTAATTAGATTAAGGCTTTCTTAGTGTAATCTTAGATTAATTAGTTAATTTGTGTGTGACAATCTCCATTTACATTTCTTGCATGCATTTAGTGTAAATATATATTGTATATATAGCTAAGACCTAGGATCGACTTAAGGTATCTCACCTCTCTATAGAAACGAAACCCCATACTCGTAACTGCTATAAACATCTAACGATTCGTATACTTGCGAAGGGTAAAAACACACGCGCGCCCTATCATTTACCATAGTTTATTAGAACCGGTCCGTGCACCATCAGAGGACATTTAAAGACATTATAAATCCTTATGTATTCAATTTGGACATTTAAAGACTTTAAAAAAGTCTATTTTGCATCATGAAGACATTATGCACCTAATATTTTTTAATAATTAGTCAAAATTTATTTGTCTTTATAATTAGTCAATATTATAAAGTTTTCTTTTAGAATAAATGTAGCAAACCGACAATAATATTAACATTTTAATGTCTCTACGAAAGTATGACAATAGGTATAAAAAATCTATCCGAAATTAATTCAAGTTACTAAGATAAAACATAAAAACCGCATCTAGTTGTTGAACAAGACTAATACCTAAAAGTGGGTAGTTTAATATTTATCATAATTACATGGAACAATACACGACTTCGATTATGATATATTTGCATGGTTGAGTAGTGATTTTTGTCTTTTATTATTTTTAATTAACATAAATGAAGTTCATTTGATTTATTTCGGTATTGTTTAATTGCTTTGAAAATAGATATAATAATATGAAATTTCTCATCTTTAATTGCATAGCCAATTGAGAGTTATTTTATATTATTTTTTAGTTTTTTTTTTTATTTTTTTTTATTTTTTTATAATGTTTATTTATTTTAAAAGTTATTTATGTTATTTTATTTGTGAAATTTGTTAAGAACGAGTGTATCTTTATTTGAAAATAGAACGTATGTTTGGTTGTTGATGTTTTTTTTTTTTAAAGAGTTTTATGTTTTTCTTCTAAAGTGAAATTCTTTCTATTTTAAAAAAATATATATATTATTCAAAATCTTTGGCAGGAATGAAAGACAGATTGTGAGATTTCTTATAAGTTTATAACTAAAAGACTTTAAAAGTCATTGATATTTTAAAATCATTAAAAGTCATTAAGATTTTAAATACCTTATAACTTTCTTAGACCATTAAAAGTTATAATTGAATACCATATAACTTTTAATTATCACCCACAGATTGCCAACATGTTGGCCATTTTAAAGGGTATTTGGTTGGCTGAGAATACCAGCCTTGTGCCTGTTGTCCTAGAGTCGGATGTGCTATTTGTGGTGAATGCTATTGTTTCGAAAAAAAGTGCCTAATACATAGTTTGGGGTTGTGGTTCATGATGTTCTCTGTTTGCTTAGGGATGCTATTTATTTTGTTCCTAGGTTAGATAATATGGTTGCTCATGGTCTAGCTAGGCTTGCCCTGGATCATGTGGGTGAGGTTGTTTGGTTGGAAGGCTGTCCGTTATTTGTAAAGAGTCTGGTCTTGGGTGATTATTTTATTGCTTTTGTAGTCTGGTTTTCATTTCAATGAATTCCTTTTTCAAAAAAACAAAAGAAAAAAAAATATTGTTCTAGTATTATTATTATTATTATTATTTTTAAAAAAATATGTTTATAAAGGTGGAAGTATGATATAATGTTAGCTTAGATGGAATTTGGGTAATCTTTAAGACCAATATAGTATATATATACAAAGGGTTCAAAAAATTTTTGTCACTATTTCAACATGTTTTTGTAAGAATATCAGTAGTTTACTAATTTAAGTTTAAAAGACACCTATTTTGGTGACTAGACAAAAATACCCTCATTTTGTTTGTTTGTGTCTTTTCAAAAGTGGAGGGAAGAAAGTTGAGAGAGAGAGAACAGTGGAGAGAGAAAGCATCATTGCAAGAAATCCTGCTATAAATCTCACGGCGAACTCACCAACAGTGGCTCTACAGTCCTAAAGTCGACGAGAACCTGCAACTGATAGTGTTTATGTTTCGATTTCATTTTTGTTCTTGATATATTTATGTTGGTTGTTATTTTGATGTGGTTTTTGTTGTTTTAATGTGGTTTTTGTTGTTTTTGTTGTTATTGTATATGTGTTTGATTTAGATTATGGTTCTGGGTTAGTTTAGGTTTAGATTAGGGTTTGAATTTATAAAAAATTTGTGTAGAAGTCGATAAAAATATGGGTTTTTGAGCTTTTTAAAACATTGTTCGAGCCTTTTAAAACGTTATTCGAGCCTTTGAAACACTCTTCGAGCCTTTTGAAACATTGCTCAAGCCTTTTGAAATGTTGCTTAAGCCTTTTGAAATACTCTTCGAGCCTTTTGAAACGTTATTCGAGCCTTTTGAAACACTCGCCTTTTGAAACACTGTCCGAGCCTTTTGAAACACTCTCCGAGCCTTTTGAAACACTCTCCGAGCCTTTTGAAACACTCTCCGAGCCTTTTGAAACGTTGTTCGAGCCTTTTTTAAAGGAATATGAATATGTTTGTGAAAAACAATAATCGTTAAAAATGTTCGGAAAAGTCTCGGACAGAGCTTAGAAAGGCTCTAGCAATTCATTAAAAGGTTCGGAGAACAATTGAAAAAGCTCAAAGGTTCAAAATTAACAAAAAAAATGATTGTTGAAAAGGCTCAGAGACAAAATGAAAAGGTTTAGAGACTATTTACAAAGTCTCGGAGACTAAATAAAAAGGCTTGAGCCTTTTGAATTATTCCCGAGCTTTTTCAATTAGTCTCCGAGACTTTGTAAATAGTCTTCGAGCCTTTTCAATTAGATTCAAAATTCACACAACCAGCTTAAGGTTTACAAAAGACTCGGAGAACAAATGAAAAAGAACCCAATTAAGGGTTTTAAATTGAAAAAAAAGCTCTAGGGCACCACCGAATGCGTTTACATAGCGCTACAAATTAATCATCCAATGAAGATGAATTGATAATGTTATGGTGTTCAACCTCCATTGAATGTCTATTATAAAGGAAGATGAAAGAAAAAAATCTCAGAAAACTTCAAAATAAGAAAGAGACTGTGTAAAATAAGGGCATTTTTAGAAATCACTTACTTTAGTGTCTTTTAAACTTAAGTTATTAAAGTGGTGACTTTGTCACCAAATCAGTTTAAAAATGTGACATTTTCCACCAATTCCACCATATAGAAATACACATCTCAATTTTGAAGTGTCCTACTCTTTGATTTGAATTTTAAAGTGAAATGAATTAAACCAAGAAGAGATTTTTTTTGGATTATGTTAAAGGATTAAATTGAGGTTTCATTTATGAAATGAAAATAATAATTTGAAAATGTGAACCTTGGATGTTAAGAAAATCTCCAATGTAAATATGCATTTTTTGGGTTTCCAACTAGTAACACATCAATATATATATTGAATATGGATCCACATTGTCAAAAAATTTTAAAAAATTCATATTCTCATCTCCGATACAATTATCTAAACTCAAATATGTATCTATTTTTTACCAATCATCTTAAAACATTTATTTTACTCTCTCTCCTCTTTTATTTAATCAAATATGTATTTATTTTTACCAATCCTTTATCTCATTCTCAATCCCCTTTTATTTTACAATTAAATGAAGTGTAATATTATTGGTTGGAAAAAGTTAGAAATCCTAGTCACCATATCTAAGAGAGTTTCTAAAAAAAGTTAGAAACCCAACTTCATATTCTCTAAAAAAAATAAAGTTTTTAACATCACCCTCATAATCAAGTTAGATAATTGTATGATGTTTTTTCTATCTCATCATCTAACTATCCTATATGCATTTAATTTTCTCCAAATGTATAATAGTATTAGAGATGCTCTAAGTTGTGTTATAAATTTTCTGAGAGGTCTAAACCCACAAGCTTGCCAAAAATTTTATTTTTTACTTTTGAAAGTAAAATTAGAGAAATAAAAGCCTGAGATATTATTTAGATAATGTATTTCAGAAAAGCTTTTAAAATCCAAAAGAGCTTTTGAGATTAAAGACAAGTAGGCACATAATAATTACAATATAAACTATTGATTTAACTCTAATCAGCTCTCTTAGTGTCCCTATTCTTTGATTTTTCTTGTTTTTGGTTGAGTATTAAGTTGGCAAGTCAAGATGATGCCGGCCTTGTCAACCATTTTAACAATATAAGTCAAAAGAGAATCAAAGTCTTTTGTTGGTACCTCAACAACAATCCTACCTAACCATTTTTTTACCATTGTATGGACTTCTATTGGAAAATGACTTCCATCTCAAAATTCTTGGTTTTGTTATAATTTTTTCTCAGACACTTCCATGCTATTCCTAGCTCACTATTATTGGCTTGACCATACCCATTTTGAGAATATTAATAAAACAATTTCAAAACTTATTTTCTAAAACAAAAATTAGGAAACAAAATTTGATATTTTTTACGTTTGATAATATATATATATATATATATATGGTGGTCCTCTAGTAAGGACGTCCTGAAATTATAAGTTAAAGATATCCAACCACAACCACACATTCATAATGGGTGTAGGTATTTGTTAATATGGGACTGTGGACCCATTATGAATGTGGGACTGTGATTGGACGTTCTTAAATTATAAAGTCAGGACGGTATTGATTATAAAAATATTATATATATATATATATATATATATATAGTCACATTTTAGAACTTCTGATATGACCGAACATTTAGAATGCATGGAAATCAAATCAGGATTAAAGGCTACTATGCAATAATGATTCGTATACATTCTACTTACATTATTAGCTTCAACTGTGAAAAAACAAAATACAAGGGGAACGTCATACTACATATGTGAGGAAGCAGGAACAGAAGCGGAAGCAGTTATGGCATCAGCGGTCAGTAGCAGGGGAGGTGGAGAGGAAGCAGAAGCTGAAGCAGATGCAACAGGTTCAGCAACGTGCCTCGATATAACATGCTTCAACCTGTTGTTCTTGTAGTTCTTCCAAAAATAAAATTGCTGCCTATGTGCCAGTTCCTAAAAACCCCAAGTAGTGCACATAAATCCATTAGAGGATTAATAATTACCATAGTTTTTGTCAATATAAACAAGAATGAACTACAAGAAAACAGGGTTTCCATTACATGTCATTTACCACGGGCTTGAAGGGATCATGTTAGATAAGCAATAGTTGCCATGGACCCTTTAGAAGCCAGTCGTTAATGAAGACATAAAAATTGTCACCACAGGCCCCAACTATATGCCTGTGTCAGATATTTGTTATTTAACAGGCAAATCAATGGCTGTATTAGATATACAAAAACCCCCAAAACTAAAAAAAAAAAAAAAAAAAAACAAATACTACTGTTATGTTTCAGACATGTTCTAAATCATTACAAGTTTACAACAATGATAAGTTACAGATCTTCACATACAACGGAAATGATAAGAAACTTAAAATCAAATGCTAAATGGACAAGAAAGGACAGTTCATCATGGACAAATGCTAAAAATCATCCCATGAAAGAACAGAATGCATAGAGAACTACAAACAGATATACATTATTTTGTCAGAAAAGATGGGTGCGAAGAAGATCCCACAAGTACTAGAAAACAGAACAGAAATCCCAAATTTCCATTGCAAATAATATTGATGAGCGAGGGTGAGATCAGAGAAGCAGACATGATAGTAGCATCAGATAGGCTTTTACTGAATTGATTCTATAACTTAACCGTGTACATGGATCACTCACTTCTTAGACTTCAATAAAAATATGAGAAACATCAATATATGATGAGAAAAGAGATAAAAATGATTTCAGCGCAAACATTTCCTTAACGAAGATGCTCACAAAAAGAAAGAAAGTGACTGAACAGAGTTAAAAATGTGGAATGGAACCTTTGTAGCTGGGTGCGCCATAGCACTGCGGAACCTTTGAAGAAGATTAAGGAAATATAGACAATGTGAGTACCTGGTAAAAACAAAATACATGTAAATCATAATCATAACTAAAAATGGTTATACCAACAGCCCATCATTGTTATGCCTTATAAACCTTAATCTAAAGTATTCCAAGTTAAACATTGTTAAATGAGCACCCATTTGTGATTATGAACTTTACGTATTCCGGACGCTTCCAATATTTAAGGTATTTCAAATACCCAATGAAGGCTTCATCTTCAAAATAATGATTCTGAGCCAAATCTGCAAAAGAAAATATAAGCATTAAGAACCAGGAACTGAATGTCGAGATAGTCAATAGAATGTCAAATCTCTTGTGCACCGTGAACAATGAAAACCGTGGTGGAGATTCCATTGATGAAATAACATATATTGCTATAGTGATATATAATTTGTTAGATTACCCAAGATTTGTATGCCCAAGCTTATGATGCAATACAAAAATGCATCAGAACCCTTTTTGGACTTGGAAGTACAAACAACTCTACCTATACACATGCTAAGTAAGTTGTAAAATGTAGCACGAAAATCTATCCAATGAAAACTTTAATAAGAAAAGAAGTGCTAATCCACAGTCCCTGATTTGACGTTTTAAATGTAATTATCCTTGCAAGCTTGAAATTTTCTTGAACTAAAACACAATCAACTTTGACTGCCTCAACAAACAAATAACTGAGCCAACAGAGTATGCATATAAGAATCTCTCATTGCTATTCTCTTTACTGCCCAGTATAGGTATCTCTGCCTCTAACAGCTCATTGGCTCAGTTATTCATCATAACTCTATGATGGTATCAAAACTGATTCCGCAAAAAACAGTTGCTAAGTAACCAAACTTACAGTGGATGTAGTTTGGATTTGCCAGACATTGAACAAATTCTAGTTCAAGCAAAAACCGCTGACGCCCATCATTCGGGTCCCTGTACAAATTTTTTTTTATAAAAAAGAAAAAGAAAAAAGATGATTTCTTTGCTTTGCTGCAATTTAACATCGAAAAAACAATAAACAAAACAAGGAAGTTTGAAGCTTACGAGGATGCAGAATTGGCTGATAAATCAGCATCTTGTCTGGAAGTGGAAGCCATACAATCTTCACATGAACACAATAGTTTGATGTGGGCCTCATCTCTCTCAGAAGAGTATCTTTGAAATTTGAATTCTTAAAAGTTGACATCTAATTGTTTTCAAAGATTGCTAAATTTGATAGTCGTATAGCTCGCAATGGTACATTTTATTTAAATAAAAAATTTACATCTACTATATTTTTTTCACTATCCCTGCTCATTTTTATTTCAAAAACCTGTAGCATTTATATAAGATCTTCATATTCCTCCCATAAAAAACCCACATGAGTTTATTGGTTTTTTCGATTGGAAATTTGTTCAGAGAAAATAAGACTCTCTTTGTTGTTCCTTTGCAAGACGTGATATCTGGTTCCCAAAACCAGATCACCAAAAATAAGAGCATTTTTTTTATATAATTTAAAAATCAGTTTGTGCTTTTTGTTTGGATGCTTAGCTCAAATATTTTGTGGAAGCAGTTTGTTGTCGATTGAAAGAGAAAAAATAAAAAAATAAAAAAATAAAAAAATAAATAAAAATGGGCACGATAAAATGGTATGTGTGAACTGTGATGGAATGTGTTTTTTTTTTTTTTTTATTAATTGAATTTGTTTATTTGTTTTTATTCTCCTCTCCAGATCTCCATTGAAATCATCTGATCTCTTACACTTGATCATTGAGAGAAGAAATGTTAATGATGATTGAATAAAACAAAAAACGGAGATTTGGATTTTTCTTTTCAATTAATTACGATGATAGAGATCCTAGATCTTATAAAAAATAAAAATAAATAAATAAATCTTTGTTTTTTACTTTAAAAAAATTCTTCCATTTTTTATCTTGAATTGACAATGACGATGAGATCTAGGAACACCCAGATCTTGCTCCCCACCCAAAAAACAGACGTATTCGTTTTGTTTTTCTTCATTTTTTTAATCTCTTTTTATCAATTTTGTTAAACAAATTGTGAACCAATTTTTGTCACCATTTTTTTTTAAACATTTATACATTTTTTTAGAGAAATTGACATTATTACCCTCTTAACATTCTAACATCCGTTAAATTTAACGGTTAAAGGGTTAGTCAATTGTACTTTCCTGTAATTTTGATACAAATACGATCATGTTGCGCTTTCACCTAAAGTTGGGGTACTATATTGCAATTTTCCCTAATAAAAATTAAAAAAATAATAAAAACGTCGAGCTATATCAACTTAAATTTATGGTTTGGTTATTTATTCGGATCCGTATTCGTTTACTGTCTCAGCCATTTCGGAAGTGGCTTCGAGTTCGGTTCCTCCAATGATTTCTCAGGTATTGCAGATTAACAAGGGTTCAGGATTTGATGACTAGGTCACTGATTCAGTTCTGGTTTCTAGATCTTTGGTTGTTAATCCTTCTATTAGTTCTGTCAGTTCGGCTGTAGGGGTGGTGCATGATTCGATGACTGTTGTTCAGGGTTCTTCGGTGGTCAATCGGTTTGCCCTATGGTTCTACCATTTTATCTAGGTCATCTTCTCGTCCGGGTCATACGGCTCGTCGGCTAGTTACGGTTCATATGGTTTCAGGCAATCAATCATCTGATGAGGCAGTTGTGCTTCATCTCCGAATGTCAATGTGGATCAGAGTAGTTTATGAGATGGATCTGGTTTTTCTTGTTCTTCAGTTGTGGATCCTAGGGTATAGATTCAGAGCTCAAGTCTATGGTCAGCACTCAGGCCGAGTTTCGCCTCATTGCAGATTCTTCATAGGCTTCCCAAGTGGAGAAGGGCGAGTTATCTGATGCTGAGGTTGCTCAGAGAGCTTTGAGGGTTGAGCGTAGGCTGGCTTCTTTAAAGTCTGGATGCCGAGCTCCTTCGACGGTTTTCGATGATTAATGTTCTCCTTTGGAACTATCGTGGGATCCGGGGAGAGCTTATGAGGCGAGTACTTAGAGAGTTGTGTCGTTTACATAGACCTACTTTGATTTGTATTGTAGAGCCTATGGTTGATTTTTCCTTTATCTCTTCAGGTTTCTAGTCTTTGCTCGGTCTTCGTCTGGTGGGCATGAACGATAGGGGTAGGTTGATTCTGACTATTTGGGTTTTCACTTGTGCTTCATTTCCTGAGGTTCAGATAGTTCACTGTCATGATCAACATCTTATTGTTTCGCTCTCGATCGGTTCTCAGGTGTACTAGTACACTTTTGTTTATGCGAGCACTTCTACAGTGGTTCGTAGGTTTCTTTGGCAATCTCTTCGAAATATGATTAGTTTGGTTTCTTCTTCCTGGTTGGTTGTTAGGGACTTTAATGCGGTTCTAAGTGCTCATGAGGCTTTAGGTTCTCGTTCTCCTGCCCATGGCTCTTGTGAGGATTTTAGGTTAATGATTGAGGATTGTGATTTTGTTGACATTCGTTCTCAGGGCGCCCGATTCACTTGGGTTAGAGGTCGTAGTAACCGCACTAGAGTTAAAAGACGATTAGATAGAGTTTTGGTTTCAGATGGTTGCATTTCCTGTTGGTTGGAAATTTCGTGTGTGGCTCTTCCCCGTATCTGTTCTGATCACTGTCCGTTGTTGGTTCGGTTATCGGATTTTGAGGTTTCTAGTCATCGGCCGTTTCGGTTTCAGAGCGTGTGGTTAGAGTATCCCGATTTTATAGCTATTGTTCGCAGGATTTGAATCTCTCCTACTGTGGGTAGGCCTCCTCAGGTTGTTATCTATAAGTTGAGAAGCTTGAAGAAGGCTTTCAAGTCATGGAATTGGGTGGTTTTTAGGGATCTTAACTCTGCCATTGCCAGGAAATCTACAGAGCTTCATTCTATTCAGCTGGATTTGTCTAACCAGGGTTTCTCAGATGATCTTTTTATGGCCGATGTGAGTGTTCATTATGAGCTAGATGTGTTGTTACATAGACAAGAGTGCTTTTATCGTGATCGGTCTAGAGTTAGGTGGCTTCGTGATGGGGATCGGAACACATATTTCTTTCATGCCTCTATCAAACGTAGGCAGTATTGTAACACTATATCAGCCCTTTCAATTAATGGGGTCCTCTCGGAGGATCAGCATACCATCAGGGATCATATCATTAGTTATTATTCTGACCTCTTTTCCTCAGATGTTTCTCGAGTTGGGAGAGATTTATCTATTGTAGATAATGTGATTCCTTCCTTGGTAACTACCGCAAAGAATGCTTTCTTGACTAGTGTTCCATCTGTTAGGTTTTTGGTTTGTCTTGGTATATATTCCATATCAAAACGATGTTTTTCTTGTATTGATTAGTGGTCTTAGGATTGATGATATGAAACTTCAAAGAAAGACTCGGTTACATTTCATGCAAGTTGGTGTTGTTCAAGGAGGAATGTGCTTCATTGCACAATAAAGGTAAAATTGACCTCATTCCTCTTACAAGGCTAGGTACACACATACATAGCATTCATTTGTGTCACTGCATAATTGAACAACATTTATTTAACACTTTCACACACATGGCAATATATGCTCATGCATTAGATTTAAATTGATAATAATTGGAAAATGCAAGTTCTAGGACTATGTTTAGGAAACAGCATATGTGTATTACTTGGTGTCTATTTGTTTTCGTTTTATTGTTTTTGGACTTGAACATGATCTCTTATGATTCCTTATTGAGTCCCGTTCATTTCAGTAACTCATTCATTAGGTTTTGAGTCCAAACGATGTAGCTACGCTACTTTGCGTTCTCATTCGTTGAGTTGTCTTCGTTGTCGTTTTCCGAGATGAATTCTCAACCTTTTTGCAAAGTTTTGTAGTCGTCATTGTGTGTATGGGAGTTACGATTTGTAATCTAAAGAAAATTTGAAATCGGAGTTCGGAGGCCCGAATATGGCCGAAGAACGCAAGCGGAGCATGAGAGGACCAAGCAAGGCTAACGGCCAAGATTGGTGGCCACGTGTGTCACACGGCCAGCATGGCCCTCTGCCCACGTGTGCCACACGTGGTGCTGATGTGGCATATGCTGGTTGGCTGATCCTCTCTCTCTCTCTCTCTCTCTCTCTCTCTCTCTCTCTCTTCATTTTATATTCCTTCATTCCCTCCCATTTCATTAAAGAAGAAAAATTAGAATTTCTTAAGTGCAGAATTTTCTCTCAACTTTTTCTTATCTTCCAAACACCATAACTTTCTCATATGAAATCGGAATTGAGTGATTCAAGTTGGAGATTGTTTATAATCGAGTCTTCTACCTTTTCCAAGTGATATTGCAGCATTTTGATCGAGTTTTCAAGTGGTTCTATCCAGAAAACCGTGACAGCTCGTGATTCCTAGGTATTGGTCTTATCTTTAAGATTTCTTCTTTTATAACCTTCAATTTGCTTGGGGTCTCTTCTTCTATATGTATGTATATGTATGATGAATGAAATTGAGAAAGATAGATTCATAATCAAACCTACTCAAAAGTCTAATTAGAGACATATGTGAATTAATTTCTTTGATTCTATGATTTTCACATGTTTACGAGTTGTATTGTGATTAGTTTGATATTTAAGGTTGTTTGAGACTTGATTGAATCATTTTGATGATAAATGACCTTGTATTTTGTTTTAATCCTATGATTGATGTTGTTGTATATATGTTTACCACTTGAGGACACATCAGCAATTTATACAAGAAGCACGTGGGAATAGGTCTAAGTCATACGTTCGAAACGGTCAACGGAGGGAGTACTGACCAAAATGCCACGTCAGTAGAAGTCAACAAATTAAATGCACTCGCCGGATAAGTCAGTTGCAACCAAAGACCATGTTCACTATAACTCCTACTTGCCTCGAAACAAATGATCTATTCGCCAAAAGCTTTGCTCGGCAAAGCTTTACTCGGCCAACAGAAGCAAATTACTCTATTACCGACGCAAGAATCCTATCAAGTGAAGGCCCTCGAATTCAGACCCCAATAAGGAAGTATCTCTATTTCCTCTCGAAATAAAGGAAGTCTAAATAGGAAAGGACTTAAGACTTCTAGGAAACTAAATGGTAAGCTAGGAACGAATCCTAGTAAACCAAGAAAAATGAAGTCCTAAGGTAACTCTATGTGGGAAATCCGCTATCTGCACAGCAGTGACACAAGGGAACCCTAATTCACTCATTATAAATAGAACCATGTAATCTCCCAAAAATGGGTTCCAAATTCTAGAGAGTGGAGAGTTATTGTATAAGAGAGAAACGCTACAAGTGTAACATAAAAGATCATAGTATTATTTTCCCGCCTTCAAGGGGCGCCGTGGTTTTTTCCCGCTTTTAGGGGTTTTCACGTAAAACCTATGTTCTTGCAAGCTTTATTTACATTATTGTGTAGATTAAACGTAATAATATTGTTGGACATGTGGCAATCTAGAAATCCCCATCAACAATTGGCGCTAGAAGGAGGCGGGTGAACGGAAAAACTTCGAGAAACCCTCAGACAGGTACACCAGACATGAACAACACTATTAGCAAGGACAGAAATTCCAATGGCGATAGTCATAACTAGGACCCTGGAGTGGCTGGAATGGCGGGGGGAGAAACCGGCCTGGTAAGGGGTGAAACCAGACCTCTAGGGGGTGAAACATTGATAACAGGAGAGCATTCGGTAACACTGGAAAACAGAACGGCAATTGACCCAGGAGCTTTGCAACACTTTCAAATCGCTTTGGCGAATCTTTTAAGTGAAGCCAACAAGATAGGACTCACTCTCCCCATCGGTTTGGGAATTCCTTCTCTCTACGATCTAACAACGAGCACACAAAGGAACCACCCATCGGAAAGGTTACGGTTGGAGGTTCACATTGCCACCCCGGATACCCGAACAAAGATATGTGAAACAAGTTTACAGTGTGTTCAAATATTAATCTAGAGGGGGGTGAATAGATTTTAACACAATTTACCCAATTTTCGCAAGAATGTCAATATTCTGAAAATACCCCTAACTAGCCAATTAATACATCAAGTGTAATATGTACGGAATTATAAATGACACTTGATTTTTACGTGGAAACCCTCACGGGAAAAACCATGGGCTGTTTTGTGAGCCACACACGAACCTCGAATCCACTAAATGTGTTCAAGATTACAACCTAATACCGGAAGTAATCGCACACCTACCTAATCCCGATATAAGTGAACCTAGTTCAATTGCTCATGTGAACACCTAATCCCAGTGTACGACCTAATCTCGGTTATCACACAAGACTTACTTCTCCGAAGAAATCAAACCCTATTGTGAATATGCAATGATATCCAAATATGCCAGATAGAGCTAGGGAACTCTAGATGCTTACTTAGGATTATATGATGACAATAAAATCAATCCTAGATATGAAAATAGCTATATGTCATGGCAGACAACTTTAGCTAAGTAAAGGATAACCAATCCTAGATACAAAGCTATTAAAAATAATCTCAAACATTTCAATGAGATTAATTAGCTAGATGTATATATGTATCATGAAATCCTAGCTATCAAAAAACAATCTCAATCATGCAATGAGATTAATTAGTTAGATGACATATAACCAATAAAACCTAGCTATCACAAAATAACCCAATCAACACATAATCTCAATCTTCTATGTAGAAATTACTCTAAGAACATACAAGTAATAAATGAGATAAAATTGATAAGTAAAAGCACTAATTATGTAAGATAATAGTGTTTAACATACCATACCATGTGTGTTGAAGATGAACCATGCATTAGCACATGCTAGATAAACCTAGATGATGCTTAGATGATGATTTATGCATATGGAAATGGGTTTGGAAAGTTGAAGAAGTAATCTTGGTGCTTTCTCTCACTAGGGAACTCTTAATCTCTTTCTAGGGTTTTGTATGTTTTGTTCCTTTCATACAAATGAGAGAAAAAGATGTATTTATAGTGCTAAGATGATAGTCCTATAAATTATGTGACTTGTCCTTAAAAAATGAGCCAAATCGGACTCCAAATGAGTGAGATATGGCCAAATTATGAAACAGGGTCGGGACTGTTGCTGTCACCCAAGGAGCAGCACTTGAACCATGGTGAATTGCTGTCGCTAGCATGCCGCTCTCACTCAAGGCGTGGCACTCGAACCGCTGCAAAGCATCACAGCACAGAGCTTGATTTTCAAGCGACTCAAAACATGACCAAATGACATCGAAACCTTTCATATAATATATCGTTGGAAAGGTATGGAAGTCTACTTTCTACTCTAATTTATGGAATGACATTTTGATTTCTGTAAAAAAGTTATGGTCAATTGAGTGACCAACAGTTAGATTCGGATAACATCAATGATGCCCTGTTTTAGTGGTCACTTTGGAGATTTCAAAACCAATCCAAATGGTCATGAAATATTATGAGTGTCTAGTTTGTCCAGAATTTTACAAAACTCAATTTCAATCTTTTTATAAAAAGTTATGGTCACAAGAACATACAAAGGTTAGTTTTGAAAAATATTTAAATCATTGAAATCCAATCTTTTGAAATTAGACACTTTACTCCAAATAACCAAACCGAATCTAACAATAATCCAAGAGAAGAATGAGACCTTCTCAAGGTGGTCAACCATTGCGCTAAGACATGCACACCATCGTGCAAGCGCGGACGTTTCCGATCATCTTCAGGAAATGAATTACACCACACTTAAAACTAACAAACATGAAGTGCAAGTGTGGGAAGTGAATGCATCCTAATGCCTAACATGTCATGGCATTGTCATTGAACAAGGTGCACTCAATTAAAAACATGCATGAATAGAATTCATGGCCTTGCATCCTAATGCCTAAACATGTTATGGCATTTCAATGAATAAGATACAATCATATAAACATGCATGAAGAGACTTCATGGCTTTGCATCCTAATGCCTATACATGTTATGACATTTCAATGAACAAGATGCAATCATATAAACATGCATGAAAAGACTTCATGGCTTTGTATCCTAATGCCTAAACATATTATGGCATTTCAATGAACAAGATGCAATCAAATAAAACATGCAAGAAGTGATGTTCAAGAACATGCATGCACACATATAAAACACATAACATACACGAATAAGATATATGCATGAGTTGTGTGTGTGTGCAACTAGATCTCTTCAAAGCAATAAAGCACTAAAATATACCTTTGGTGCTTCTTCTCTTGAGGTCTTGAGCGAGCCTTGGTTGTGCAAAATACCAACCATCAAATACCTAAGCTACCCTTGCATGAGTTGTGTGTGTGTGCAACTAGATCTCTTCAAAGCAAGAAAGCACTAAAATATACCTTTGGTGCTTCTTCTCTTGAGGTCTTGAGCGAGCCTTGGTTGTGCAAAATACCAACCATTAAATACCTAAGCTACCCTTACATCAAGCCTCAATATGTGGTTTGTCCATGAAATAAGCAAATCAATAAATGGGAATCCTTACAATATCCACGGAAGAAACCCCTAGAGACCATTTCAAAGACATCAGAGAAAAAAGACAAACACAAAGGGCGGGCTTGCTGGGCGAAAGAGAATCGCCAAAAGGACAAGAACATGGTTGGATGCATAGGATGATCCCTAGTGGTACTTGCCAAAAGACCCGTCAAAGGCGTCGATCTATTTCATCTGAGAATAAAAGCCCTCGCCCAAGAAAGAGCCTACGATCCAAAAGAGGAAGACAGAGAAGATCTAAAAGCATAGACGATCAAAAGTCTCGAGGAAGTACAGACAGTCAAGGGAACGGTCACTAGAAGATGACTATTAAAAGCCGATTTGGTCCCAAAGGGGAACCTATAGGTCGCCAAACCATTACTCTCCAAGAACTTTCAAAAAAGGTCTCAGAGATGGCTCGGAGATATGGACGCAATGATTCGTCAGATGATGAATCAGATAACCCTTTTGTTGATCAGATCGCCCGCACCCGGTTCCTAGAAAGGTTCAAGATGCCGACCATCGAACAATACAAAGAAAGTAGAGATCCAAAGGAGCATGTCAGGAGATTCCGTAACGTCATGGCACAATATGCATCCAACGAGGGACACTTGTGCCTTAAGTTCCCGCAAACCTTTGGAGACCTCACATCTAAGTGGTTCAGAAGATTGCCACCCAGAAACATCAAGAGTTTTTCAGGTTTCAGCAAAACATTCGTTAGGCAATTCATGGGAAGTGTGCAGAGGAGGAAATCACTTGCCCACCTTTCAAATCTGAAACAGAAGGTGATTGAGTCGCTAAAAAAGTACCTAACAAGATTCGGCAAAGAAGTTGCTTAAATTGAAGATGCAAGCGATGTGGCCGTAATCACCGCTTTTACCAATGGTTTACAAAGCGGAAGATTATTCTTTGACCTATGTAGAGACCGACCAAAAACCTATGGAGAAATGATGGACATAGCCGGTGATTACGCCTTAGCTAAGGAAGAAGAGGTAGCATAAATGGGGTAGCTATGTACACGGCCATAAACCGGACTTCAAATCTAAATCTAAACACCACCAATTTCCTAAAGAAAAATATTTTGTACATATTCAAAATACCAAACACCATAATTACCGATAATGGGACGCAATTTGACAACAGAAAGTTAAAGGAGTTATGTAAAAAATACAGGATCAACAACTATTAAGCATCCCCTGCTCATCCACAGACAAATGGGCAGACAGAAGTAGTAAACAAGATAATCAAGCACAACCTGAAGGCCAAGCTTGCTGTCAAAAAAGGTAATTGTTACCGCAGGTGTTATGGGCTTATCGAACCACAGAAAGGAATTCATCGGGCGAGATGCCTTATTCCATGGCTTTTGGGGCCGAAGCTGTCATTCCAGTGAAGACAGTATTCTCTTCTCCAAGAGTACAACTCTTTCAACCTCAGCTCAATATCAACATGAAGAAATATGGGTTAGACGAATTAGAGGAGAAAAGAGAACACGCCTAAATCAGGAACGCAACATACCAACAGAGAGCAGCCAGGTATTACAATTCACATGTACGTTTAAGGAGGTTCAAACTCGGCGACCTAGTGCTGAAAAAGGTTTCACTTGGAACCAAAGATAGAATTGCAGGATCTCTCACAGACAAGTGGGAATGACCATATCATGTCACTGGTATAGTAGGGCATGGAGCATATCGCGTCGCTCGAGTGGGAGCAGCCAGCTTCCTTGACCATGCAATGCACAATATTTGAAGATATACTATCCCTGAGACCTCATCTTTTAAAGTTTATTTTTTTTTTTACCTTTTTTAGAATCTTTTTCAGTATTTTCCCTTTAAAGCATTGTTAAAAGTTGCAGGAGTTATTCAATAAAGAGTAATTTATTACTGAAGTACTCGAGATACTTATTGGAGTAATCTATTATCAAAGTACTCAAGACATTCAATAAAGAGTAATTTATTACTAAAATACTTTTAATGATCACTAGAGTAAGTCGTTACTAAAGTATTACCCTTGAAAGGTAAATGTTATTCGCCACTACAAAGGGTAAAAAAAAAAAAAACCTTAGCAACAAATAAAAAGGGCGAATAGGGTATTCACCCAGCATAGCAGGCTGAGACGAATACGTTACAACAGCCTGAGCTAGAGAGATGTTATACGACCAATTGGTGCTTGTCACCATTAGCGAAGTATAAACCATAGATATGCGATTAAAGCATTCAGAAGCAGCGCCTAAAAAACATTTATAAAGAAGCACTGGGGGTCGAACGAACTAGCAGTAATAATAATATAAGCAGAAGCAAGAGACGTCCCAATAGTATGCTTGAAGACTTGGTGTATGGTCAGATATGTCCTGACAAACACAGAGTGAGCCAAAAACTTAGCAATGGCAGTTGCAAAAAACACAAAGGCATTAAGCCTAAGCTAAGAACTCTGCAACTACAGTTAAAAAATATAAGTCATCATAGACTTAGCCGAAAACACGAAAGTCGTCAGACTTAGCTCTACGTTCAACATTTGCAGTTGAATAAAATCAATGGAAAACATAAAGGAAAATCATTGAATATATGTTGTAGCGCAGAGTAAAAACTAATTGTATAAATAGATGAAAAATACATGTTTACAAATAGGTGAGATGGTTACAAAAATAGCAATCAAGCAAATAAGTCAAGTATCCGATGGACCAGTAACCTCGTCCTCCTCATCATCGATCTCGTCCTCAGACGGCCAAGCAATCTCTTCATCTCCCACCGGCATGAAAGGTTCTTAGTCTCGACTAGGAATAGGCCCTAAATCTGGCTCGTTACCGGTACTGGTAAGGCTCCCTTTCTTCCTGGAATAATATGTATTAAATGCGAGCTTCAAAGGGACCTCAAGATGCATCGGGTGGGGTTCGGTCCTTGTATAACAACAATGAGCTTTCCACATTTTTATCCGGTCCTTAATCGAACCTACCGCGCCATCCATGTGCTTCTTCAAGGACTTGTCGAAACGTCCCAAAGCCTTCTCATTCAAGTGGCCTTTCATCTCAAAGAATTTCTTTGACTACCTCATGCCATGCTTGAATTCTTGCAAAAGGAGCGCAATGTAAGCATGTGATCTCTTGAACCGATCGAAGGCCTGAACCTCAAGTTCACCTTTCAAGTCTTTAAAAATAACCTCACTCGACGCCTACTGGTTTCGAAGATCTACGGACTCTCACATGGCTTTTTCCCTAGCTTCATCATCCAGCCTTTCAGCTTCCATATGAGTCACGAGCGAATCTTGGCTCGTAGACAGCTGACCCTTCAAAACCTTGATCTCATCCTTGGTCGAGGACAATTTCTCTTCAGCGGCTATTCGGGCAGCCAAGAGACCATCAGTAGACTCCCTCATTTGGGCAAGTTGTTATGAGCATGACTCTTTAAAACTTAGCCTCTCAGTTGCCAAGCGGGATATCTGCTCTCCCAGGTGCCTATTTTATGAGGAAACTGCATTCCCACGCCTATTGTTGTCGGCCATCTCAGACATCATCTGGATAAAAGGGAGATGATATAAAAAAGAGAGAAAAAATAGGGAAGAAGATATGGAGTAGTTTGGAGGCTTACTAGTGAGTGACAGTTGAAGAAGAATTCCATCTTTCGGTTGCATGATTGATTCTTCACATGCTCCCAACCTTGCCCAACATAGACATCATTCTAGATAAAATACGACAAGATCTCGAGAGTAGAGAAATCTGAGAGGGAAACAAAACCGAAAGTTTCTCCCATATCGGTTGAGGTGGCACTAGGCCTTTGGTGAACACCTTTCGGGCCGGTGTCAGTGCTGATGGACCAGGCATATCTGGGCGAACAGGGGCATTCGCTGATTGAACATTTGTATCTGGAGGAGTAGAAGCAGAAACATTTGGATCTAGAGGAATGGAAGCAGAGATATTTGGATCAGCCGAAGTGGAGGTAACAACATTTGGAATTGATGGATCAGATGCAGGAACGTTTGGATCCTACAGAATAGAAGAAGAAGCAGATAGGCCACCGACGTTTTTTGAAGTAGGAGTAAGGCCAGAGATTTCGACCCTCGCGAAAGGGACATCTAAGGTTACCCCTCGGTCAGAGTAGTCTTAGCAAGTCCGGGCTTGTCACCTCCTTTGTCATCCGAGGAAATCATGTATTGAACCACCTTCGATGCCCTCTTGGCGGGGCGAGTAGAATGCTCAGGAGCGCTTTCAGCTACCCGATTTCCACGATCAGTTCTTGGATTTAGGTCACTGGTGGGATCCTCTGGAGCCTTCGTGACATTAGCATCAAAGATAGGAGCATCTTTACTCGCTCTTGAAGTGCCGATTGGCTCCTCACCTTTTCGGCTGGGTGTGCGCTTTGTGGTCACTTCCTGAGTTATTTGTTGTTGCAGTTTTAACATGCTGATCAGGGCCATCACCCACATCCTCGCTGTCCATAGAATCATTGCCGTCTGGGGCTGCTACTCCTTCCTTAGCCAATCCGGCAGTGTGCCTTAGACTAACGGCCTCGGAGTTCTTCACTGCTCGAGCCGCCATATCATATACCACATCAAATTGATTCATTGCGAGTGATTAAAATGTCACTAAGACAATGATAGGAAGAAAGATGCCAAATGAAAAGTAAACTTACAGTGCCTGAACCGAGCATGTAGGCGAGGAAAAAGCTTCTCTTTGATCATATGTTCTTCATTCAAACGGAATGGTTCACCCCTCTCGACCAAAGGAAGTGTGGCTACATCGGCAAGATGAGAAATCTCACCATCCAGCAGAACTGGTAAAGTTTTGGACCAAGTTTTCGAAGATGTGAAGTGTCTTGCGACCTTTCTCTCTGTTAGGTCGATAAATGTTTATATTTGAGACCTTTAATTCCTATGTTTTATGTTATGTTCTTGAGTACAATTGAATGTTTTAATGTGTTTGTTGATTTTGTGTTGAAGATAGCTCTCGGAGTGAGTTTGATAACAAAAAGGTGATTTTTAGTGAGGTTTGGAGAAATGCTTCCGCAGTGCATCCAACTTATGAAGACCATATCTCCCTCCTCAGATCGAACCAGGTTGAGATCTATATATTTTCAGAAAGCCCCGGAAGTCTAGTTTCCGGTGCACTTTACGATTCATCAATCCGAGTTTTCTAGAGGAAGTTATGGCCGATTTATTGATCAAAGGTCAGAGCTGGAATGCCCTACCGCGGGCCAGACCACCGGGCGTGTACATTGCCTAGGCAGCGGTCCGGGGAGCGGTCCGGGTAGTGGTAAACATCAGAAAAACACATTTTTTCAGACCGTTGTGCATGCAGAGCGGTCCAGGCAGCAGTCCATAGCAAAGAAGCACCGTGGGGTACACCGCCGAGCGTGCACATTGCCTGGGTAGCGGTAATTACGTATTTTTGGAAGATTTCCACTCCGATTTGGGCTAGATTTGTCCCAAAGCTTCCCATATCAAATCCTAATGACTTTAAGAGATCAAAATATGTTTGGAAAACTTCCTAAACACAAATTAGGAAAGGATTTTCATTCCTTGTTTAATTCTACTTTCCTACTTGATGGGTCTCCTACATCAAAGCAATTTGGGAATCTACAAGAAGTATCACCTATAAATACCAAGAGCTTTCTCAAGAGACGGGTTGACAGAAATTCAGCACTCAAGATTAAAGACCGAAGATCTTTCATAGTTTTATTTTCTCTCTTCTTCTACCTTTCTTTAGTTTTAATGTCTTTAATTGTTTTCATAGTGATAATGTGTAACTAAACTTCTCATAGTTAGGGCTAACTTGAAGCCCTAAACATGATTTCGATTTCATAGATATTATTTTAATGGAGTATTAGTTTTCTTACATGATGAATTCAATTTCCCCATAAGAATTGTCTTTATTTTATTATGTTTCTTTGATTGATCACCTTAGGAGCATGATTTTAGGATTTATGTTGCAAGGATATAAGCCGGACACCATACAGATCTATCCTTGGTTGTAACAAGTAATTGAAATAAAGTCCAATTATAGGAAATTGTTTCGTAAATCACCTAGAATAAATACCATATTTTAAGGTTCATGTGATATTCATATTCTCTTTGTTCTTAATGGATTCCTATTATTAAATCTAGTAAATGCCCATGCTAGGTTATAATTTAATGCAACTTACATACTAACTAAGAGAGAATCTATACAACTCGAGTGGGATGCCAACACCTTGTCGTGAATATCTTCATCATGTTTGATATCTTTAAACTCCATTGTTGTCTGTGAATCGGATGAATGTTTAGTGGTGGATAGGGAGCTCTAGCTAGCTTCTCCTTATTAATTTTACTAAATATATTTTCTGATGCATTCTTGATCTTAGTTTAATTCAAATTCTTAGTTTCTAATAACCAATTCAAACCCCCCCATTTGTGTGTGTGAGTTGTGTTTTATTCAAGTTGTTTGAGAGTCATAGAGTGTCTTAATTTAGTGTTTTCAAACTCATAATTTCCGTAGGTAATTAATTCTTCGTGGAAACGATCCTTGCTTACCAATTGTTCTATCGTTTACAACTTGTGCACTTGCAAGGTTTTTATTATTTTTGTTTGCTCTTTTGCAACCAATACTCTCCAAGAGGTTTCGGCAAACAATGGCGGACACATCTCTTCCCCATGCATTGCTGACAAAAAACCAGCTATTCTTCCAACCTTTATTTGAAGTAGGCAAACCCCAAATAAAACCTTTCTTCTTCTTGTCATCTGATGTCTCCACTAGACTTGGGTTCACAGTGCACTCGGGAATCCAATTCTCCACAGCAGAAGATAGGAGAAAGTAAGTACCACCATGGCCCAATGGCTTGAGTGTGTAGAGGTGGCGAATTTCACAAGGAGAAGAAGGCCCATAACCCTTCAACTTTCACATCAGACACAAGCACATGAGAATCCTATAACTTTTAGGAGCTAATTGAGAAGGAGCATGCTTAGCATCGGCGAGGAAGCTCGCAATAAAAGGCTGAAGGGGAAGGGTGATCCCGTAGCTGAACATCTGGCCATAAAAGGTGACCACATTTTGGGGAGGATTCCATATAACCCGATCGCCATGAAGTTTCAGATTCACGGTGTCAGGAATATCACATCGGCGCTTATAATTTTGGAGTTGTTGCTCTTCAACAACATTAACCTCACTATTAAAAGTACTCGGGCGATCAAAAGAAAAATGTAGTTTATCTCTCTGATGATCCTCAACATCAGAGTCCACTATCGTCTGGGCACGGACCAGGGATACCCTAGGAACCTTAGGAGCCCTTAGCTTGCTACCATTGGCTTTTGAAGATTTAGTTATCTCTGAGGAGTCGCTATCAAAAGATGAAGTAGGAGAGAGATCAGGAGCACTGATTTCATGAACAGTAGGGATATAAAAGGAAATAGGGATGGTGGAACTTGGGTCAAAATTGGGTATCAACAATTCAATCTTGTTCGCAGTATTCTTATCACCAAGTCCCAAGGCCCACATCATTTGATTAAAAAGCAAAGAGTGCTGAAAGGGATCCATGAGAACTCACCAGAAAAACCCACTAGATGAGGGATGCGCAAATAGTCTGGTGAGGGGAGCAAGAAAGCACAGTCAAAGATCTCAAACTGTCAGGCCGTCAGAATGGAAAAGCAGAAAGGAGAAACGCTGGGGAACTCGATGTCGGAGATGGAGGAGGACGAAAGCCTGCAAATTTAGGATTTTTGAAAGTTCTAGCAAAAAAAGAAAGAGAGAGTCGGGAAGGCCAAAAGTAAAGGTGGGAAACTGAAACAGTGTGGTGTCTTTAAAAAGGAAAGTTTTTCGAAATTCAAAAATTAAATTTTAGATATAGTGATGAAACCCGCCGAAGCAGAGTGGTGATTCGACTACCCACCAAAAAACAGACAAGTGGTGCCTTAAGGGACATCTTGCAGTCAGAAATGGCGTTTTAATGTCAAGTCGTGCGTTTTTCATAAAGGAAGTTTGTGGCTAAAAACGAAGCATACTATGGAAGCTCTCAATGTCTGAGATCAGCAATCCAAGGCCACATGGACAAAAAAAAGAGAAATTGATGAGTGGAAGAGGTAGGAAAGAAATCTTCAAATAATATTTTCCAAAAACGAAATGTTAAGAACAATATAAATACTGCTCACAGGAACAAACAAGACAAAGGGGATTGCCTTTCCATTCAGCTCGAAGTATTTATGGGGGTATTGTTGTATATATGTTTTCGGCTTGAGGACACATCAACAATTTATACAAGGAGCACATGAGAATAGGTCTAAGTCATACGTTCGAAACGGTCAACAGAGGGAGTACTGACCAAAATGTCTCGTCAGCAGTAGTCAACAAATTAAATGCACTCGCCGGATAAGTCAGTTGTAGCCAAAGACCATGTTCGCTATAACTCATACTCGCCTCGAAACAAATGATGTATTTGCCAAAAGCTTTACTCGGCCAACAGAAGCAAATTACTCTTAAATCCGATATATATATATTTGGATATTATAATTATCAATTGGATCTATCCAAATCCATATAATATAGGATCGATCCGGATCTAGATAGCAAAAATACGGATCGGATTGGATTCCATTCGACCCGTTCCCCTATATGTTGGTGTATGCACATAATGAAGCTATTATCTTTGAAAAAAAATATATTTTTTAAAAATGAAGATATTAATGGTGAAATAGATAGTCGATTTTTTTTTAAAAATTAAAAATTAAATGGATTAATTGAAAGCGGAAACAACACAATCATTCAATGGATACCTACACTTGTAACAACCAACTTCATTTTAGTAGGGTTTTTTTTAACGATGTTCATTGACTCATTATCAATGCATTTGAACCACCGTAATCATTTTTCTTTTTATGCATGTTTTATTATTTTAGGTTAATAGCATCAATACCCCTTGAACTTATAGCACGGTTGTATAGTGTCTCATAAACTTTTTTTCTTGACATTAAACCCCCTGAACTTTCATTTCTTGGCAAAAGCTGAGAGAAGGAAAACGGACGTCAAGTGAAAATTACACTTACACACCCTAGTTATATGAATAATTGCATTAAAACTATGAAAAATATAATAATAATAATACAAACACACCTTTTGACTTGTTGACTAATGTCCAAAAAAATAAAAAAATATTAAATATTAATAATTTATTTTAGAAAATAAATAATAATAATAATAATAATATAGGGGTATTTTTGTCTTCAAATCAAAAACACGCCATGTGTCACAAAAAAAAAAACAAATCAATATTATATATATTAAATATATATAATTAAAAATTTAAGAAAATAAAAAATTCTAGAAAAATGGTGGAAATAAAAATGGTGGAGATCCATCATCTTCTTCATCAAAATTCTAGAAACCGTTCCTTAAAAAAAATAAAAAATTCCCAACACATTGAACACTGGATCCATTAATTCATTAGATTTAAAATATTATAAAAAAATTTAAAAAAAAAAAAAAAAAAAAAAAAAAAACATTAACTATCATCAATTTTCCAGAACACCTACCAAAACACACCATCATCATCAATTTTCCAGAAACCATCACCATCTCCAACCATCTGCACCCAATCTACAAAACCACACACCCAATTTTTTTTTTTTTTTTTCCGATTTACCAACCTTTCTCTAGATCACTTTTTGTTCAACCTTTCTCCATTAGTTTTTTTTTTTTTAATATATTTTTAATTTCTCAACATTAGGTGGATAATAAAATGAGTCCTGTGAAAAATTCATGTTCAATAAAAATGCAATTTGTTCAATAATAACATAGTTACTAAAAGTCGCCCATCAATTGCATTTTGTTCAACTCTAGGTGAAAGCAAGGAGGCTGGACGGTGAGACGACTAAAAGCAAGGACGTTGGATGAGATCTGGTCGAAGTGGTGAAGCACGTAACCGGAACCTAAACTGGTGTGGTGAAGAGCGATCAGAGGTCAGCGACGGGATTGAACTGGATTGGAGAGGTTTGGTATCGAGCTGACGGTGGCAAGTCTTTCTGGCGATTGGTTCTTGGTTAGGGTGGGGCGGGGGCGGCTAGTGATTAAAGTTGTTCATGCTTTTTTTTTTTAATAATTTTTTTTTTTTTTTGAAAATGGTTGATTTTAGGGGTGGTGGTTGTGTTTGGGTTAGGGTTTTGTTGTGTTTGATATTCGGCGATGGTGGGTTGGATTTGAGGGTGTAGATGGTTGGAGATGGTGATGATTTCTAGAAAATTGATGATGACGGTGTGTTTTGGTGGAATTGATATGATGATGTAAGGTTGTTTTGGTGGAGTTGATGGTTGAAGGTGATGATGATGAAAGGTTGATGATGATGATGATGATTTTATTTTATTTTTGAAAAAATGTTTTTTTTTTTAAATTAAAAATTTAAAATATTGATTTTAATGAATTTTGTTCTAAAAGAAATTGAATTTAAATTTTTTTTTTATATATAAATAGATCTCCACTGTTCACCTCACAGTTGGAAAGTGGAGATTTAAAACATTTTTCTTTTTGTATTATTATTTTCTTATTATATAAATATATTTTTTCTATTTTTTTTTTCTCTTATTTTTTTATTTTTTTATTTTTTACATTTTTTGTATATTAATATTATTATATATTATTTTTTATTTTACTTTTTGGATATTAGTCAACAAGTCAAAGGGTATGTTTATGTTATCATTATATTTTTCCATTTTTAATGTTTTTATTTATTTATTTATTATTTATTATTTATTTATTTTTATTTTTTATAGTAACTAACTTAGATAAAATTAAAGTTTAGATAATAATGATATGATTGATCAACAAAAGCCAAACTAACACATAACATACAACTCCAGTCTTATAGACTCATGCTGAATAACAAATCAAGTGCTCAAGAAAACTAATGGAAATTGATAAAATTTATCACCAAAATATACAAAGTTAAGGCTAACAATTTCAAGGAAAACCATAAAACAAAATTTCTTCTATTTCAATCACATCGGTAAACCGCTCCTTTAACTTCGAGTCTTGACTAATACGTTCATAGGTCTTGTACGCTCAAACCTAGGGGAAGAGATTGCTTCAACTTGTCGGCCTTCTCGTTGTCTAACACGCACAGTGTGTATAGGTACTTCGAGCAGCGAACCTTGAACTTGACCACACCCTTGCTTCTCTTAATTTTAACAGAACGGGCATCCTTCCTTCTTCTAGTGAGAAGGAAATCCTTGATCTCGTGAATCTGCTTCGGCATTTCGTTGACAGCTTCGAAGAATTGCTTGCGGGTTCAAGGGGTCAAGTTTTCCAATTTTAATGTAATTATGCATATAATCAGGGGAACTTAGTGTAATTTGTCATGACAGAAAAATGGACGGTATTACAATTCCTTAAGCTTTTGCAAATTTATGGAAGTTTAGGGGGTTTAATGCTAAGAAAAATAGCTTAGGGGCACTATGCAACCACACTATAAGTTCAGGGGGCGTTGGTGCTATTAACCCTATTATTTTATTATCATGCTTGTGTAATGCGATTTGATTGTTTTTATTTTTTTTAATTTTTAATTTTTATTTTTATTTTTTTTGAAAGATTGTGATTTGATTGTTATATATATATATATATATATATACAGTCCCAGTCCTATCAGGGCATCCTTATATAACTTTATCAGGATATTGAATGTGAATCATTTATTTATAAAAGTGATTTGACAAGTGTATACATACCAAGTCAAAGTATGTAAAACGAGTGGCTTATAATCAATGTCCTTATATAATTCTATCAGACATCCTCATGGGAAAATTTCCGTAAATATATATATATATATATATTAAATATTTTAATGTCTGAATACCATCGTAAAAGTTGAACCCAATCAACCAAATCTTTGATGGAATCGGTACAGATATGACTTTTGTTTAAAATTCAATCGATATTTTTTTCTTTATCTTGATTAACAATTTGTTTTTTGAATCCATATTTTTTGTTTGGTATGATCGCACTATATTGTATTTACCATTTATATTATTTTGTTTATTTATGGTGACTTTTGGTTAAATGCCTCCACATGAAAATATAATTAAACCAAATCAAATGATTTGATACATGTTCATATATTTTTACACACCTATTCACATGGCACCTTTTAGGATTCAATATATTAATACCATTGGCTTAAGTTACAATGTACAAACTTTGTTAGTTCTCGAGTTTTTGTAAAACTTTTTGCTTACAAACAATATCGATGGATCATCAAATCGAAATTGTTACTGATCAGAAATCTTACGAGGCTTTACACTGTGTTACGCGTCATTTGGAGATTAGCCTAGAAGAAGTAATTAAAACCCATGATACATTGTTAAGTAGGATGGCTCAAAAACCTTATATGCTTAATATTTGCAAGGAATTCAAATTTGGCATTGGTGATCTACAAAGCTGTTATCGCTTGGGTCATAAAGAAGGATTCAAACTGTTTAGAGACTACGCCAAGGTTGTTTTTCCTAAACAAAACTGAGACAATATTCATCCCAATGGATCAAAGACTATCGTGCCTCGCTGAAGTTTGCTTGGTTTGAATTTTTTTTCAGAATACGATATTAACTTCATATTACCCTATTAATCCTTTACTGGAATCGATTGTCAATGAAATTTTCACATTTTTTTTATAAAGGTTTACCATAATTATCAATGTAATTTTTACATTAATATGACAAATCATTTTGCGACAAATCATTAATGTACACATGATACATGATACATGTTAATTGCATGAAAAATATTTATGCCACATTGTCCTATTGTAAGGTTTTAGATTGGCATTGGTTTGATTTCATTGCAAAACTCTCTTTATTTGTATTGGATAGTTGCTTAGATTTTTCTTGGTTGAAAGGAGCTTTAAAGGAGAAAAGCAATTTCTCATGCAAATATCGTCTTCAAGAGTAAAAACGTTTACTTGGATGCTAAGGTATCAAGATACTTCTTCCTCTTGTAAGGTGTAACTGCACACATGCACATAATTCATACATTTGTGTCCCTACATCGTTGCGCTAACTACACACAGATACATTGCCTTCATATGTGTCCCCGTCGTTGTGCTAAATTTGGAATAACACATTCGCACACTTTGTTCGGTTCTCATTTATTGATTGGCTTATTTCGTGGACAAACCACAAATTGGAGTTAATGTAAAGCTAGTAAAGGTGATAGGTGATCAAGTTCTAAGGCCCTCTTAAGACCTCAAGATTGACAAGCACTTCAAAGGTATATCTCTAGTACTTATTTTTCTTTGAAGAAATTTAGTTGCACACACTGACTTACCATGATTGCATACATGTTCATTGCTATTGTGCATTTTTTCACTTCCACACTTGCACTTCTTTGTTGTATTTTGTGTGTGTGGTTGTCTGTTTAAATCCTCCATGCTCTTCCCCAATGAGCTTGTTTTTTGGAAGTTGTCTTCCAGGAGGATTCGGGAATAAGGTCGCATATTTTTGACTAGGTCAAATATGCGCCCTCGTTCTGCAGCCCGTGACCTTAGAACAAGGCGTAAAAATGAGGTGTCCAAATACTTGACACTTCTTTGCCCTAGGGTTTTGCGGCCGGTGACGGTAGAACATGGCGCAAAATTGAAGTGTCAAAACACTTGATAATTCTACGCCCTTGGGTTCTGCAGTTAAGGGCCGTATAACAAGGGCGTAGAAAAGGGACCAGAACATCAGGTTCAAATCTGCGCCCTCGATTCTGCAGCCGGTGATCGCAGAACTGGGCGCAGAATTGACCCGATAAATTGGGGCAATTTTTTCTTTTCACTCTAACTTATTTGGTCCTCTATAAATACACCACTTTCTCACAGTCTATGTGTGATTCGTTAATTATCAAGAACCCTAAATTTAAAAGAGAGACTTTTGAGAGAAAAAGCAATAAAGATTGTTTATTTAATCACTCAAACCCATTTACATATGCATCAAAATATCATCTAAGCATTTCCTAGCATAGTTAGGATACATACTTGCATGGGTCTTGCTCAACACACATCCCTTGGTATGTTTTTCACTATTATCATACATAATTAGTGTTTTATTTATCAAGCAATCTCTTAGATTACATGCTTGTTCTTAGCTTAAATTCTAATATTCAAGATAGAGATTGTTGTGTTGATTTGATTGAGTGTTGTATTGTGATAGCTATCTAAGTTTGCTTATTCTATGATTAGCTAAGCTTTATGACATGTCATTTAGCTATTGATATCTAGGATTGTATTAATTGTTAATTCATCATCCTAGATAAGCATCTAAGGTTACCTAGCTTTATTTGCACTTTGGATATCATCATATATTCACTTAGGTTTTATTGTCTCTTTATTGAGAAGTAAGTCTTGTCTTGCTTCTGGGATTAGGTAGCTTAAATCACAAGCAATTCGATTAGGTTCACTCATACTGGGATTTGGTAGGTGTGTGATTATTGACTGAGATTAGGTTGTAATCGTTGTCACATTTAGTGGATTTGAGTTTCGAGTGTGGCGCACTTACTAGTCCGTGGTTTTTCTCGTGAGGGTTTCCACGTAAATATCTTGTGTCATTTAAGATATACACTTGATATATTATTATGACTAGTTAGGGGTATTTCGTCAATTTGACTAATAACAAAAATTGGGTAAAATTGGATAAAATCTATTTACCCCCTCTAGATTAATATTAAGCAGACCTTAGATTGTTTCAATTGGTATCAAATCGGGTTCCTAGATATACTTAGATGATATTTGCTCATTTTGGTGTGTTTTGCATTTGTGTGATTTTTGTTCATTCATACATTTTGCATTCATTTCATTCATTAAACACAATGAGTGGAAACGGTGGCAACAACGAGGGTGCTTCAAGCATGTGACCTCCTCTTCTCACCAACTTGAATTATTCCTCATGGAAAGGAAAGTTGGAATACTACATATGTCAAATTCATGATCGTGCTTGGATAACGGTTGAAGATGGATATAATCTACCTATGATGACTCCCACGGGTGGAGGAGAGGAAGTTTTGAAGCCGAAGGCGCAATGGAATACATAAGAATTTGATGCTTCAAAGTGAAATAGGAAGGCGATGCATGCCATCCTATGTGTAATGGATGAGAATCAATATAAATTGATTCAAAACACTAGGATCGCTAAGGAGGCGTGTGACATCCTAGAAATTGCACATTAAGGTACCGAGGTCGTCAAGGACACCAAGCTTCAAGTCCTCCAATAGCAATTTGTGATGCTTAGAATTGAGGAGGATGAACACTTCAATGACTTCGAGATCAAGTTGATGGATATTGTCAATCAAAGCCATTACCTTAGTGACCTGTATTCGGATAGGAGAATCAAGCAGAAAATTATGAGATCTTTCTGCGATAGGTTTGAATCAAAGGTTACGGCTTTAGAAGAAAATAGTGGATATAAGGACATGAAGCCGAGTGAGGTAATTGGAAGACTCCTCGCCTACGAGTCTAGGAAGGCTCATAGCTCTACTCCTCTGAAAAAACATAAAGGAATTGCTTAAAAGCCTCTAAGGATGAAAAGGAGGAAAAGAATGACTCGGACGAAATCCTTGCATTATTTGTGAAAAGGTTCAAAAAGGTTATGAAGTTTGGGAAAAAGGACTTTGGATCCGAAGGCCAAAACTTAAAGAAAATGGTCACTTCAAGAAGTTTGAGCCTAGGCAAGAGAAGACCGAAAAAAAAGGGATTTGATGTTATGAGTGTGGTGGAATAGGTCACTTTGCTCTCGGATGTACTAATCACAATAACAAGAAGAAGGGAAAAATGATGGTTGCCACTTGGAGTGGAAATAGTGATGACTCCAATAAGGGAGATGAGTCTTCAGACGATAAATAAGTTAAGGCCAACTTCCTAGCTTTTACCTTTTCTCACAAGAGCAAGAGTGCTAGTGAAGAAGAGGAAAAGAGTTAAAGGGAAAATGACTTAAGTGAAGATGACTCCTCGTCTCACTCCACAAATGGATATGTGGAGAGAAGGGTTCTTGTTGAACACTACGCTGAATTTAAAAGCTTAGATATGAAAAACACAAGAAAGATTCAAAGATTGAGAGAAGAGAATCTAGAAATTTCATCTCATAATGACCACTTAAGTGAACAAGTGGAAAGAGCAAAGAAAATTAAAGATAAGCTAAGAGATGAGTTAGGCTTATCTAAAAAGAATGAAGAAGGTTTGAAGAGGGAGCTTGAAGAAGCTAAAAAGTTAACGACTAGGATGACTACTAGCACTGAAAAACTTGACCATATCCTAGGTGTTGGAAAGAGTCCTTGTGACAAGAGAGGTCTTGGGTTTGAAGAATGCAAGAAGACCTTCACTCCCTACAAGACCATGTTTGTCAAGTATTTGAGCAACAAAGAAGCCTTACTGGTGCAAATTCCTAGGAAGAAGATTGATCTAGGACAATAATCACATAGTGCACAAGTGAAGGTGGCTCCAAGAAGACAACCACAAGCTCAACCCTCAAGAGCTCCTCAAGTTAACTTTCCTCAACAAATGGCTCACATCAAAGGAAAAAGACCAATCATGCAACCTTAAGCTAGGAAGCAAGCTAGACTGGTTTAACAACGAAGATACATTGAACCAATTCAACCACAACGACATGGAAAGGCTCCAATGCAAGCACAAGGTTATGGTACGATCCCTAACTTTTTCCCTACATGTCATTTTTGTGGTTTTGATGGTCATATTAGACCAATGTGCTTTCGATACATAAAAATATGTAAAACTAGAAGCATTATTGAGAAGAAAAAGAAAAGAGTCATGATGCATATACCTAGGGATGATATAATTAATATGCATGATCCTAAGATTTCTAGAACCCATGTACCAAAGACTACTAAGAAAGAAAATGTTTTACCTAGGTGGATTAGAAGGAATGAAAAAGTTTGCCATGTTGCACAAATTGTCTCGAAGGCAAATTCTTCTAATTTTTGGTATCTAGATAGTGAGTGCTCTAGGCACATGAAGGGAAACAAGAGTTTATTTGAGACTTTTGTCATGGAGGAAGGAGGATGTGTCACCTTTGGTGATGAATCCAAAAAGAGAGTTATAGGGAAAGGAACCATTTCCATTCCTAGATTACCCTCCCTGTCCAATGCTTTATTTGTTGATGGCTTGAAAGCCAATTTGAATAGGATTTCTCATCTAAGTGATGAAGGACTTTCCGTCTTATTTAGCAAAAATGATTGCTTTATCCTATTGCCTAATGGACAAACCTTGTTGAAAGGCATGAGATCTAGCGACAATTGCTATTGTCTTGAAGCTAGAACAGTCTCAAACAATGTGTCCAAGGAAGAGCAAGTTAAGTTGTGGTATGAAAGACTTGGCCACATGAACTTTCAGGATTTACGAATCCTTGACAAGTTCGATGTTCTGCGTGGCCTTCCCAAGCTTGGGAAGAAAGCCAATGGTGTTTGTAGACCTTGCCAAAAAGGGAAACAAACTAAAAGCATGCACAAAAAGGGCAAGTAGTCTCCACCAAGGAGCCTCTAGAGCTTCTCCACATGGATTTAATGGGTCCTATGCAAACCGAGAGCTTAGGTGGAAAGAGATACATTTTTGTTTGTGTAGATGATTTCTCTAGGTTCATATGGACATATTTTCTTAGAGAAAAATCTGAAACTTTTGACAAGTTTAGAATGCTTTGTAATAAAATTCAAAATGAAATGAACTCAAACATTAAAAGCATAAAACGGATTAGAAGTGACCATGGTAGGAAATTTGAGAATGTTTCCTTTGGAACCTATTGTGATAATATAAGCACCTCCCATGAGTTTTCAGCTCATATGACACCTCAACAAAATGGAGTTGTTGAGAGGAAGAATATGGTCTTTCAAGAGATGACCTGTGTCATGTTGCTTAGCAACAATATCCTTAAGAACCTATGGGCTGAAGCCATAAATACGGCTTGCTATATAGGGAATAGAGTTTTCCTAAGGCTCGACACTAGGCAAACCTCCTATGAGTGTTAGAGAGGTAGAAAGCCAAATGTAAGGTATTTCCATGCCTTTGGAAGCACATGCTACATTTTAAATGACTGTGATCACCTTGGTAAGTTTGATGCTAAGAGTGATGAGGGTATCTTTATTGGCTATGCCTTAAATAGTAGAGTCATGATCGGACTTTTGCAAGCACCAAAATTCCACACTTGGAATACACAAATCGCAATGAAATGTATAATGGTAAGTAGGATCGTTCCTCAGGAAAAGGGAGGATACTTGGCTATAATTAGGATATTTACACTAATCTAAATTACGTGCGGAAAAGTAAACTTCATTTTTAGTTTGATGATTGCTTTGAAAACTAAACTAAATTAGAACAATAATTAAAAGAACAAGTAATTAAAGTGATATGTGTGAAATTATGGAAATGGATATTGGGGAATTGAGTTGACAACTAAAAGATTTCCTAATGGAATGAACTAGTCCAATTAAGCATTTTAATCCAACTCAAGGTTTGTTCTTAAATTGATTTAACTCATTAACATGCAAATTCCAATCTTAACTCAAGTAAGTCCTACTTTGAGTCTTGGCAAGAATATAAATTCAAGTTCCTACTCAAGTGAGTCCAAATATGAGTATTCAACTAAACTAATTCTCAAGAACAAAATTAAAGTCTCATTCATAAGACATTCAACATACATATTCCAATTCAGATGGCCACCGATTGAAGTAACTGTTTTGACTTGACAGCATTTTAGTGTTTCAGCATCGCACACCGTTACAGAAATGGGCATAACTTCCTGTAGAAAGCTTGGAATCGTAATCCGTAAAATGTTCTGGAAATTAAACTTCTGGGGCTTTCTGAATATATAAAGATATCATCATGGTTAGATCTAAGAAGGAAGATATGACCTTCCAAAGTTGAGTGTTCTGCACGAGCATGTACAATTTCAGCCCTTTTTGGCTCATTTTGCCTCCAAAACTAATCTTTAAGCTGAAAACCTTATTGTAAGGGATATGCACCTACACATGACACAAACAAAACATTATATACAAAAATACGCTCGAAAATGAGACAAATGATCGAAATTGGGGGACCTCAAATAAGTGTAAAATAGTCTGATCAAGCCTATAGAGTATTCAATTTGAAGACTCTGAGCGTCATGGAATTATCCAATGTTGTCATTGATGATACAAGGCTTAAGTCTAATGACTATAAGGAGGAGGTTGCTATAGTTGATGACTCTTCCTTGGAGAATGTTGTGGAGACTCCTAATGTAGAGAGCACACAACCTATTGATAAAGTTCCTCTCTTGAACTCTAAAGAACCCACTCCATAGGTTAGGAAACTCCATGATAAAGAAGACGTCATTGGAGAGGTTAATGAGGGTGTTAGGACTATGCATCAAATAGCTAATCTTATTAGCTACACATACTACACCTCTTAAATAGAACCCAAAAAGGTTAAAAAGGCCTTAAATGATGAATTTTGGGTTCTTGCCATGCAAGAAGAGTTAAACCAATTCGAAAGAATGAGGTTTGGACTTTAGTTCCTAGACCTAAGAACACTAATGTAATAGACACCAAGTGGATCTATAGGAACAAATCTGATCAGGATGACAACATAGTGCATAACAAGGCTAGACTTGTTGCACAAGGGTACTCTCAAATTGAGGGTATTGACTTTGAGGAGACATTTGCTCCCGTTGTTCGTTTAGAGTCTACAAGGCTTCTCTTGTCCATTTCTTGTGTGCACAAGTTCAAATTGCACCAAATGGATGTCAAGAGTGCTTTCCTCAATGGCTTCTTGTAAGAGGAAGTGTTTGTTGAACAACCCAAGGGGTTTGTGGATGCTCACCACCCCAACCATGTCTATCACCTTAAGAAGGCTCTTTATGGGTTGAAACAAGCACCGAGGGCTTGGTATAAGCGTCTCACTCAATTTCTTGTTGATAATGACTACACAATGGGTAGTGTTGACAAGACCTTGTTCATTGAGATAAACAAAGATGAGTTATTTATAACTCAAATCTATGTTGATGACATTGTATTTGGTTCCACCAACAACACCAAAGTCCAACAATTTGTTGAAGTTATGTCTCATGAATTTGAGATGAGTCTTATTGGTAAGCTAAGTTACTTTCTAGGTTTACAAATTAGACAATTAAACAATAAGATTTTTATAACCCAAGCTAAATATGCTAAAAACCTAGTAAAGAAGTTTGGTCTTGAAAATACCAAACATTATGATACACCCATGAGTACCACTTTGAAGCATAGCAAGGATGCTAATGGAAAAAGTGTAGAACAAACTCTATATCGTGGCATGATTGGTAGCTTGCTTTATTTGACCGTAAGTAGGCCCGATACCTTTTTAGTGTGGGTGTGTGTGCTAGGTACCAAGCGGATCCTAAGGAGTCCTATCTCTCTTCCGTTAAGAGAATTATTCGCTTTGTGAATAGGACTTCCAACTATGGAATTTGGTACTCTTTTGACACTAATGCTAGTTTAGTTGGCTTTAGTGATGCGGGTTGGGCAGGATATTGCAATGATAGGAAAAGCACATCAGGCAGTTGCTTCTTTCTAGGCAACAACTTGGTGTCCTAGTTTTGCAATTTTGCTAGAAGCAAAGCTTGATTTCCTTGTCCATGGCCGAAGCCGAGTATATAGCCGCGAGTAGTGGATGCCCACAACTCTTATGGATGAAGCAAATGCTAGTTAACTACAGATTCAACCAAGGTACACTCACTCTCTTTTGTGATAATATGAGCGCTATTAATATTTCCAAGAATCAGGTACAACACTCTAGGACTAAGCATATTGACATCCGTCATCACTTCATTAAAGATCTTGTTGAAAATAAATGCATAATGCTTGAGCATGTAGGCACTAATGATCAAATAGCGGACTTATTTACAAAACCTTTAGATGCAACAAGGTTTAAAACCCTTAGTAGATCTATTGAGATATGTCTCGTGGAGTGATTTGTTTTAGTGATTGACCCCATTTGGGGAGCTCAAGCAAAGAGAGCAATTGCATATTTGGCCATGCAAAAATTTGAAAAATTTTATACTTCTTTATTAATTGGTTGAGTATCTTGGTTACATATATGTATATATGCTTTTATCTCAATAAGTGTAAACCATGCTTTGAATGCAATCCATGTCATATTTATGTTCAAACATGCATTTTTGGACTAGGAGATTCTCTAATGAAGTAATTATTGAATGACCTATAATGATCTTCATGACATTAAGATTCTTAATAACATGCTTTAAAAATGTGAAAAGCATGAAATTCAAATGACATGCTCAAATGAAAAAGCATGAATTGATGATTACAATTCTTAAATGCAAAACAATGTGTGAAAAGCTTATGAGACTCAAAATGTATAAAGGATCTTGTATCCGTTCTAAGGATTTTAAAATCCAACTGTCTCTCTTTCTTTATTTGTTGAACATGTCTACTATCATACGAATATCTTATCTGAAAAAATCAAATAGGGTGCAAAGTTGCTCATGACATGTTTCGCTTATAAATTTGGATATAGTTCTATAAATTTGAAATCAATAAATTCTCTATATCCTTGCTTTAATTCATGACAAATGGTAATATTGGTTTGAATTCCTATAGGAAACTTTTGTCATTTGCTTTGCCAAATACCATTGATTTTTAGACTTGAAGGCAATATGTCTTGCATGCAAAGCATTTTTATCACACATTTTCAATGAAAATAAATCTCCTTGTATCTCTCATTTTAACTGAGTTGCATAAAGTGCCTTATATGATTATACAAATGACATGTATGCTTCTATCTCTCTTTGCTTTAAGTGACCCGTTTGGGGAATACTCATTTGCCCATCTCATGACAAAAAGGGGGAGTAGTATGTTGGTAAGGGGAGAATGTTTATTGTTCTAATTGGGGAGAATATACTTTGAGGGTGAGTAACCCTTTGAGGGGGAGCATTGCATTACACATACATTGCATGATGATTGTTGTTAAATTCTTAAATGCAAATGGTTGTTTATGTTCTCATTTGATTAATCTCACATTTTCTTGTATAGGATTGTTTAGAAACTTTGTTTTGAAGGTTTGATGTTCTACAAGAGATTGAAGTCTTGAACATTTTATTTTTAGATATCTCTTTATAATGTAGAATATCATTGTAGATCCATAGTTTCTTTTTTGTTGTGAGGAATTAATGTGAGCAGTGGTTTTGTCATGAAATAGCCAAAGGGGGAGATTGTAAGGTTCTCATTTATTGATTGGCTTATTTCATGAACAAACCATAAATTAGGGTTGATGTAAGGGTAGTAAAGATGATAGGTGATCAAGTTCAAAGGCTCTCTCAAGACCTCAAGATTGATATGCACTTCAAAGGTATATCTTTAATGCTTATTTTTCTTTGAAGAGATTTAGTTGCACACACTGACTTGCCGTGATTGCATACATGTTCATTGCTATTGTGCATTCTCTTCACTTCCACAGTTGCACTTTTTTGCTGTATTTTGTGTGTGTGGTTGTCTGTTTAAATCCTCAACACTCTTCCTCATTGAGCTTGTTTTTTGGAAGTTGTCTTCCAGGAGGATTCGGGAATAGGGTCGTATATTTTTTACCAGGTCAAATATGTGCCCTAGTTCTACGGCTGGTGATCATAGAACAAGGCGCAGAAATGAGGTGTCAAAATATCTGACACTTCTACGCCCTTGGGTTCTGCGGTCGGTGACCGCAGAACATGGCGCAAAATTGAAGTGTCAAAACACCTGACACTTCTGCGCCCTTAGGTTCGGTGATTAGGGGCCGCAGAACAAGGGCGTAGAAAAGGGACCAGAGCGTCAGGTCTAAATCTGTGCCCTCTATTCTACGGCCTGCCACCGCAAAATTGGGCGTATAATTGATTCGATAAGTTGGGGCAATTTTTTCTTTTCATTCTAACTTATTTGGTCTTCTATAAATACATCACTTTCTTATAGTCTATGTGTGACTCTTTAATTATCACGAACCCTAAATTTTAAAGGGAGACTTTTGAGAGAAAAAACAATCAAGATTGCTCATTTAATCACTCAAACCCATTTACATATGTATCAAAATATTATCTAAGCATTTCCTAGCATAGTTAGGATGCTTACTTGCATGGGTCTTGCTCAACACATATCCCTTGGTATGTTCTTCACTATTATCATACATAATTAGTGTTTTATTTATCAAGGCATCTCTTAGATTACTTGCTTGTTCTTAGATTAAATTCTAATATTCAAGATAGAGATTGTTGTGTTGATTTGATTGAGTGTTGTATTGTGATAGCTATCTAAGTTTTACTTAATCTATGATTAGCTAAGATTGATGACATGTCATTTAGCTATTGATATCTAGGATTGTATTAATTGTTAATTCATCATCCTAGATAAGCATCTAAGGTTACCTAGCTTTATTTGCACTTTGGATATCATCATATATTCACTTAGGTTTTATTATCTCTTCATTGAGAAGTAAGTCTTATCTTTCTTCTAGGATTAGGTAGCTTAAATCACAAGTAATTGGACTAGGTTCACTCATACCGGGATTAGGTAGGTGTTTGATTACTGACCGGGATTAGGTTGTAATCATTATCACATTTATTGGATTCGAGGTTCGAGTGTGGCGCACTTTCTAGCCCGTGGTTTTTCCTGTGAGGGTTTCCACATAAATATCTTGTGTCATTTAAGATATACACTTGATATATTATTGTGACTAGTTAGGGGTATTTTTGTCAATTTGACTAATAACTAAAATTGGGTAAAATTGGATAAAATCTATTAATCCCTCCTTTAGATTAATGTTAGGAACACCTTAATTTGTTTCACACTTGTTGAAGTATGCACATGCATTTGTCTCAAATCGACAAACATCGTAGAATTGTATGTTTTAAGACTATCTCTAAGAAATTGTATACTTATGTGAGATCTTGTGTTTATTTATTTGGGTTTTATTGTTTTAAACTTGAATATGTATTCATATGATTCCTTATTGAGTTTCAGTCGTTTCGGTTACTCACTCATTAGATTTCGAGTTCAAACGAGGAAGTTACGTCACTTTACGTTCTCTTACAATGCATTGTCTTCGTCGTCGTGTTTCACAACCTTTGGTCAAAGTTTCATAGTTATTCTCGTGTGTCATTGAGTTATGGTTCATAATCCAAAAGAGGATTCAAAGTTGGAGTTCGGAGGTCGAAAAACGTGTAAGGTGCGTGAAAGGGAGTGGAGGAGAAGAGAGAAGGAAAGAGGTCACCACCCTTCTTTCCTGTGGAGGCGCGAGGCCTCTCGGCCTCCCCATGGTGGCCACACACCTCCATGGGAAGAGAGGCTGATGGGTGGCCAAATTACTCCCTTGCTCTTCTCTTTCTCTATTTGTTTTCCTTCCATATATATTCAAATTTTGTGCCATATTCCTCACAACTTTTGCATTTTTGTTTTTGTCATATTTCTCTCATCTCAACTCCGAATTGAGTGATCCAAGATCCAAAATCCAAAATTGTTGGTCTTCAAGAGGAATAAGTTCCATGCATTTTAAAGTTGAAAGGATGTCCAGATTATTCACGATGATCTTATTTCAGTTCGTAGTGCATCTTTTTTATTGGTAATCATCTTCTTTGCATTTTTCTTATGATCAACTTGATAGATCTTATTACTTGATTGATAAAAAATGTTTAGAATGATTTTTATTTCAATTTTAGAATTGTTCGGTTGATCTTCAATATATAGCTTTTTATGATTTTGATTGAACATATTTCAAAGCTAAACTTGATTCACATGGAATTTATTGTAGAAATATTTTGTGTAATGAGCTTGATTATTGATTTTTAGTTTTAGTTTCATGATCTAAGAACTAGGATTTTTAATTGAGATATTGATTGTTCTAATCTAGTTCTTATTGATTCACATGCTTAGATTTCTAGATAACTTTGTGATTGATTGTCGAAAGCATATTCTAGTTATCTAATTGCATGTTCATAGAGTTTGTGTGATTTACTTTCTCTATTTGATTGTGTTTGGATCATTTGCATCACTTAGATCATTTGCCTTGCAAAAGGTAGGAAGTCTCTTGTTGTTGAGTGATTCTTCAACATAGAGCAAGGAAGACTTGGTTAGGACATGTGGTCCGATTAACCAAGCAAGAAATCTTAGTTAAGATCACCCGGCTCGGAATAACTAACCAATGAAGTCTTGGCAAGAAGCGTTTAGCTTCAAGTAAGACCAATCAAGGAAATCTCCCTAGAGACTTGTGGATAGTCTAGGTTAGGGAGTGACTTTCTAGAAGCAAGTGATTTGTCTCGGTTAGAAAGTTGTGGCAAACCGACTCTCTAGGCTCGAGGGTAGATTAGAAGTTGATAGCTTGAGGAGTGTATCTAGTGTTGATTGCCTTTGAGTGTGTATCTTCATTTTATCATAGTGAATTACGGTTTGCCGATGGTTGTGGTATCAACCCGTGAACGTTTCCTTTTAAGAGGTTTACCACGTAAAAATACTTGTGTCAAGTTTCGCTTTACGTTTCATTACTTCCATAACTTGTATCATTTGTGTATTGAACTCGCATTGACTTTATAAAAGCAATCCATTAGTTATACACACCAAGTGTGCATGTCCTTGTTGTGTTGAAAAAGTAGTTGGAAGAATTTTGAGCACATACCTATTCACCCCCCACCCTCACCCCTCTAGGTATAATTACACTATAATTGTTTAAGGAAATTTCATTTGGTATCAGAGCGGGTGTCTAGAAGATATTAGATAGATCCTTTCTTTATAATGTTTGTGTTTTATTTGTGATATAGTCATGATTAAGGAAGTGTGTTCCTATGTGGCTTCTTTTGTTGAACCTATTGACTTAGGTGACAAAAAGATCAATGATCTTGAAACAAAATTAAGGTGTGTTATAATATTAATTTAGAGGGGGTGAATAGGTTTTAACCCTTATTACCAAATTTTCGCGTTTAATCAATTTACGAAAATACCCCAACTAGTCAACAAGTGTAATATGTGCGGAATTTAAATAACACTTGATATGTACAAAAATACCCCATGGGCTGGTAAGTGCGCCACACTCAAACCTCGAATGCACTAATTGTGATAACGTTTACAATCTAATCCCGGTATGTAACCCGTTACCACTACCCACAGGCCTGTAAAAGTGGACCTAGTCCAATTGCTCAATCCTCGCAATCACTACTTGTAATGATGTTCACATCCTAGGTTGATCTCAACCATGCTCAGACTGTAACCCATTACTACTACCCGCAGGCCTGTAATAGCAATCCTAGATCAAGACTTAATTCTCCGAAGAGATCATACACCCTAAGTGAATATGCAAAGATATCCAAATATTCAAATAGAGTTAGGGTACATTATATGCTTATCTAGGATGATAATATGGCAATTTACACAATCCTAGATATCAAAAGCTAAATGACATGTTGATGATTTATACATGTGGAAATGGGTTTGGATGATCAAAGATGAGTTCTTGTGTTAATTTCTCTCTTTTGAAAATCCTCTTAATCAAAAATATGAGTTTTTTGAGTCATATACACGACTTAAGGTCAAAGAGGCATATATACATGATGTCCAATTGAGGCTATGTCGCTTTGGAAATTTTCCAAAAGTTTTCCCGTGGACCGCTCTACGTAGGGCGGTTGTAAGGTGGGTGTAGGGTGGATTGAAAAATCAATCAGGTGCCCACTGTACGTATGGCGAGTGAACAGCGGTTTTGCCGCGACAGTGCATTAGCTTCAACTTTAAGCGCCTCAAACCATGACAAAACGACATCGAAACCTTTCGTATATATATTGTTGGAAAGGTATGAAAGTATAATTTCTACTCCAATTTATGGAATGAAATTTTGATATCTGTAGAAAATGTTATGGTCAATTGAGTGACCAAAGGTCAGAAACGGACAACAACATAGTTGCCCTAGTTTGGTGGTAACTTTGAAAATTTCAAAACCAATCCAAACGGTCATGAAATATTACGAATAATATACCGTTGAAAAGGTATGGGTGTCTAGTTTTTGTAGAAATTTACAAAACTCAATTTAAATCTTTTTATAAAAGGTTATGGTCACAAGACCATACAAAGGTCAGTTTTAAAAAACATATAAATCATTGAAATCCAATCTTTTGAAACTAGACACTTCACTCCAAACAACCAAACCAAAACTAACATTTATCCAAGAGAAGAATTAGACCTTCTCAAGTGGTCAACCATCGCGCTATGACATGCACACTATCATGCAAGCACGAACGATTTCGATCACACAAACGGAAACGAATTACACCACACTTAAAGCTAGCAAACATGAAGTGCAAGTGTGGGAAGTGAATTCATCCTAATGCCTAACATGTCATGGCATTGTCATTGAAGAAGATGCACTCAATTAAAACATGCATGAATATAATTCATGGCTTTGCATCCTAATGCCTAAACATGTTATGGCATTTCAATGAACAAGATGCAATCATTTAAACATGCATGAAGAGACTTCATGGCTTTGTATCCTAATGCCTAAACATGTTATGACATTTCAATGAATAAGATGCAATCAATTAAAACATGCAAGAAGAGATGTTCAAGAACATGCATGCACTCACATAAAACACACAATATACAAGAATAAGATATATGCATGAGTTGTGTGTGTGTGCAACTAGATCTCTTCAAAGCAAGAAAGAACTATAATATACCTTTGGTGCTTCTTCTCTTGAGGTCTTGAGCGGGCCTTGGTTGTGCAAAACACCAACCATCAAATACCTAAGCTACCCTTACATCAAGCCCCAATATGTGGTTTGTCCACGAAATAAGCCAATCAATAAATGAGAATCCTTACAGATCTCATTCTAAAGAATGAATGCTTATCTAACGTCATTGTGTCCCTCAATAAGAAGCTAGAGAATCATGGTCTAGACTCAAAAGAATTCAATGAACTTGAAGATAATATCTTAAGTCTGGAAAAGAACCTAAAAGATAGCTATGATAGACTTAGCATTTTAAAGCAAGAGATTGAGCAAAGGGATAGCTCTCTTGATTGTGCTAAGAGGCTAGAAATAATGCTTAAAGCCAAACTTAGTAAGCACCAAAATCAAGAGAAAAAGTATGAAAAATGGATTAACAAATCTCGTGAAGATGTTAAGAAAAGTGATGATATTTTAGAGAAATATGCCATTAAAAATAGGATGCTTAGTGATAAACTAGATGTGCAAATATGATGATTAGCAAGATGTCATCTAGTTCAAACAAGGTAGAATCTCTCATTAAAAGTGGTATGCATCCATATGACAAAAGAGGTTTGGGTTATGTAAATGAGAAGGAAACTCCTTCAACTTACAAATCTATTTTTTGTAAAAACAAGTGGTGAATCAAATATAGGTACTCTCTCTCAAGGTAAAACAATGAATGCTACCGGAGGTGCCTCTACATCAATAAGGAACTTCAATGGAAGAACTCAACAAGATCAAAGTCAAAGGGCATCAACCTCAAATACAAGAGGTAAGCATCAAGGGTTGCACTTTAAAGAGGTAGAATTGTAAGAAGACCAAATGCCTTGGAAACACATGCAAATGGTATAACTTCTTAAATTTATACCTATTTGTCATTATTGTAATCTGGTAGGACACATTCGACCTATATGCTTTGAATAAATTCAGAAATGCAAATTTGATAATGCTTTACATGGTATGTCTTTGAATGGTCCTAGGCAATCATCCATGTATGGATATAGAACTAGATCTAGGAAGACTTTGGAAAAGCATGTTGAGAAGAAGATTGTTGATGACTTGCTTATTAAATCTTGTGTTGTGCCTCACTCTACTATGCATAAGAAAATTGATTGTGCTTTGTTTGATCTATTTGAAGTTGTGACAAATGATGTCCATGTGCATGTTAAAAAATCAAATAATGTGTCAAAGCATGTTAGTGGTAAGAGTGAGATGCATATTGTGAAGAGTGTGTGGGTTAGAAAAGACACACTTAAATGTCTAGTTGCACAATATGCTCTTAGAGCCAAATCCTCCTACTCTTGGTACCTAGATAGCGGTTGCTCTAGGAACATGACCAATAACAAAGAGTTCTTTAAGAATCTTGTCATGAAGGATGGAGATTGGGTCACTTTTGGTGATGGCACCAAAAAGCAAGTTCTAGGCAAAGGAACAATATGTATCCCCGGATTACCTAAACTTCGCAATACTTTGTATGTTGATGGGTTACAAGCTAACTTAATAAGCATCACTCACTTGTGTGAAATATTTAAGGAAGTTAGCTTTAACAAATATGTGTGCAATATAATTGATAAAGGGGCAAGGTTGTCATAAAAGTTTGTCTATAAAAAATTACTATTGTCTTAAGATAGATCCTCTAACTTGAAACATAGCATATGAGTGCAACAAGCTTGATTTGTGGCATCAATGTTTATGCCACATGAACTTTAGGGACTTCAAGAAGCTTGAAACACATAGCATTGTTAGAGGTTTTCCAAGTCTTGGTAGGAAGCTGGAAGGTGTTTGTGAACCTTTCCAATTAGGTAAACAAATCAAAGTGTCTCACAAAAAGAGCACTTTCATAGCTACCAAGAAACCTTTAAAACTTGTGCACATGGACCTAATACAGCCAATTCAAACCGAGAGCATCAATGGCAAAAATTACATTTTTGTATGCGTTGATGATTTCTCTAGCTTTACTTGGGTTTTTTTTTCCTTAGGAACAAGACTGAAACCTTTGATTACTTTAAAAAGTTTTGTAATCAAGTTCAAAATGAGAAAGGTCTTAGTATTAAGAAAATATGTCGCATTAGGAGTGATCATGGAATGATATTGGAAAATGCCAAGTTTGGTGTGTTTTGTGATGATTTAGGGATATCTCATGAGTTCTTGGCACCTAGAACTTCTCAACAAAATGGTGTTGTTGAGAGGAAGAATCGTGTCTTACAAGAGATGGCTAGGGTCATGCTCAATAGCAAGAAAGTCACTAGGAACCTTTGGGCTGAAATGGCTAATAACGCTTACTATGTGTCTAATAGAGTATTTAGAAGGCTCGACACAAAACAAACATCATATGAGCTTTAAAATGGCAAGAAGCCCAATGTAAGTTACTTTCACACTTTTGGAGGTAATTGTTTCATTTTGAATGATAGAGATCACTTAGGTAAGTTTGATGCTAAGAGTGATATTGGTTTCTTTCGTAGGTATGTTATAAATAGTCGTGCGTATAGAGTTTTCAACTTGACTACTAAGACTATTATGGAGTCTATCAAGATGAAGGCAGATGACCTTAGCATGCTTGATTTATGTGATGGTAATAGTGTCAATGAACCTAAGGAAAACCTTTTTAATGACACTAATACACCTATTGATGTGGCTAGCAATGAGTCTAGTGAGGATTCACAAAGTGAGTCTAGTCATAGCGATGAAAATGATAGTAATGTTGGAGTAGGAAATCTAAAGATAGAAAATGCACTAAATGATAATCAACAAAATGACCAAGTTGTTAAAAGTTCTCACTCTAGACTTAGTAGCTCTCACTAATAAGAAGACATCATAGGTGATTTGAATGAAAGGGTTAGAACTAGGAATCAACTAGCTAACCAAATTTCATATGCTCTCTACATTTCTCAAATTGAACCCAAAAATATTAATGAGGCAATAATTGGTAAATATTGAGTTGGGACTATTCAAGATGAATTAAACCAATTTGAGAGGAATGAAGTGTGGTCCTTCCTAGGCCAAAAGACATTAATCTGATTGGCACTAAATGGGTGTTTAGGAACAAGACCGATGAAAGTGATAAGATAGTGAGGAATAAAGCTAGGCTAGTGGCTCAAGGTTACACTCAAGTTGAGGATGTAGACTTTGATGAGACATTTGCACCCATTGCATGTCTCGAGTCCTTTAGACTTTTGTTGTACATTGCTTGTCTTAAGAAGTTCAAATTGTACCAAATGGATGTCAAAAGTGCTTTTATCAATGGATACCTTCAAGAAAAAGTGTATATTGAACAACCTAAGGGTTTTGTAAACCTACACTCTCCTAATTGTGTGTTTAAATTGAAAAAAGACCCTCTATGGCCTTAAGCAAACTCCAAGAGATTGGTATGATAGGTTGACTCAATACCTTATTGACAACAACTATAGGAGATGTGGCATTGACAGAACATTGTTTATCAAACTTCATGAGAATGATATTTTTGTTGCACAAATATATGTTGACGACATTTTTTTTGGGTCTACCAATAAAACCAAGGTTGATGAATTTATTGGTGTGATGTCAAGTGGGATTGAAATGAGTATGGCGGGTGAATTAAATTACTTTCTAGGCATGCAAGTGAAGCAATCTAGCATATGCATTATGTTGAATTAATCTAAGTATGCTAGAAACCTAGTTAAGATGTTTGGCCTAGAAAGTGGAAAAGAATTTGAATCTCCTATGAGTACTACTTTTAAGCTTGACAAAGATGCAAAGGGGAAGAGTGTGGATTAAAGCCTTTATAGAAGCATGATAGGAAGTATATTTTACCTAACGGCTAGTAGACTAGACATTTGCTTTAGTGTAGGTTTGTGTGCTAGATTCCAAGTCAATCCTAAGGAATCAAACTTAAAAGCCGTCAAGAGAATCTTTAGGTACATCAAAGGAATTCATAGTCTTGATCTATTCTATTCATTTGATACCAATGACATCCTTATAGGCTATTGTGGTGCCAATTGGGCGGGAAATATAAATAGCCATAAAGCACATTTGGTGGTTGCTTTTATGTTAGGAATAACTTGGTTTCTTGGTAAAGTAAGAAACAAAATCTGGTTTCCTCTTCCTCTTCCAAAGCTGAGTACATTGCGGTCGGAAGTGCATGCACACAATTACTTTGGCTGAAACAAATCCTTAAGGATTGTAAGATAAAACAAGGAAAAATGACATTTTATTGTGATAATCTAAGTGCCATTAACATCTCTAAAAATCCGGTTCAACACTCACTCACAAAGCACATTGATATTAGGCATCATTTCATTAGAGATCTAGTTGAACATTATATTGTTAATCTAAAGCAAATGCCTACTTAAAATCAACTTGCGGACTTGTTCACCAAGCCCTTGGACAAAGAGAGATTTAAATCTCTTAGAATGTCCATTGGCATGATTTGTGTTGATTGGTGCTTTTATGTGATTGTGAGTGGTTGATGAGCAAAACTTTATTTGAATATCAATATGTTGTCTTCGTCGTCCTGTATCGAGTCGAAATCATATCCATTTTTCAAAGTTTTGTATTTGTCCTCGTGTGTTAGTGAGTTACAGTTCGTAATCCAAAAACAGATTTGAATTCCGAGTTTGGAGGCTGAAAGATGATCGAAGAACATGAAGGATGCGTGAGGAGATGAGTGAAGAGGGAAGGCCAACCAAGTGAGGCCTTCCAGTGGAGGCGCGTGGCCACCACCAGAAGAAGGCCTTTCGGCCTCCCCATGGTGGCCACGTGCCTCCATGGGAAGGCAAAAAGGCCACCTCTCTTGTGGGGCCCACTCTCTTTTACTTTCCCTCCCTTTCTCCTTTAAACGTTCCCTCTCTCTCACTTTCACATTTCAACCATTTTTCAAGAGAGAAAAGTGTAGAATTTTCTCTAAGATTTTCCCAACTTCCAAACACCATATCTCTCTCATTTTTCATCCGATTTGAGTGATTCAAGTTGGAGAATATTCGTATTGGAGTCCTCTATAAACACTAAGCAATCTTCTGGTCATTTGATCAAGCTTTCATTTGGTTTCTTACCAAATTTGGATTGCACTCCTTGTTCTAAGGTAATTATCAAATCCTTTGTTCTTAAGCTTAAATGTTCTTCAGTTACCTTGGGCTTTCTTTCGATATATGTGTATGTTCTTGATCATATGTTATTAGGTTTGTAGGCTTAAAATTAAAAGATACTTTGGTCTTAATTAGAATCTTGAATGTGAGTTAGGTTTTTCTAAACCTATGTTTTCAAATACTTGTGAGTTGTATTGTGATTAGCTTTGAATCTAGGATTATTTGTGCATTGATTATGAATATTCTAATGATTAATAATTCCTAATTGTGCTATATGTCTTTGATTGAACATATTTGGAAATAGCACAATTTGTTGTATGTTTAGAGCATTGATTAGATTCACTTGATTGATTTGTGAATATATGCTGTAATTCATTTCTAGAGAAGTTTGAAGATCTAATCTCATTTCTCTAGCTTTTTAGTTTTTGTACTAAAGGCTTTTATATGTGCTCATGAACATGTCTAATATCAAGCTTCAGTTGCATGAATCAAATCTGGGATATAAGTATGTTTGGTGATTTGACATATACTAGATTTCGATTTTCATGTGTTAAGACCTAGATTATTTTTGTTGTGATCTTTGTTGACTAAGTCTAGTTCTACATGAAGGGTACATAATCCATACATTTCACATGTTCATGCATCATCTTGTGTGATAGCATATTTTGGATTGTAAACTAGAAAATCATACATTGTGTGCTTATTGTCTAATTCTAGTTTCCATAGTTCATATTGATCATATGTCCTATGTTGATTGTGCTTGTATCATTTGCATCACTTAGATCACTTGCCTTGTAGAAGGCGGAAGTCTTAGCAATAAGCTTGATTCTTCAAGTAAGAACAAGCAAAGGAAGTCTTGACTAAGAGCAATGGGCTCGGATTAGCCAAGCAAGGGAAGTCTTAGCAAGGAGCTTGAAGCTTCAAGTAAGACCAAGCAATTGAGAAAGTCTTGGCAAGAAACATGTGGCTTCAAGTAAGACCAAGCAAGGATACTTTCTAAAGGCATGCGATTTGTCTCGGTTAGAAAGTAGGCAAGTTTCTCTATAGTGGGGATAGATAGGAGGGATATCCAATAGATAGTGATACATGTGAGTTGGTCACTTTTGAGGGTGTACTGTTATTTAACTAGTGAAAATATTTTGCCGGTGGTTATGGATTCAACCCATGGACGTTTCCTCTTCGAAGGTTTACCATGTTAAAAATATTGTGTGTCAAGTTTCTCTTTCCTCATATGTTTGATAGTTTTTTTCTGAATCAAATTGAATTCATTGATTACATCCATGTAAGACAAGATCTTTGATTGACTTTTTTTCATAGTATGTACTTGAACATTTGAGACATTTATAATGAATACAAGTATTAATTGATTTATGTTTTGAGTATATTCTTCTCGTGCTAATCATAGGCTATGATTGATCCTTCAAATTGAATATGCTTATCAATAGTCTATGTATGCTTGTTTGTGTTTATTGAGGTGTGATACAAGCTATCTAGAGGGACAAACTTTTGTTTGTTTCAAGAGATTGAAAAAAACTTTAAAACCTATTCACCCCTTCCCCTTCTAAGTTAGATTTAGGCAATTTAACCTTGATTGTTTTTACAATATTCTAGTTGTGAGTTGGGATATTTTGGTTTTAGATCGAGATATTTCGGTTAAGATCTGGGTCATTGAGCGAAGTCATGTTTTGGTCTAGGTTTTACATGCTGGTGTTCTGTGGGTCTATGGGTGTCGAATCCATGAATGTTGTTAACCGTCAAAATTGGCAAAGGACCAAAGAAGAATTTTCCACATAGATACAAAGAAGAGACACATGTCAAGATACCATCTAGCTACTCCTAGAAAGAAGAATGTTGGATCAAATATGGATACGTACCTCCTCCCTCAGATTAAGCCAGTAAGCCCAGCAATCCCGATAAACCCTAAGTATCCCGACGAGGAGTACTACTCTGAATTTTGTCACGGAGCACAGTGGGGTACCCCGCTACTATATTAGACAGGTATCCCGCTACTAGATCAACAGGGTACCCCGCTACTATATCAGCCGGATACCTTGCTGCCGCATCAGACAGGCATTCAGATACTACATCAGCTAAGTACCTCACTTCTACATCCAGCCAAGTACCCCGCTGCAAGAATAGCTAATATTAGGATACCCCGTCGACCAAGCACCTAACAAGGAAAGCAAGAGGCGAGGTACACGAGAACCCAGATACCTCATGGGATCCTCTCGCCACATAACTATAAGAAACATTCATAGAACTTCAAATCCATATGTCGAGACAGACAAGTCTTGAAGCTCCAAAGCAAGGGGGTTGAAACACGGTCGTTCAAGTCCCGATAAAAAGGTAGACTCCTCACCGCCACTTAAGAATTCTATTCGAATAAGGAGTTCACCTTTACGAGAATCCTCTTTAAAAGAAATCACTTGATTTGGATAATTAAAGTTCCTATAAGATTGTCTCCTAGAAGGAAAGAAAGTCTTGTGATTGCCAAAACTCTAAACCGAAATTATAGGAGTTCATAACAAGAAACGAGACCTATATATACAACACTACATTCACCAGAATGGAGATCGAAAATTCATCTTCTAAAACCCTACACTTACGTTCGGTTCTACTTATTGACAGGCACGAGCACGCCATCTCCATCGCCTACCGAAACCCTGAATATTGCAATAGTTCTAAGTTCATTGATTGTACACATGTTCTCATTAATAAAATCGTGCCTATTAGTCTTTTCTTATGTAAGCTCTTGTTTGGTTTCACAGGAGCCTTGTTGGTATCGAACTACGTGATACCCCTCTGACCAGGATCTATCTTTATCTTGGTCCTTAAAGTTGTTATTTGGAGATTCAGCCCAGTGATAATTTTCCATTAACAAATGTTTTGCTGGGAGCTTTCGCTTTCTTCTTTGGACTTGTCTTTAACAAGGATTTCCTCAAAGACGTGCTACTCATCCATTCATTCTAGTGCTAAACTATTGATGGAGAAATCTCACCAATGGTTAAAGAGTCCAATCCTCCATGCGACAAGCTAGAGATGGCTGAGCTGGAGTCAAAGACACAGTTCAAAGTCGATCTAATCCATATGATGGTATGGTTTCTCTAAAAATAGTTGATGCTATATTTTTTTTCTCTCTACTTGAAAACACAATAACGGTTATAAGGGAAATATTATAGGGTTTTCGATATTTACTTCCCCAACGCTTAAGTCACTCATTGGAATGAAGACATGGAGTAGCAGAGAGAAATTTAAGGGTCATTATGTGTACCTGATACTATAGTCTTCACTTTCTTTATATAGATCATGAGATGGTGTTATGCACGCCTTCTCCCTTTGGCACAAGGTACAACAATACCTTATCCTTGTGACCAATGAGAGATCGACATCTCATAAGGACATCAGGTATTGTCCCCTTTGTTCCTTATGCTTCTTTAGATTTGGCCTCTACGCTGTCTGCAGTGTGCCAAACTTGCGGATGTGTGCATAGGCTTGCATCTATCCTCCTATAGCTAAGGGTGGCCGTTTAATTGATCAGTTCATTTTTCAATAGAACCGATAATGTTCGGTTTATGAAAATATGAACAGATCCAATAAAATTTACAAATGTCAACCGACAAAAAACCAACCAAATTAGACTAGTTCGGTTCAGTTTTTTTGGTTTAGGTCCAACTGGGCCAAATTCATGGGTTTTAATTAGTACACATATTTTTATATTTTTATCCTTTTGGGCCTTTGACCAAATTAAATTATGGGCTTAAACAAATTGAAAATACTAGTTAAAAATAATATTTAGCAAAAGAAACAAAGAAAATATATATATTATGTGACACACTTTCATAGTTTTATAGTTTCATGGACTATTGAACATTAAACTAGGGTTTTTTTTTTATAATATAAGTTGGATCTTGGTTTTGTCTTCCGGTTTGGGATAGCGAACCTGGAAAAAAACAGATCCAATCGATTTTTAAAAAAATGAACCGAACTTAATCGATCAACACAAGAAAATCGAAGGAAAAAAAAACCGATTGGATCGATTCAATTCACCGGTTTGGTTTATTAGTTTTTTGTCCACCCTTACCTGTAGTTGTCAGTTGGTTTGCGTGGTTTTCTCTTTAGATATTAAACTTGCTTACCAAATTTACTGGAGAAAGCTTCTATTGTTTGTTATCTTCTTATTCTACCTGGCCAAATAACCAGGTCATCATCTGGTCTTTTCTTTACCTTTGACTACTCTTTTGTCTCGTCCTTTTAAGCTTACGTAGATAAGTCAGTTTTACTATATAACACCCACCAAACCATTTTAAAATATTTATCTTTATATGAAAATTTATTTCAACCTTCAAATTAACAAATTTCGATCCAATTTTCTCTTAAAAAGAAAAGAATTATTATTATTATTATTTTTTTTTTTTTATGGAGAAAAGAAAAGGTATTATGATTTATTTTTGGAATGAAAGAGATTAGATTAGAATGTTGTAAAAAGTAATTTTACTTTACTTGAAACAAATTACGGTGTGTTCAATGTTAATCTAGAGGGGGGTGAATAGATTTTATCCGATTTTACTCAATTTTCGTTATTTGTCAAATTGACGAAAATACCCCTAACTAGTCACAATAATATATCAAGTGTATAAAGTGCAGAATCTTAAATGACACAAGATATTTACGTGGAAACCCTAATGGGAAAAACCACGGGCTGTATAGTGCGCCACACTCGAACCTCGAATCCATTAATTGCAATGACGTTTACAACCTAGGTTGACCTCAACCTCTCACGGTCTATAACCCGCCATTACTACCCGCAGGCCTATAAAAGTGGACCTAGTCCAATTTGCTTGCACCACTCACCAGTAGTCACAAGACTTACTTCTCAATGAAGAGAATAAACAATTTAATGTGAATAATATGATATTCAAAGAGCAAGTGATGATAGGTTACACTAAATGCTTATCTAGGATGAAAGATGACAATAATCACAATCCTAGATATCAGTATTTGCTATATGACATGTCATAAAGCATAACTATCAAAGATTAAACAATCCTACTAATAGGTATCAAAATACAACTCTCAAACAATCAACACAATTATCTCAATCTTGACGATAGAATATGTTCGATAAGTATGCAAGTGATAAATGAGATTGCTCATTAAGAAAGACATAAAATATGTAAGATATTAGTGACTAACTTACCAAGATAAGTGTGTTGAACAAAAACCAAGCATAGATGACACCTAGATGATAATGGATGATTGCTAGATGATGTTTGATGCACTTGGATATGTGTTTGAGTAATCAAAGGAGAGTTCTTTAGTGATTTTTTCTCTTTGGAAAATTGCTAAGTCAAAATATGATTTGGACTCTCTTGAAACTGGCCTAAAGTCAAAGTAGCATATATATATAGGGTGACAAAATGATGCTATGACATTTTGATAAGTTTTTCAAAAAATTTCCTTGACCGCCTTACACCCGCTCTACGTAGGGCGGTTGTAAGGCTGTTTACCTGGGAAATCAAGAACATGTTCTTCATGACCGCTCTACGCGTAGGGCGGAAATCAAGCGAAATGAAGGCGGTTGCTCTCGGGATTTTGAGAGCCACCCTACACCCGCTCTACGTAGGGCGGTCGTGGAGCGGTCAAGAGTAATTTTGCTCTAACCGCCTTACAGGCACTGTACGTAGGGCGCCTGAAGGGCGGTTGTACAGCACCCCCTACAACTTAGATGCATCTTAAGCCTAATCATTTCATGGCAATTGACACACAAGATGCAATCAAATTAAACATGTAAGAAGAAAGATAAATGAATATTAATGCACATATAATAAAGACATGCAACATACAAGAATAAGAGTTATGCATGTTTGTGAGTGTGTGCAACTACATCTCTTCAAAGCAAGTAAACACTTAGAAATTTACCTTTAGTGCTTCTTCTCTTAAGGTGTTGAGTGGGCCTTGGTTGTGCAAAGCACCAACCATCACAAGCCTAAGCTACCCTTACATCAACCCCAAATGTGGTTTGTTCACAAAATAAGCCAATCAATTTATGAGACTTTACAATACTCTTTAAAATTAGTTTGTCCCTCATATAAGATTATATCTGTTGTAAAATAAATTTATCAAAATATGGGAGTGGAGAAATGTTTTGGGTTTGCAACACCCTTCTTATTATTTTAACTACTATTTTATCATTTTGTAATGATGAACTGAAATAAACAAAAAAAAAAAAAAGTGTATTTTAAAACGAGAATAAAATTAAAAGATCATTCAAAATTTTCTTCTCTGAAATACAATAAAACCCCTATAAAATAATATTATTGAGATCAGAGAAAATTATTATTTTAGAGGGGGTATTTATTTATCGATAAATGAATAATTTATTAAGTTATCAATAAATTAATATTTATTTATTAAAAAAGAATTCTCTTATTGTGGACGTGTCAAAAATGACATTATCACATTAAACGTTTGTCTTGTTTTGACATGATTATATGCAATCATATGCCAACAATAACCGTTGTACAATAAAATGCTTTTATTAATATATATTTATTTTATCAAGATACATGCATGACTTATAAATAATCATAAGAGAAAATTGCCAAATCTAGCTAAATAGATTATGGGAAAATTGTTTTTAGCCTTGTTTCATATTTTAATTGCTATAATCATTTTGCAATAAATTCTTTCAATTCCTAGCTAAAATTACAAAAACACCCAGCCAATTAATTTTTTAATTTCTTAAAAAAAACTTCTCTTCCACGACCTTTCTTCTTTCTTCATTCCTGCTCATTTTTTTTCTTCTTTTCCAGTATTCGACTTCTTCTTCTTCATCTCTTCATCTCTTCTTCTTATTCTGCTTCTCTTCATCTTCTCCTTTTTCTTCTCTTCATCTTCTTCAATCTGCATCTCATCTTCTTCACCTCTTATCTGTGTCTTTCTAGTGTCGTCGATCTGCATCTCGTCCAGCTTTAATGCTATTGATCTGCTCCTCCAAGAGTAGATCAGCTACTATATATTTTTTTTTCCTTGTTTTCTATGGAAAGATTTTATTTTTATTTTTGTTTCAAACATTAGGAAATTTTAATTTTTTCTTCAAATTAAAAAATTATAATATAAAAAATTATAGGAAAATTATAGGATTTTTTATATTGAAAGTGAAAGAAGAAGAGAAAAAAGGAAAGAGGAGAAAAAGAGATGTCGTGGGAGAGAAAAGAAGAGTAAAGGGAAGGGTTTTTTTTTTTTAGATGGCTGCTTTAATATAGGGGCATTATGGCAATAGCACAAAAATTAGGTTATAAACAATTAAAATTTGAAAGTAGGCTATAAACGATTACTCAATGTTCCAAATGGTTAGAAATGAACTTTTCCCTAATAATAATAATAATAATAAACAATGGATAAGATTAAACTATAAAATTTAATGGATGTTAAGAACCTTTTGAATTATCCTAGTGAAAATGACACACTAATTAAATTGCATATTGATTGAGAGATTATTTAAAGAGTAATGAATATGTCTATCGATTATTATCATGATCTAGATGACAATTGTATTTTACCAACGGTTTCTTCACAAAACAAAAAATAAATAAATAAATAATCAAATGTGGTGTATGCATTACAAAATAATTAAGGATGATATTTAGTTCAGTTTAGGTATAGAGAAAATACAAATGACTTTAGATGCATTTTTTGAGATGAATTGAATTGAGAAAAAGATAAGTTGTAAGCAAAAAGTTCATTAATATATATTATGAATTTTGTATCTGCTATTTATTTTGGGTGCGGTTATTGACACTCATAAATATGATAAGTGTAAACAGAGATGGATTTTGGTGTAGAATTTTCACACACCTTTTCATTGATAGTTACTTGAATATATAATAAAGTGTGTTGAGTCCTGAGTATTAGAGACTCTTAAAGATAGAATACTCCCTAAGATAACTATAAAATTGAAATTCAAATATACAACTTAAATAATATTAACAGAGGTATGTTGTAGTTGAAACACATTACATCCAATATGCCCCCTAAAGATAGGACATGACAGGAAAGGCTAATATTGTCTTTGAGAGACTGAAAAAGTGGACGAGATAGGGGCTTAGTGAGAGCATCTACAAGCTGGTCCTTGGAGGAGACATGAGCCATATGCAAACAACCAGACTGAACCTGATCTCGGATAAAATGAAAATCAATTGTGACATGCTTTATTCATGAGTGGAAAATTGGATTGGAATATACTTGAGTAGCACCCACATTATCACAATATATGACAGGAGCTATGGATAATGTAAGACCAAGATCAGTAAGGAGAAAGCACACCGAATTAAGCTCAGAAACTGTGGTAGCAACCGACCGATATTCAGCTTCCGTAGATGAGCAAGCAATGGTGTTTTGCTTCTTTGAGCTCCAAGATATAGGATTTCTCCCAAGATACACAATGTAAGCACTTGTGGATGAGAAATCATCCTTGTTTCCAGCCCAATTCGCATTGGAGAAGTCGTGAAGAGAGACCTGAGAGTTGTGATAGATAACAACACCTTCATCTAATGTACCACATAGATAACGTAGTAGACGCTTGACAAGATCCCAATGATCGGATGTAGGTTGATGCATATATTGAGATAACTTGTTGACAACGAATGAGATGTCCGGACGTGTGAGGGACAGGTACTGTAGGCTTCCAACAGTAGTTCGGTAAGTAGTAGGATCACTAAGAGGCGTGCTAGAGCGTAGAGTGATCGGTGGAATTATGGGCAAGGGAGTCTGTACCGGTTTGGCACTAGACATGTTAGTGCGAGTGAGTAAATCCAATATGTAACGCCGCTTGGATAGTATAATACCATGTCTGTATGAAACTACTTCAACATCAAGAAAATAGGAAAGAGGGCCAAGATCTTTTAGTGAGAATCTTTGAGCAAGAGTATCAACAAACCGATCAACGTGGGTAGAGTTGTTCCCTGTAAGAATGATATCGTCAACATAAATAAGGAGATAGAGTAGATTACCATCTGTGTTGAGAATAAAAAGGGAGGTGTCCACATATGAGTTCTTCAAACCAACTATGAGCAGGAACTGACGCAGCTCATGGTACCAAGCTCACAGTGCTTACTTGAGGTCATAGATAGCTTTCTTGAGCTTGCACACATGTGTAGGGTGATTAGAATCAATGAAGCCCAGAGGTTGCGCCATAAAGACAGTCTCAGTGAGTCGACCCTGAAGGAAAGCATTATTAATGTCCAGTTGACAAAGGCACCAGCCTTACTGTGGTGGGTTTGATTACTGGGCTAAATGTTTTGAAATAGTCAACTCTGGGTCTTTGATTGAATCCCTTCGCAACCAAACGTGCCTTAAATCTGTCAATCGAGCCATCGGATTTTTGTTTCATCCGAAAAATCCATTTGCAACCAATAATGTTCGATGATGTTTTCGGTGGAGCTAGCTCCTAAGTACCGTTATGAACAAGCGCATTGCATTCTTCTGATATGGCCCTATGCCAATTCGGATCCTTTAATGCCTGTGTCACTATAGTTGATTGGAAATCTGGTGATGGCTACAATTGTGTGTGGAGTTTTAACTTCTGAAATGGCTTGTGAATATTGTCCATGGCTCGGGTAGTCATGTGATGTCGGATCAGCGGTTGAGAGGCTGCATTGATGTCAGACGGCTATTGTGTAGGACCATTACAGCAGAATCATCATTAGTGGAAGAAGAAAATGATTCAAGGGCTATAATGAAGGGCAGTGGAGGTGAACCAGCTGATCCTGACGCAGCAACAGTAGGCGGAGATGATGGGGTCAGTTCCATGATAGTAGGAACTGTCGGTAGGTGACTTGCAACATGTAATGTGCATGAGGGAGCTTCAAACAATGACATTTCTTGAGAGTGCACATTCGAGGATGGAGGTGATGCCAATGGACAAGGATTCGATAAAACTACGACCGACAGAACCCAAGTGTTTATGGTGGCGGAGGTTGGACATTCTAGAGTGGTACCTAGCAACTTGTAAGGGAACACATACTCAACAAACTGAACATGATAGGAGACAAAGATTTTGGAGCATGATGGATCAAAACATAGATAGGCACTTTGTGACAGGGAATATCCAAGAAACACACAAGAGGTAGACTATTTATCTAGTTTGTGAGACTAGTAGAGCCGAAGCCAAGGATAACATAGACATCTGAAAATTTTCTATTTTAAGTAATTTGGAGGTGCACTAAAAATCTTTTTGTAAGTAGACAAGAGGTTGAGTGTAGGTGTAGGCATTATGTTGATCAAATACACAGTTGTGGCAAATGCATGAGACCAAAATTGTAATGAAAGTGAGGCATGAGACAGTAATGTAAGACCTGTTTCAATAATGTGATGGTGTCGTCTTTCCGAGTAACCATTATGTTCGAGGGTGTGAGGTGGGGTTGTGAGATGTGAGATGCCATTTGTGGCAAGATGGTTTGTGAGTGACATGTACTCACCACCATTGTCAAAGTAAAGCGTGATGATTTATTGTTAAAAATAATTTTCCAAAATAGCCTTAAAACGTATGAAATTTTCTTTAACCTCCGATTTTCTCTTTAATGGATAGAATCAAATGTATTTGGTGTAGTGATCAACAATAATTACATAATATTTCAAAATTATCATGAGAATAAAAGGAGACGTTCATACATTAGAAAATATGATTTCTAGTGGATGAGAGGAGACAAGAGATGAAGAAGAAAACGATTACTTATGACTTTTATTGCAATGACATGAATGACAAAAAAAAAATCTTTTGACATAAGAGGTGACAAATCTAAACTAAAACCTGAAACAATACGCTATAAATCAAGAAAAACTGGATAACTTAGTCCATGATGCCAATTTGACAACATGGTTTTGACGCCTGAGAAAGTTAGAACCGGTGAGGACCTAAAGTTAGTGGTTGGCCATTCATACATGCCATCCTTGGTTGTGCCTCTCAGAATAATTGCTCTCATACGAAGATCCTTCACATTAAAATAAGATAATAAGAACTCAACCGAAACATCATTAGTAGAGTAAAACTGTGAAATTGAGATTAAATTCTTTTTCATATCAGGCACACGAAGGACATCATTCAATTTAAAGGTTTATTATGAGTACAAAGAGATGTTGAACAAGTATTCATGATGGAAAGACTTGTGTCATCGCCAATCATAACATCATCGAAGCCGATGTACAGCGTATGGAGTGAGAGATTGCTTAAGTCAGCTGTTAAATGATGCAACGCACAATTGTCAAGCAGCCATGAGGAGTAGGTGGAGGACATATTGGCAGCATAGTGGGCTCTAGGTTGCCAAGGCATCGGTGGAGTTGTATTTGATGGTACGGAACCTGACCCGAAAGACTGAATTGGAACAATTTGCAAAGAGGAACACCTCTTAGCCGTGTGGCCTTGAACTCTACACACATGGCAGCAACCCAAGTAGAGGCGTAGGGCTTGATTGCTTCCATGGTTTGGTGAGCCAAAGGTGTTGGGTGGTAGAGGCCGGTTGTTGTGGTTGGGCGACGGGCACCAGCCCATGTTGTTGGAAGTGTTCAGGTGCCAATTGTAGTTGCCTTGTTGTAGGTGCTAGTTATTGTTAGACCGATGTGAAGGATTGGTCGTGGCCGTAAAGGTAGCAGAGTCTTTCTTACTATTCTGAAGAGAAGCCTCAAACGACAACAGTTTCTCATGAAGTTCATCAAATGCGATGGGATTATCCCAAGCTTGAACTGCACGAACCAACTCCTTATAGTCAACATTAAGTTCATCTAGGATCCTCTTAGTGAGATCCTCGTCGTCCACCAAAGCACCAAGTAAAGCGATTTCATCTGCACGGGCTTTAACAAAGTGAAGAAAATCAGTGATATTTTGTGTACCTTTTATGGAGTGTTTGAGAAGAGCTTTGATTTGTTTTATGTGTCTACGAGATGGTTTGACATAAGTATTGGCAAGTATGGTCCATACTTCCGTTGACGTTTTGGCTCTAGCAACAAAGGAGATAATTATTGGTGATAGGGAACTAATAATCGCATTCAGAATGAGCTGGTCTTAGCGTATCCAAATGTTGAATGCTGGATTCGGAGTGGCCACATAGTTGACAATTAGGTTGGCTGGTGGGCATGGCTTTGAGCCATCGATATAACCAAGAAGGTCATATCCAATGAAGAGGGTTTGGAATTGAATTTTCTAGGACATATAGTTGATGGGGGTGAGTTTGAGAGGAGCCTAGGTAGAGATGTTGATAGTAATGAGTTGAAACTCATTTGAGCGGAGGGCTGTCAAAGTTGCTGGCGTGACATTAACGATTGTAGGGGTTGATGTGGAAGAGCTATTGTCGGGTGTGGAATCTAGATTCATTATGGTCATCGATCGGAATGGGAGAGAAGGAAGAAAAGAAAAGAAAAAAAAAACTTTGTTTCTAGAGAAGAATTGTCTGCTCTAATACCATGTATACAGAGATGGATTTTGGTGTAGAATTTTCACACACCTTTTCATTGATAGTTACTTGAATATATAATATAGCTGTGTTGAGTCCTGAGTATCAAAGACTCCTAAAGATAGAATACTTCCTAAGATAACTATACAATTGAAATTCAAATATACAACTTAAATAATATTAACAGAAGTATGTTGTAACTGAAACATATTACATCCAATAATAAGCACAACCAAATTTATAAGTATACCCATGTCTAAAATTTAAAATTTAAACATTACTGTAAACACTAATCTTAATGCCAATAGTACCCTAATTTAAATGAATGTTTTCACTTTAATACAATTTATTTATAAACCCTCCTAAGTTAGTAACACACCGAATTTCACAAATGATAAATTATTAAGTTCTCCAGGCTCGAAAACACAGTCTGGAGAATTCTTAAATTCTTAGAGGCTATTCGGTATCGTTTTCCAACAATGATTTTTTTTTCTTTGAGTACACAAAATGTGTAGAACACGTTCGGTAGACATTTCCAAAAAATAAAAATATCGTTTTTATAAGTCCCACCAGTAAAATCTTTTTTTCACAAGCACCAATAAAATCTTTAGTTGCTTTTATTTATATTTTTATTTTTATAAAAAAAATTTAAAAAAAGTTATTTATAAATACCTAAAGGAAATGTTATAAGGATATATCGATTTATCCATTAATATTTTACTATTAATACTGTATAACAAAAAAAATTAACAGTATTTTTATTGATGAGGTTGTTATTATACCCCCCACATATATATCATAGGGTTATGAGTTCGAGTCAGTCTTTCTCTCGAATTATTGTAATATTTCAAAAAAAAAAATTTGTTTTTGTTGATAATATATATAATTTAACTACATACAACATTATTTTGACTCTTACAAATATATATATATATATATATATATATATATTAGGAAAAAAAAACAAACTTTATAGAAGGCCAACGACTACAACTGCGAAGGGCAATCACTCAACACAACATGAGCAACAAAAGAAGGACAATCCTCCAACCAAACCCTAATTACTCTTACAATATAGGGTTATTCGCACCAGCCCCCCTAAACTTTACACGGGTTTGCATTTTACCCCTTGAACATTTTTTTAGGCGTTAAACCCCCTGAACTCTCATTAATTGACAAACAGTTTGGTTTTTGCCCCTTGAATACTTGTTTGAGGGGGCATCTACAGTCAGGTTTTGCCAATTAATGAGAATTTAGAGGGTTTAACGCCTAAAAAAAAAAAAGTTTAGCGGGTACAATGCAAACTAGGGTAAAGTTCAGGGGGGGTTGGTGCCAATAACCCTACAATATATTGAAAATATGTTTTTTTTTTTATAAAAAAAAAAATACACTAAATTTATACTATATGTGTTTTTTTTTTTTTTTCAAGATATTGTTTTTAATTATCTCTACTAGACACATTTTCATTTTCAGAATACTGTTTTCAATTATTTCTATCAGATGCATTTTCAGCTTCTGAAAATATTAAAATCAATTTCTCGTTTTCAAACGAAAATATATAAAACAGAAACATAAAATAAAAACATTACCATACGGGCCCTTAAATTTCGAGAAACTCTACTTCAAGGTTTAGTTTATACGGTTATGTTCTTAAATTCTTAAATTCTTTTCTTTGCACCCATATACGGTTATGTTCTGAAATTATCTAGAGACGATTAGAATCAAGATTTCTCAACTTACATTAAAAGGAAAGTCGGAAAATCTATCAATTACATAATAATTAATCAAATCTTTGTCTTATACATTCGTCATAATCCAAAAATGAAAAAAAAATAATAAAAGAAGTTTAGTATTGAATTGAGAATTTGAAGGAAGGGTGGGCAACTGCTTCCGTTTTGGTGACATAAGACTTGTTCTTCTCTCGCAGGTTTTTCACGATCCAGTCTACAGTGTTTTCAAAAGGGACATGCCACAGCCCATAGATTCTCCCCACCACACAACCCCTTCAAACAAGGAGATTTTTTTTTTAATTATTTTTATTTTAATCTAATTATTTATTTTAACTATTGTCATGGTACACTAAAAGACAACAACAATTCTACCTCTTTTTAATAAAAATTATTAATATTATTATGTTATACTATTGCACACCACCCATGTGGAGACCAATATATTTTGACAGCTAATTCCCTCCTTTTTTTTATACCCATAAATATAATACTTGAAATAGAATTAGGGTTTAATTATGGTTTTGTTTTGTTTTGTTTTGTTTTTTATTTATTTATTTATTTTTAATAAAGTGATATAGTTGAAGATATGAGTGTAATTAATAGGTGTACATAGTATTTGATTTATTTTTAATTAAACTAGTTTGTCATTATTGGTAAATTCATATTGCGATATTTTTGTATTTAATTTTTTTTTATAAAAGATAGCTTCTTTTGATAATTCAGTTTTTTCTTTTTACACTTCTTTTCTAAAAATAATCCATTCTCAAATTTTAAATTTTAAAAAATTCTAAAAACACTTCATTTTATTACAAGATTATCCTTTTTATCTTTTTTGAATTAAATTATTAAAAAAAAATGAAATAATCTCTCCTAAATCATTAGATTAATTATTACATATTAAATACCCTCTTCTAAATTTTTAATTACCATATTAAACTCTTTATCCTCCAATACATATCTCTAATTTTCTATCTCCATTTTTTTTCAAGTAAGACTAACAGTTAAAAAAAAAAAAAAAAAAACTTACTAATAAACTTGATTTTTAGGAACCATATGCATACATATACTAAAATAAAATAAAAACTCAAAAAACAAGTATCTTGGTTTTTTTTTTTTTTTATTAAAAAAATCGAAATATGAAAATATTTTTTGTTACTCTTACAGGTATGTGATAGCCTAGAGAACTTTAATTTTTTCATTAGTCTTAGAATTCTAAGTTTAATCTAATCTAATTGAAACAATTCAAGCTTTCATATATCTTTTTTTTTTTTTTTAAATTGACTTTTTAATATATATATATATATATATATATATATACTTTTTAGTAAAAACCTAAAATATTCATAAGTTTTTTTTTTTTTCTTTAACTATTAATCGGAGATTGATTGAGAAAATATGGAAATATGATCATAATTTTTTTGAAAAATGGAGATAGATTAATTATGAGAGAATATTTAATATGGGAATAATATATTTAGAAGAGAGAGTTTAATACATAATATTTAATCTAATAATTTAGGAGACAATTTTTTTTTTTAATAATTTAATTTGTTTGGAGTGTCTTTAAATTATTATTTTTTGTCTTGTTTAATAATTTTAATTTAGGTTAAAATTGGCATTAATAAAAGAAATTAAATTGGAGTGTGAACAGATAATTTATGAATTGTAAGGAGAAGCTTTCTTTATTAAAATATAAGTGTGCTTATCATATTTATGAGTATCAATATCGACACCCATTTATTTTATGTAATCAACCAATTATTAATTTATATATTTGTTGGGCCTTAAAGGATTTTTTAAAAATTATTATCTTATACATTTAGTGATGTTATTATTTTAGTCGATTGGCCCGACTCGCTAGAAAAAAAATTAAATTGAAGGTTTCACTGTATACATGTCCTCGCTCGAAAAATATTTAATGAAAGATTTTCTATCGTAATATATATATATTGTTTCTTTTTCTTTTTTTCTTGCAAAAATACTCAATATAACACCTATCTATAAATCTAGAGGGTGTTTTTTTTTTTTTTTTTTTTTTTTTTTTTTTACCTAAATAACCATTTTTAAAGTGGTTTAATGATTTATAGCACCTATCTACTTTCTCGGTTTTTCTTTTCTAATCATTTAACTATCTACTTTCTCGGTTTTTATTTCTAATCATTTAACTATCTACTTGCAAAAATACTCAATATCACACCAATCTACTTTCTCGGTTTTTCTTTTCTAATCATTTAACTATTGCATAGACAAAAATACCCCAAACAAAAGATTTAACCTTATGTAATCATTTAACCTTTATGGCAATCACATGCAAATTCCCAGTATCCCTCCACCCATGCTCTGTTCTTCATCCCAACCACGGTTGTGGTAAAAGAAAAAAAAAAAAGCAAAGTCATGTCCACAACACAAGCTTACATAACACCATGTGACCAGCATCCAAAACACCAATTCTCATTCCCATTTTCTTCCATCCTTAAATATTTACGTGTGTGTATATAATTAGTCTCAGAGAAACCAAAAAAGATGGAAGTGTGAGAAATAAAAACAAAATAAAATCCAAAAAGGAAAAAGGAAAAAAAACATAAGTTGCTTAAATTTCTCTCTTTCAAAAACGTTAGGACCCAGCTTTCTTCTTCTTGTTGTCTAACCCGGTGTTGTTGTTTTGTACAACAAATATCGGAGAAACATACAAATAATGAATTTTGTTAATTATATGCTATGAAATTTTCAGGGTCTGGTTTCATATCATCAGCACGTACGTACAATCATGGATTCTTCAGCACCATGATCAAGGTGCCCTATACATCCAGAATTTGTGTCGCCTTTTACATATGTTTCTCCATATTAATTAATGTAAATAATTATCTCTTTATTTTTAATAACGGTTGAATTTTCCATGGAATGATCCTAATTAGAGCATCTCCAATGCAAATATGCATTTTTGAGTTTCTAAGTAGTGTCACATCAGCATTTCTATTTATTATGGGCCCACTTTTGAAAAAAAAAATTTAAAGAAATGCATATTCACATCTCCAATGCAATTATCTAAAATCAAATATGTATTCATTTTATGTCCAATCATAACAAAACAATTATTATATTCTTTCTCCTATTTTATTTTACAATTAAATGAGGTTTAATCTCATTGGTGGAAAAAGTTGAAAGATTTAATCTTATTGGTGGAAAGAGTTAGAAATCCTAGTCAGTATTTCTAGGAGAGTTTCTAGAATTAGAAATTCAACTCCATATTCTCTATTTTTTTTTTTTTGCCACATCATCTCCATATTCAACTTAGATAATAACATTGAAGAGAGTTTTTCTAACTTTTTTAATATCTATCCTATGTGGCACTTCATTTTCTCTAAATGCATAATAGCATTGGAGATGCTCTTAATTATTAAAACAATCGAGATTCTTCTTCTTCTTTTCGGTGTCTTTAAATTAATAAAATTAAGAGGATTATTAGGTTTTTATTTACATTTTATTTTTAATTATAATAAAGAATGATATGTTGTATATATACGAATTGGACTTTTAATTTCTAGGCCAATTCAAGTTTCTAGGTAACATTGCAGGGAAGCTATTGAGGTTTCAGACAAATTTAACGTTGCAGGGAAGCCATAGTGTTTACCTGTTTGGGGTATTTTTGTCCAAACAAGAGTTAAATTGTTAGAAAAGAAAAGTTGAAACAATAGGATTATAAATCGAGTGGTGCTATTGGCACACTTCTACCGATCTATTTATACCCCACTTGTTTAAATTTTGATTTAATTAAATAAAGTTAAATGTTTGTACTGATTTATTTTATTTATTTCCAAAGCTATTTTTTTACTTATTTTCCAAACTTAATAAACTCATCTCTAATATCTCTATATATCACAGATCTCTTTATCTATGGTTTCATCTTTCTCCCACCTCTCATGAACAATTTTTTTTTTCTTTTTTTTTTATTGTTTTTTTTTTTTTTTAACATCAAGCTTTATAGAAAATGTCAAGAAGTCACAAGACAAAGAACAAGCAAACGGCCTCAAGAAAAGAGCAAGAACAGAGCAACCTAAGACCAAAAAAAAAAAGCCCACTAACAAAACGAAACAAGAAGCAAAGAGCATGTATTTGTTTTGGTTATCATCATTTCACTTTCAGATTCTAAAAGAGTAATAAGATTAAATAATAATCAAGAAAAAGACATAAAAGAGTTATGAAAAAAAGAAATTTCAAGAAAAGGAATAAAAAAACGTTGGTTTATTTATTTATTTTTTTTTTGAAAATTAATATGGGGTTTTATTATATTTACTTTATATAATATTTTTTTTTTCTTAAATTGTATGTCTCTTTTAGTAATTTTGATAAAGGAAAAAAAATAATACTAAATAATTAAAAAAGTGGGACATAAATATATCAGTAGAGAGTGTGCCAATAGCACCACTCTTATAAATCATTAAACCACTCTAAAAACGGTTATTTCCATAAAATTCCCATAAATCTATCGTTTTAAGTCTGGCCTTATATTCTTTTACCAATTTTGTTTTTCGAAAAATTGCTTTTTTTTTAACCGTGTTATATTGAATATTTTTGCACTAAAATTAGTAATATCCAAGTGAGAATCCTCCAAACTAAACTAAACTACAAGACCAATTCTTGTGTCTATTAAAAGACCCCCTATACAAAGGCTTCTTGTTTGCTCTCCCACACAATTTTTTTAAAAAAAAATTTTGGTTACTCTAATTAAATTAATATTCTCTCTCAATTATTTCTTTATTTTTTTTAATTATCTCTCTCATTTTCCTCAAAATTTCTCTCATTTTCTCTTTCAATTCTTCATTTTTTCTCTCTCTTTCTGATGGGAGATCATCCACGTTCTCCTCCGACTACAGATTTCTACAGCATTTTTGGATTCTGCAAAAACGCCAAGACCTACAAATCTTTGTTCACCAAAAAGAATTCTGATAAGAGTAATAACAAACTTGACTCCGACAACGAAGCCAAATTCGAGGCCAAATTTGAAGCTTACAAGACGGTACATATACAAGCATGATTCATATACATTCGAAAAAAAAGAAAAAAAAAACATAATATATAGACAGTCTGCACCTGAAAAAAAGTTATATATTCTTTTTTTCTTTTTCTTTTTTTTTTAAATATTATAATAATTCGGGTTTTTGGGAGTGGGGAAGAAACTCGAACTCACAACCTCATGGTATGCGCGTGAGGGGTTTAACTACTAGACCAACCTCATCTTGTCAATTATATATTCTTTTATATGTTAATAATTTGGATTAGTTCGAATTTTCAGAAACAAAGAAATCAAAAAAGTAACAATGAACCGACAACGCCGGGCGGAAGTTACAGCCAGCCGAGAAGCATGGACGACAGCTTCTTTTCACAGCAGCCGTCGTTTCTATCAGGAAATTCAAGTAGAAGGAGCCACACGCCCTCCCCTAGACCCACCTTTTTGTCAAAGAACACAAGCAAGCGGAGCAGCTCGTCCGTCTCCAGAAGTACGAGCCGTGTTGGGACACCGGAAGCTGGTAGCCCTAGCGGAAGTGTAAGGGGGGGCTCTGGCAGTGGCGGTGGCGGAGATCAAACGGATCAGAATCAACATACTACTACTACTCCTACCATGCAAAGAAGTGCAAGCCGGTGGAACCCTATTATTTTCTCACAAACCTCCACCACTGCACGGAGGAAGCCACCGCCGATGGAGCGTAAACTCACATGCACGCTTGAGGAATTGTGTCATGGAGGTGAAAAGAAGATCATGATAAAAAAAGAAGTCATCTCGGAAGAAGGGTTTGTGACTTCTTCTTTTTTCCCTATATATTTTTCTCATTTATCATGTATTGTTTTTTTAATTTCTTATGGGATCTTTTGCTATTGTTTTGCAAAATTGTTTTTCGCAAAATAAATTCCTAAATTAAAAGTTTCAAGATTAGAGAATATGTCTATTACTTGGTAGATTTTTTTAAAAAAATTTAAGAACAAAAACAACAGCAATGCGTGCTTTTAGTATTTATCCTTAGTCCTCTATAAAATTTGTATAGATACATTCATTATACTCTAATCCAAAGGTTCATAATACTTAAAATAAAAAATCCAAAGGTTCATAAAATTTGAAGGTTGGAAAAATTGAAAACTAGAAACTAAAAATAGAATTTGTCCTTTTTATAACTACCGATTAATTTTATAGATCTTATACGATAGCTAAACCCATTTAAGATGCGTAATTAAAGAATAGTTTTAATTTGTGTGTTTTCTAATGTATAATTAAGATAATTGAGATTCCATTATTGTTTACGATTTCTATAGCTACCTAGGCAGTTACTAATAATTAGATTATAATCCAATGGCTTACAAAAATCAATAGTTTGGAAAATTATAAAAAGAATTTGTTTGCTTTATTATAAAGAGAGATGCTATTGGCAACCCAGTGACCCATTAAGGTTGTCATTAATGATCTAATAATGTCCCTGTTTTTAAAATTCAAAAATTTGTTTGATATATTTCTAAAAGAGAGTTTCTTTTGACAATCCAATTTTTTCTTTTTACACTTCTTTTCTATAAACACTTCATTCTCAAAATTTAAATTTAAAAAAATTCTAAAAACACTTCATTTTGTTACAAGTTTATCCTTTTTATCTTTTTTGAATTAAATTATTTAAAAAGGAAATTATCTCTCCTAAATCATTAGATTAGTTATTACATATTAAATACTCTCTCCTAAATTTTTAATTACCATATTAAACTCTCTCTCCTACGATACATATTTCCAATTTTCTATCTCCATTATTTCTCAAGCAAGACTAACGGTTAAGAGAGAAAAAAAAAAAATAAATAAATAAAACTAACTAATAAGCTTGATTTTTAGAAACCATATGTATGTATATAAATAAATAAATAAAAACCCTCAAAAAACAAGTACCTTGTATTTTTTTTTTTTTTTAAATCTAAATATGAAAATGTTTTTTGTTACTCTTGTAGGTATGTGATTGCCTAGAGAATTTTAATTATTTCATTAATCTTACAAATTCTAAGTTTAATCAAATGTAGTTGAAATAATTCAAGTTTTTATATATCTTTTTTTTTTTAAAAAAAAATGGCTTTTTAATATATATATATATATATATATATATATATAAATATATATAACTTACTATTAGTAAAAAACTAAAATATTCATAAGTTTTTTTTTTTCTTTAACTATTAATCAGAGATTAATCAAGAAAGTATGAAAATATGATTTTTTTTTTTTTAAAAGGAGAGAGATTAATTAGAAAAGAGCGTTTAATATGGTAATTACATATTTAGGAGAGAGAGCTTAATACGTAATATTTAATTTAATGATTTATGAGAGATATTTTTTTTTTAATAATTTAATTAGTTTGGATTATCTTTAAATTTTTTTGTCTTGTTTAGTAATTTTAATTTAGGTTAATATTGTCATTAATAAAAAATATTAAATTGGAGTGTGAATAGATAATTTGTGGATCGTAAGGAGAAGCTCTCTTTCTAAAATTGCCCTTTTTTATTTATCTTCCAAACATAACTCACCTCATAAATGCTCTCTATATATTAAAAAAAAAAAAACTCCTCTCTCTCTCTCTCTATATATATATATTAAGTTATGTACTTTTTTCCTCCATTTCTTTTACTCTCATCCGGCACCCCTCTCATTCATGTTGTTGATCATACAAGGAAGGTAAAAATAAATAAATGAAAATTTATTTGATCATATTGTGCTCATAAGAGAGCGGAAAAAAAAAAAAAAAAAAAAACTTAGTGACTATGAAAAAAAAAAATGCTAGTAACTTCAAACTTACTTTTAAATAATGATTGATTTTAAATGCATGATGTTATTATTTTCTTCAATAATATAAGTTGTATGTAATAAAATAAACAAATAAAATTAGGGTTTAAAGCATTAAAAAAAAAAAAAAAATTTTGTCCAGATAAACACATTATTCATGTATATGAGGTATTAATTTGATCATATTGTAATAAACGAAATGAGGGGAAAAAATTGCAATAGAGGGGTGCTGGATGTGTGTGTGAGAGAGAAGTTTTTTTTTTTTTTTTTTTTGAAAATATATAGAGAGCATTTATGGGTGAGTTTAGTTTGGAAGATAATTAAGACGGGTAGTTTAAAAAATAAATCAAGTAAATTTTTAAAAATTGGGGCATTATAATAAACTATATCCATCAACTACGGATATCTTGTATAGTAGCTAAATCTATATGAGAGAACTAAAGAATAGTTCTGTGTGTTTTCTAAAATCTATTCTTCAATAACTTAGTAAAATAACAAATTTAGTATTTTGTGTAGATATTGTTTTTCAAAGACAATACTCCTCCAATAGGCCATTTTATTTGTTTTTAGATTTGTAAAACAAAAAACAAGTTTCAGAAACAATGCATAACCTAAGAGCATCTCTAATTTTTGAGTTTCTAAATAGTGTCACATCCACATTTTTATTCATTATGGACCCACTTTTGAAAAAAAAAAAATTAGAGAAATGTATATTCACATCTTTAATGCAATTATCTAAAATCAAATATGCATAATTTTATGACCAATCACAATAAAACAATTATTACACTCTCTCTCCTATTTTATTTTACAATTAAATGAGTTATAATGTTATTGGTGGAAAGAGTTAGGAATCCTAGTCAGCATTTCTAGGACAGTTTTTAGAATTAAAAACTCAACTCCATATTCTCTAATTTTTTTATCACATCATAATGAAGTTAGATAATTGCATTAGAGAGAGTTTTCCTAACTTTTTAACAATCTATCCTATGTGGCACTCAATTTTCTCCAAATGCATATTTGCATTTGAGATGCTCTAACAGGGTGTATTTTATGGGTGTTGTAATGATTGATTATGATAATTAATTAATGTGTATATGTATATGGGATGTAGGATGATAACCGAAGAAGAGGAAATATTGAAGATAAAGTTGAAGCCAGGATGGAGAAAAGGCACCAAAATAACATTTGAAGGCAAAGGTGATCAAAAACCAGGATATCTCCCAGCAGATATAATCTTCTTGATAGATGAAAAGAGACATCCATTGTTTAATAGAGATGGAGACAATTTGGAGATTGCAATTGAGATTCCATTAGTGCAGGCTCTTACCGGTTGCTCGCTCTTGGTCCCTCTCTTGGGAGGTGAAAAGATGAGTTTATCAATCATTGAAAACATCATTTTTCCAGGCTATGAGAAGGTTATTAAAGGCCAAGGCATGCCGAACCCCAAAGAAGCTGGTGCCAAGAGAGGTGATTTGATTGTTAAGTTTTTAGTCGATTTTCCTACACATTTGAGTGATGAACAACGATCACAAGCTGTTACTATTTTACAAGATTGTTTTTGATCTTATTCAATTGAATTTCATATCACTTCTTAGATGGTTTTATTATGTCTCATATCTCTTTCTTTCGTCCTTCAAAGTATATTCAATTTTATTGTGGGTATAGTCGTAAGTTTTGTTAGAAGGTTTAAATACGATCATTTCCTATCAGATTAAGCTTTTTGGTCTATTGGTTACTAACATTGTATATTGCATTTGAGTTTGTTTGAACACGTGTTTGGACTTGGGCCACATGCTAAGCCATTTGGTCTTGCATGTGGGAGGTGTGTTAGGGGGTTTAAATATTATTTTTGGGTCATTTCCTATTAGCTTAAACTTTTTGGTCTTTTGATTACTAACATAACAATATATCAAAATTGGTTATACTAGCTAATTGATGAGTGTTTGGTTTGAGTCTTCCTAATTTTCACATTCATTTTTGTGTCTGATTTCGATTTAATTTGGTCCATGTGAAAAACCTATCAAATAATTTTTTTTATACTATTACAATAATAAACACGGGGTTTGAGGGAAGGGACACAACTTGAATCTAGAATCTCATGGTAAATGTATGTGGGGTATACCATAAGATCTACTTTATCTCGTCACAAACCTGTTGATCTTTCACAGGAAGACGTGTGTTACAATAATTAAACATTATTTTCTATGTCTTTACCTATAAAGCTAAGTTTCAAGCATAAAATAATATCACTCATGCATTTTAGGTAAGGATGACAATATGGGCCATCTTATCGTATTTGTATAAACTCAAACACACCTTATTAATTTTTTGCTAAACTCTAACACGGTCCATTAAGTTTATCGCGTCATAGTAAAGGTGTAAATTGGGGCTGGCTCAGCACGGCACAATTTGTGCCATGTCGTCAAACGTGTCGTGCCGTGCTGTCACGGTTGCACAAATAGTTGGCATGTTACGACACGTCGGCACAACCCTTTGGGGTCGTGTCGTGCCGGCCCAATATTTGTTTTTAATTTTTTTTTAAATGTAATTTTTGTTTGAGGGTAAATAATTTATAAAAATAAATAAATAAATAAATAAATGTAATTTTTTAAAAAAAAAATGCTATTTTATATACATTTAGAAAAAAAAAAAATTGTGTTGACTAAATACACCAACATCTCCTAAGTTTGATATAAATAAAGTTAGAAATGAATTTAATAGATCATAGATGAAGATAATTTAAAATTGTAAAGAAATGAATTTTATATATGTAAATATTCATATTTCAGTATTACATTACATGATTGCCTCATTAAAAATCTTACAAAAAAAAAAAATGAATTTTATATATGTAAATATTCATATTTCGGGAGGAGTATCGAATGCCGGATGACATCAATCTCTCCCTTCCTCATCAGGGATATGACGTCTACACCCTGTCGCGAGATGTCCTCATCATCTATAAAGCGGCTTTTGAATGTGGAGTCCGGCTCTCTCTTCATCCGACCCTTCGCCGTGCTTTGTTCTCTCTAGAATTGGCACCTCTCCAGATCTTGTCGGGTCTTTGGAAGCATTTGACTGGCTTCTTAGTGCTCTAGAGGGAGCAGTGTGCGAGGGACAACATAGACAAGGAGCTGGGCTTTGACGAGCTACGTTACTTATTTCAGATAGCGAACTAGGTACCACAGGGTCAATTCTATTTGAGGGCCTCCAATGAGATGAAGTTCATCATTCCTGGTGCGAATGTTAAATATGCTCTGCCATAGAAGGAAGAGTGGTCCGTTGTCAAGGGCGAATAGGGGAATACGGCCTATATTGGGGGGTTCGAGTACCCCGTCCCAACCCAATTTACAGCTAAAGACAAATGGGCGAAGGGGGTGCTTTCTACAGAATCCCGGGATATTCTAGGAAAGATTTTAAAAAGGGGGTACGTCAATGTGCAATATCCTACTCTGGATCCCTTCGAAAGAGCCCGGCTAGAAAAGTTTTTGAGGATCTCCTACGCGCTTCCAGGTATAGAAACTTCATCTGTCTTCTTTGTTTATATATGTACATTTTTTACTCTCTCTTCCTTACTAAGCTATCTTCTTTTTAATAGTCTTTGCTGCCCCACTGGTGACCGGTTTTCCTACTTCATCTAGGACATGGATATGAGGTGTGGATTTGCCTCATTCTACCTCTCTTGTCCCATCTCTTCCTCCTTCTCCCTCCAGTACTGCCCAGGTCACAACTACTTAGCCTGACGCAGTCTTTATTCCTCCTTCTGTTTTGGCTGAACCTCCAGCCAAGGTCTCTTCGCCTCTTTCTGCTTCTACGGGATTGCTTGTCAGGACTCCTACTCGTCCCTCTATTCGTACCCCAGAACGCCGATCCATAAAGTCAATGCTGGCTCAAGCTACCAAACCTAGGGCTCCTTAGAATAACCCCAAAAGAAAACCAGAAAGGTTGTTGCTCCTCCTGCTGTGGGCACTTCTCCTAATCATCCTCCAACAGTATTGCCTTCTAGGGAGCATCCTGGAATTACAGAGAAGGAAGTTGCTCCCATCTCCTATCCCGCTACTGATGTTCCTTCGGGATCGGGGTCAAGAGGTGCTTCCCACGACGAGGTGGTATCCCGGTTCATAGCATCCTGCCCTAGAGGGAGCTTAATGAACATGGCGAAACTTCCTACAGAAATTTTGGCGGACAAAGGGGCTTCTATATTGGTTGAGGTAGCATTCTACTTCTCCCCTTGTTATTCTCCTCTCTTTTCTATGGGTACTGACTCTTCTTCTTCTAGGAAGGTTTTAAATTTGCTTTGGCCATGGAGAAACAGCTACTGACTCTGAAGGAAGCCTAAATAGGGCTTCAGGCTAAGCTAGAGGATACCCACAAGAGTTGGCTCAAGCCCAGCAGAGCATGGCCCCTCTACTTCAGACTGCTAGAGCATCTGAAGATGGTAGGCAGGCTGCCATGGTGGAGGCCCATCGCTATCTACGCTGCCTGGGTACCGAGACAGTCTGGTCCCTGCGTTGGCGTGAGGAGAGGGAATGCCTAAAGAGGGAGAAAAGGCTATTACAAGATGAAAATTTTCTTTTAAGGGAGACAATGCAGAATTTAGAAGCTCAGGAAGGGCATTCCTTTGAAGATGGGTATTTCATTGCCTGCTATGAGGTGGCCACGGCTTTGCCTCCTCCCTTTGATCTTCAGACGGCCTTGAACTGGGACCGAGAACAAATCATGGCGACGGCTGTCCATCTTACGGGTGAGGATCAGGCTCAGGAAGATTCCCAGATAATGATGCCCATCCAGGCCGGAGGTCTAGCCTTTCTACTCAGTCTGACCCTCCCTCTACTCAGGAAGGACAAACACAGGATCCCGTGCCTTCTTCAAAAGTTATTCTAGTAGAGGAGGAAGAAAAAGATACAGATGGAATCGGGGTTCCAGAAGTTGAGGTAGATAAGAGTAGTTTGGCAATCGAGGGAGAAGAAAATGTTTCAACTGAATCTATAGTTCCAGCGGTCGAGAAGACCCAGCCTGATACTGTAGCTGAGGTGTCCAAGGAAGTAGCAACCAGTCAGGGAGAGAACTTCAAGGAGAAGGAGGATGCTTGACTTGTCTTTTATATATATATATATATATATATTTGTAGCCTTTAAGAGGGAGTTAGGCACCCCCGTCTGTCCAATAAAAGATTTTTATTTGTTGAAACAAATTATATTTTGCTTACTCTTTTGATTTAGAAAGAAATTGACATAGAAAAATATAGACTTTAGGAAAAATCTTGACTTAGGAGAGATTCTGATTTAGGGTGGATCCCGCAGCTTCCGTACTCGTAAACGAATGAAACTAACCTTGGAGACCTGCTTCTTGATTGTGATACTTGATAGCCATATAACAATCTTATAACTTATCGTTGTAAACATCAACGGGATCTAACAGGTGGACACATCCCTTTCTTTAGTTGGTTTTTAATGAGTATGCAGCAATTTGAGGTTCTGGATATCCCGATTGATAATCAAGCCTGCTTCAGCTATAAGTATCTTCAGAAGAAGCAAGTCATCAGGTATCTCGGCTAGGTATCTGTAGGGAAAAATAAACAAATAAAAGTGTTACACGCAGCGGAAGCGATACTAAAGACGATTTAGTGACTTTTAAAATTTTTCTTTTATGAACCTTAAACCCTTTTAATCAATAAACATGCATATATATCAACAAAAGTAAATTACCTCTTGTCGCGTGATCCGATTGACTTACGTCGATGGTAATCCGCAAGACCTTCAATCCGAGCACGAACGTGGATCACCTAGGAACGTGGTCTCCCTTTCCTTTGAATTGCAAACCTGTGAATGGACCAAACAAATACTTTCTTTTCTTTGTTAGTCACAAAACAATCAAAAGAATGTCAAAATTATTCCGGTCACTTTTGAGTTCACAATCTTATGATCGAAACTCGCGTGAACCTAGATCGATATCGTATACACAAGCTTATTGATGTTTAAGCAATTGTATACTATCAAAGAATAATTTTTCACTCCTTTTTGTCTCTCTAGAATAAAAACTCTCTTAGAATTAAGAAGAAGAAGAAAGAAAATAAAAACTCAAGCACCAATTAATTGATGTGGCCGAACCCTATAAGAACATATATATAGGTTGGCCGAATTTTTCTTCTTTTTCCTTTAGGGTTGCCGAATTCTATGTAGTATGTAATTAGAGTTGGCCGAATTTCATCATGTCACTTATATAGGGTGACTAAAATTCAACCCTAATTCTTTTTAACTTTATAGACTTCAAACCCTAATCCAACTCTTTTATTTTTATTCTTTTATTTGACTAAAATAAAAAAGACTCCTTATTTGATTAAATAAATAATACTAATTTATTTATTTACTTATCAAACAAGTCTTTTACTTTTAGGAAAGATTTGTTTCTTTAATTAAACAATTAATCAATAAATCAATTAATTCTTATTTAATTAAAACAAATGAAACAAAATAATATTTTTAGGTCAAAACCTTAACCTAGCCGCCCCACTTATATATAAGATGGGCCTAATATTATTTTCCTATTTCATTTAATCCATTGGACTTTAAATAAAAAAGCCCACATGTGAACCAGACCCATTCTTACTAAAAGAAACAAGCCCACATGTCTTTCATTAATATATTAATATAATTGAGCAGCCCATTACTTAAATAATGTGCAAATTATATTCTTAATATATTAAATGCAATTCTAGATGGACCCTTAAATTGGTCCGGTAGAATATATCAAGTGATCCATGCAAGTCCGTGTGGATTGGGGATCTTGGCGGGCCATCTAAATTTAAGCTTCAATAGACATAACCTAATCACAATCAACAAATGATTCACTTAGGTCCGATCCATTAATTTTAACTCATTCCACTAAAGAGCTAAAACTGAACTCTTAAATAAAGATAGAAAAGGAAGATGCTCCTCATTCATACCCTAGACAATCATATTGGAGATAGTGTATCCTCGTGATTAATATCAGTAATCGCCAAGAGTTCATAGACCGCCTATAACTCTCCAAGTTACCATATTTACTCATATGACCACGTTTTGAACTTGGATATTTTGACTTGTCCAGAAGCCATGTTTTCAATAGACACTATTGAAAACTCAACGTTGAGATTTAATATCCAATTACCTCAAAACATCCATATGATGATATTATACTCTCATTTAATTAAATGGAGCCACGATGTCCATATCTATAAATGAAGTCCTCTATCGATTAACAAATGAATATCACCAAACTATCGAGGATAGACTATGCGATATAATCGTACTCATTGATAACTCAAATGATATCACTTGCAACCATAAGTCCATCATTTATCTCAGGATTAAGATAGACTCTCCGATTGTCCTGATAATGAAAAGACTATTATCTATTGACGGTTCTAGATAAAGCTTTTCATTGTGATCCAGTTCAATGCACCCAGTGCACTAGATCCTTTTGCTCGAAGACACTCCGATGATTTTAGACTCATCATATCTCATTTGATCCCACTCAAATGCTAGCAAAAGAATTCTACAACTTTAACAAGATAAAGGTGCCCAACCTTTAACTTAAGTTGTGAACAATATTCAAGACTAACTAAAGAATTGTGTCTACCACATACATATCCAGATGTACGAACAATGTACGAACAATTCTTCTTTTCCCATAGTCTTTAGACCTTATGATTATTTACTTTGACAATTATAATACAAACTATAAATGCTATACGATTTGTTAAACCAGAAATCACTTTATTAATATGAAAAAGATTGTTAATTACAACATTACACTCTTGCTATTGAGCATAATCCTAACAGTATCCTGATTCTGTCCTGATAAGCAATTTTAGATTGTTTCAGCATCAGGCCTTTCGGAGGTGGGTATACCCCGACCAAGGTAGTTTGAATGCCCTAATGTCATTCCTTCCTGGAAAGACGGAGAAGTAAGGAGCTGAGTATCCTGAAAAGGTGTCCCGATCCTTCTGATGGTCTGTTCTGGTAGGCAACTTAGGCCACTTTAGCACCAGGCTTCCTAACGGAGGGTATACCCCGGCCAAGGCAGCAGGAGCACCTTGAGGCTATTTCCTGGTCTTAATGATGTGGCGGCCAACTAAGGCCGCGAGTTCGGAACCTTAGTCCGGTGTATCAAATCCTTCTTGGAGGAGGGTATACCCTGACCAAGGCAGTAGGAGCGCCCTAAGGCTATTTCTTGGTCTTGAGGATACGACGGGCAACTAAGGCCACGAGTCCGGGTCCTTAGTCTGATATATCAGAATCTTCTTGGAGGAGGGTATTCCCCGACCAAGGCAGCAGGAGCACCATAAGGCTATTTCCTGGTCTTAAGGCGAATCAGTATTGGCAAAAATTATCAGTCCTGGTAAGCAACTTAGGCCACTTTAGCACCAGGCTTCTCGGAGGAGGGTATACCCCGACCAAGGCGGCAAGGAGAATTATGTAGGGGAGCTTACAGAGTGATCATTGGTGAATCATGTAGGAGAGATAACTAACTTTATTAAATTTTTTCAAATAATACAATGTAAAATCATGTAGGAGAGATAACTATCTTTTTGAAGTGTCGGGCTATCTTACTTTGGTATACTGCTACCCTTTCAATGATCTTACTTTGTTTCTCAACGAGTAGGTCTAGATTGGCTCTTAACTTAGCCTAGTTATCTTTTGGTTCATAGTTTGGAATCCGGAAAGATATAAGCTTGTGTTCCATCGGCAAGACTACTTCAATTCCGAATACTAATGAGTAATGGGTTTCCCCTGTTGCAGTCCTCCTAGTTGTCCTGTACGCCCATAGCACATTGGGCAATTCTTCAACCCATAACCCCTTCTTCTGTTGGAGCTTTTTCTTTAGCAGCTTCTTTATTATCTTATTGGTAGCTTCTACCAACCCATTGGTTTGAGGGTGTGCCACTGATGCAAATCAGAGATCAATGTTTCGATCTTCACAGAATTCTCTGAATTTGGCGTTATCAAATTGCTCTCCCAGATCAGTTATGATGGCCATCGGGATACCGAAGCGGCAAACGATACTCTCTTTAACAAAACTGGTGGTCTTTTCTTCAGTTATCCTAACAATAGCTTCCACCCATCGGCTGAAGCAGTCTATTGCTACCACTGCATGTTTGGCCTGTCCCGGTGCAGTAGGAAGCAGGCCGATTAGATCTAGTCCCTAGATTGCAAAGGGGTAGGGTGTACTGATCGAGGAAAGCCTTTCCGGGGGGAGGTGATGGAGGTTTGCTGTTTTTTGGCAAGCTTCGCAGGATTATGCGAATTGTTTTGCATCTTGATGTATCTAGAACATGAATCAACAACATCCTTAACACTTTTTGAAACAAATTATGGTGTGTTCAATATTAATCTAGAGGGGGGTGAATAAATTTTAATCAATTTTACCCAATTTTTCATGATAAGACAAGTTTACAAAAATGCCCATAACTAGTCAATTTACATAACAAGTGTATATAAAAGACACTTGATATTTACATGGAAACCTTCAACAAGGAAAAACCACGGGCCGTTATGTGCACCACACACGAACCTCGAATCTACAAATTACAATGACGTTTACAACCTAGGTTGACCTCAACCTCTCATGGTCTATAACCCGTCACTACTACCTGCAAGCCTATAAAAGTGAACCTAGTCCAATTTGCTTATGGCCTAAGCAACCTTAGCCACAAGTCTCAATTCTCAATGAAAAGATTAAACAACCTAAGTGAATATTCAAAGATATCCAATAATGCAAATAATGCTAGGTTACATTAGATGCTTATCTAGGATTAATAATAGTCAATAAAAACAATCCTAGATATTAATTGCTATATGACATGGCATAAAACATAGCTATGTGAGATATGACAATCTTAGATATAGCTATCAAAATATAACACTCAAACATTTAACACATAATCTCAATCTTGTATATAGAAATTACTATAGGAATATACAAGTAATGAATGAGATAAATTGCTAAGTAAGAACACTAATTAAGTATGATAATAGTGAACAACTTACCATAATATGTGTGTTGAAGAAAACCCATGTACTAGCACATACTAGATGACCCTAGATGATGCTAAGATGATGATTGATGCACATGGAAATGAGTTTAGAGAATTAAAGAAGCAATTTTTATGCTATTTCTCTTAAATATCTCTCTTTCTCTTTTAGGGTTCTTGATGATCAAAAAGTGTGTAAAAAGAAAGTGACATAATAGTGTATTTATAGAGAGCAATAAAAAGGCTAGGAGAAAATACAAGTTTGCCCTCGAAACCATACAATCGGCGGTTTCATTCGGTGGTTTCAAAACCGCCGATCAAACCGTCGAATTGAATCTCGAGAGTACAGGGGATCATCGGCAGTTTCATTTAGCGGTTTTTAAACCACCGATTCAACCGTAGAAATAAACCAAGAGATTAAATCAATCGGGTCTAAACGGCGGTTTTGAAAAGGGATTGGAAATCGCCAATCTTAACCGTAAAATCAGTCCAGAGACCTTTGGAGCCAAACGACGGTTTCATTCGGCGGTCATGGCTGTTGATCAAACCACCGATTCACCTAAATTAGTGAAACCAAAGGAGAAGCCAAGGGCATTCTCCGAAGGCAATCCTCGCGGTAACCAAGCACACTATCATGCATGCACGGACGTTTCCGAACTATGTTCATGAAAAGAATTACTAGATACACTAACACATAACACAACATAACAATAAAGTGCAAGTGTGATATGTGACATGTGAAGAGAATACACACAATATTAAAGCATACATATGCAAACAAGACAATTGTGTGTGTGTGTGTGTGCAACTAAATCACTTCAAAGAAAACTAAGCACTAGAGATATACCTTTGGAGTACTTATCACCTTGAGGACTTGAAAGGGCATTGAGCTTGATGATCAATCCTAAGCTACCCTTACATTTCAAAACCCAATTGTGGTTTGTCACCGAAATAAGTCAATCAAACTTTGAGGAACTTACAATCTCCCCCTTTGGCTATTTCATGACAAAACCACCACTCACATTGATCCTCACAACAAAATAGAAACTAAAGATCAACAAAGGTTTTCTATAATACAAAGAGATATAAGAGAAAAAAATAAAACTTCAAGTCTTCAATCTCTTGTAGAACAACCAATCCTTCAAAATAAAGTTTCTACACTTTCCAATTTCAAGCTCAAGTGAGATGATCAAGTTAAATTAAAACAAGCATTTGCATTCAAAGAATTTAAGTACAACATCATGCAATGTATGTATAACGCAATGCTCACCCTTAAAGGGTTACTCCCCCTTAATGTGTATTCTCCCCAACATGTAAAATTGCTACAAATAGCACAGTATGCATACCCCCTTTACCACATACTACTCCCCCTTTTTGTCATGAGATAGGTAAAGAAGTATTCCCTAAACGGGTTACTTGAAGCAAAAAGAGATAGAAGCATACAAGTCATTTGCATAATCATATAAGGCACTTTTTGCAACTCAATCAAATGGAGAGAACAAGGAGATTTATTTTTATTGAAAAAGTGTGATTAAAATGCTTTGCATGCAAGACATATTGCATTCAAGTCCAAAATTCAATGGAATTTGGCAAAGCAAATGACAAAGGTTTCCTATAAGAATTCAAACCAATTTCACCATTTGTCATGAATTAAATCAAGGGTATAGAGAATTTATTGATTTAAATTTTAAAGAACTATATCCAACTTTATAAGCAAAACATGTCATGAGCAACTTTGCACCCTATTTGATTTTTCCAGATAAGATATCCGTATGATGGTAGACATGTTCAACAAATAAAGAAAGAGAGACAATTTGGATTTTACAATCCTTGGAATGGATACAAGATCATATGTTCATTTTGAGTCTCATAAGCTTTTCACACATTATTTTGCATTTAAGAAATACAATCATCAAATCATGCTTTTTCATTAGAGCATGTCATTAAACATCATGTTATGGAGATCATTACAGGTCATTCAATACATACTTCCTAAGTGAATCTCCTAGTCCAAAAATGCATTTTAGAACATAAAATTAACATGGATTGCATTCAAATTATGGTTCACACTTATTAAGATAAAAGCATATATGTGCAACCAAATACTCAAGCAATTAATAAAAGAACATAAAAATTTTCAAATTTTTGCATTCAACAAATATGCAATTGCTCACTTTGCTTGAGTTCCCCAAATGGGGTCAATTCCAAACCACATCACTTCACAAGACATATCCCAATAGATTTACTAAGTACATGAAACCTAGTTGCATCTAAGGGTTTCGTGAATAAATCCGCTAGTTGATCATTAGTACCTACATGTTCAAGTACTATGCATTTGTTTTCAACTAGTTCTCTTATGAAATGATGACGGATGTCAATATGCTTAGTCCTAGAGTGTTGTACAGGATTCTTGAAAATATTAATAGCACTCAAGTTATCACAAAATAGGGTTAGAGTACCTTGATTGAATTCGTAGTCGACTAGCATTTACTTCATCCATAGGAGTTGTGTGCATCCACTCCCAGCGGCTATGTACTCGGCCTCGACCGTTAACAAGGAAATTGAATTTTGCTTTTTGCAAAACCAAGAAATCAAGTTGTTGCCTAGAAAGAAGCAACCGTCCGATGTGCTCTTCCTATCATCACAATTTCCTGCCCAATCTGCATCACTAAAGCCAACTAAACTAGCATTAGTGTCAAAAGAGTACCAAATCCCATAGTTGGATGTCTCATGTCTCATTCACATAGCTAATGATTCTTTTAACGGGAGAGAGATGGGACTCTTTAGGATCAGCTTGGTACCTAGCACACACACCCACATTGAAAGATATATCGAGCCTACTTGCAGTCAAACAAAGCAAGCTACCAATCATGCCACGATATAGTGTTTATTCCACAATTTTTCCACTAGCATCCCTGCTTAGCTTCAAAGTGGTACTCATGGGTGTATCACATTGTTTGGCTTTTTCAAGACCAAACTTCTTCACTAAATTTTTGGCATATTTGGCTTGGGTTATGAAAATCTCATCATTTAATTGCATAATTTGCAAACCTAGGAAGTAAGCTAGCTCACCAATAAAACTCATCTCAAACTCTCGAGACATGACATCAACGAATTATTGGACTTTAGTGTTGTTAGTGGAGCCAAAAACTATATCATTAACATATATTTGAACTATGAAAAGCTCATCATTGTTTTTCTTGATGAATAGGGTCTTGTCAACACTACCTCTTGTAGTCATTGTCAATAAGAAATTGAGTGAGGCGTTCATACCAAGCCCTTAGTGCTTGTTTCAACCCATATAAAGCCTTCTTGAGGCGATAGACATGGTTGGGGTGTTGTGCATCCATAAACCCCTTGGGTTGTTCCACAAACACTTCCTCTTGCAAGAAGCCATTGAAAAAGGCATTATTCACATCCATTTGGTGTAATTTGAACTTGTGCACACAAGAAATGGACAAGGGAAGCCTAATGGACTCTAAACGGGCAACGGGAGCAAATGTCTCCTCAAAGTCAATACCCTCAATTTGAGAGTATCCTAATGCAACAAGTCTAGCCTTGCTACGCACTATGTTGCCATCCTCATCGAATTTGTTCCTATATATCCATTTGGTGCCTATGACATTAGTGGTCTTAGGCCTAGGAACTAGAGTCCAAACCTCATTCCTTTCGAATTGGTTTAGCTCTTCTTGCATGGCAAGAACCCAAAATTCATCATTTAAGGCCTTATCAACCTTTTTGGGTTCTATTTGAGAGGTGCAACACATGTAGCTAATGAGATTAGCTATTTGACGTCTAGTCCTAACACCCTCATTCACATCTCCAATAACATCATCTTTGTTATGAATATGTCTAACCCATGGAGCGGATTCTTTAGAGTTTAAGAGAGGAACTCTATCAAGAGGTTGTGTGTCCTCTTCCTCAAGGTTAGACGTCCCAACAATAGGAATCTCCACAACCTTCTCCAAAGGAGAATCATCAACTATAACAACCTCCTCCTTATGGTCACTAGACTTGAGCCTATTATCATCAAAGATAACATTTGATGATTCCATGACACTCCGAGTCTTCAAATTGAAAACTCTATAGGCTCTACTATTTAACGCATAGCCAATAAAGATACCCTCATCACTCTTAGCATCAAACTTGCCAAGTTGATCACAATCATTTAAAATGTAACACTTGCTTCCAAAAGTGTGGAAGTAGCTAACATTTGGCTTTCTACCTCTTCATAGCCCATAAGAGGTTTGTCTAGTACCGGGCCTTAGGAAAACTATATTCCCTATATAGCAAGCCGTATTGACGGCTTCGGCCCATAGGTTCCTAGGGACATTGTTGCTAAGCAACATCACACGGGCCATCTCTTAAAGGACCCTATTCTTCCTCTCAACAACTCCATTTTGTTGAGGTGTCCTAGGAGCCGAAAACTCATGGGAAATGCCTATACTATCAAAATATGTTTCAAAGGAAACATTCTCAAATTCCCTCCCATGGTCACTTCTAATCCGTTTAATGTTTTTAATGCTAGAGTTCATTTCATTTTGAATTTTATTACAAAGCATTTTAAACTTGTCAAAAGTTTCGGATTTTTCTCTAATAAAATATGTTCATGTGAACTTAGAGAAATCATCAACACAAACAAAAATGTATCTCTTTCCACCTAAACTCTCAGTTTGCATAGGACCCATTAGATCCATATGGAAAAGCTCTAGGGGCTCCTTAGTGAAGAGATACTTGCCCTTTTTGTGCATACTCTTGGTTTTTTTTCCTTGTTGGCAAGGTCCACAAACACCATTGGCTTTCTTCCCAAGCTTGGGAAGGCCATGCACAACATTGAACTTGTTTAGGATTCGTAAAATCCCTAAAGTTTATGTGGCCAAATCTTTCATACCACAACTCAATTTGCTCATCCTTGGACATATTACATGAGACAACTCTAGCCTCAAGACAATAGCAATTGTCGCTAGATCTCATACCTTTCAACAAGGTTTGTCCATTGGGCTTTAAGATTGGGCAATCATCTTTAGAAAACAAGATGGAAAATCCTTCATCACTAAGATGAGAAATGCTTATTAAATTGGCTTTCAAGCCATCAACATATAAAGCATTGGACAAGGAGGGTAATCCGGGAATGGAAATGGTTCATTTCCCTACAACTCTCTTTTTGGATCCATCACCAAAGGTGACACATCCTCCTTCCTCCATGACAAGAGTCTCAAAAAAACTCTTGTTACCTGTCATGTGCCTAGAGCACCCATTATCTAAGTACCAAAAGTTAGAAGAGTTTGCCTTCAAGGCAATTTGAGTAACATGACAAAAGTATTCATCTCTTCTAATCCATCTAGGAGAAACACTTTTCTTCCTAGTGGTCAAAGGTACATGGGTTCTAGATGTCCTAGGATCATGCATATTAATTCCATCATTCCTAGGTACATGTATCATGGCTCTTTTCTTTTTCTTCTCAATCATGCTTCTAGTTTTACACATTTTAATGTATTGAAAGCACTTTGGTCTAATATGACCATAAAAACCATAAAAATGACATGTAGAGATAAAGTTAGGGATTATACCATAACCTTGTGCTTGCATTGGAACCTTCCTATGTCAGTATGGTTGAATTGGTTCAATGTATCTTCGTTGTTGAACCGGTCTAGCTTGCTTCCTAGCTTGAGGTTGCATGATTGGTCTCTTTCCTTTGTAAGCCATTTTTTGAAGAAAGCTAGCTTGATGAGCTCTTGAGGGTTGAGCTTGAGGTTGTCTTCTTGAATCTACCTTCACTTGTGCACTATATGAACATTGTCCTAGATCAATCTTTTTCCTAGGAGTTTGCACTGGTGAGGCTTCTTTGTAGCTCAAGCTCTTGACAAATACGATCTTGTTGGGAGTGGAGGTCTCCTTGCCATCTTCAAACCCAAGACCTCTCTTGTCACAAGGACTCTTGCCTACACCAAGCATGTGGTCAAGTTTCTTTGTGCTAGAGGTCATCTTAACCATTGACCCTTTAGCTTCTTCAAGCTCCCTCTTCATACCTTCTTCATTCCTCATAGACAACGCTAGCTCATCTCTGAACTTGTCTTCATTCTTCTTGGATCTCATCACTTGTTCACTTAAGTGATCAACTTGTATTGAGAGTTCTAGGTTTTCTTCTTTTAATCTCCTAATTTCTCTCTTGTTCTTTAACCTTTAACTCTCAAACTTGACTATGTAGTCTTGAAGATCCATCATATCCATATTTCCATTTGTGGATTGTAATGAAGAGCCATCATCACTTGAGTCACTTTCTTCTTGAGTCACTTTCTTCTTGACTTACTTCATCTTCTTCACTAGCACCTTTGCTCTTATAGGAGGAGGAAAAGGCTATGAAGTTAGCCATGAGTTCTTCATCATCCAAAGACTCATCTCTCTCATTGGAGTCATTACTTCCACTCTAAGTGGCGGCCATCACTCTCTCTTTCTTGTTCTTCAAATTTCCACAATTGGGAGCGATGTGTCCTATGCCACCACACTCATAGCATTGGATCCCTTTCCTTTCACTTTTCTCTTTTCTAGGCTCAAACCTCTTGAAGGAGTCCTTTTTTTCAAGTCTTGGCCCTTGGATCCAAATCCCTTCTTCTCGGTCTTGACAAACCTCTTGAACTTTCTCATCAACAAGGCCATGTCTTCATCCGAGTCATCATTCTCTTCCTTCTTTTCAACTTTGGAGGCTTTCAAAGCAATTCCCTTTTGCTTTTTAGGAGGTGTGGAGATAGAACCTTTCCTAGACTCATAAGCTAGGAGTCTCCCAATCACCTCACTCGGCTTCATATCTTTGTAGGTGTTATTTTACTCTAAAACCGTCACCTTGGACTTAAACCTCTCGGGAAGCGATCTTATAATCTTTTGCTTGATCCTTCGATCCGAGTAAGGGTCACCAAGTTGATGACTTTGGTTAACAATGTCCATCAACTTAATCTCAAAGTCGTTGAAGCATTCGTTCTCATCCATTCTAAGCAACTCAAATTGCGTTTGGAGAACTTGAAGCTTCGAGTCTTTAACAACTTCGGTTCCCTCATTTGCAACCTCTAGGATGTCCCATGCCTCCTTAGCTATCCTAGTGTTTTGAATCAATTTATATTGATTTTCGTCCATTGCACATAGGATGACATGCATCGCCTTCCTATTCCATTTTGATGCCTTAAACTCTTGCGCGATCCATTGTGCCTTAGGCTTGAGCACATCTTCTCTTCCACCCGTAGGAGTCATCATAGGAGATGTGTAGCCGTCTTCAACTGTCATCCATGCCCTTGTAGGGAAAAATAAACAAATAAAAGTGTTACACGCAGCGGAAGCGATACTAAAGACGATTTAGTGACTTTTAAAATTTTTCCTTTATGAACCTTAAACCCTTTTAATCAATAAACATGCATATATATCAACAAAAGTAAATTACCTCTTGTCACGTGATCCGATTGACTTACGTCGATGGTAATCCGCAAGACCTTCAATCCGAGCACGAACGTGGATCACCTAGGAGCATGGTCTCCCTTTCCTTTGAATTGCAAACCTGTGAATGGACCAAACAAATACTTTCTTTTCTTTGTTAGTCACAAAACAATCAAAAGAATGTCAAAATTATTCCGGTCACTTTTGAGTTCACAATCTTATGATCGAAACTCGCGTGAACCTAGATCGATATCGTATACACAAGCTTATTGATGTTTAAGCAATTGTATACTATCAAAGAATAATTTTTCACTCCTTTTTGTCTCTCTAGAATAAAAACTCTCTTAGAATTAAGAAGAAGAAGAAAGAAAATAAAAACTCAAGCACCAATTAATTGATGTGGCCGAACCCTATAAGAACATATATATAGGTTGGCCGAATTTTTCTTCTTTTTCCTTTAGGGTTGCCGAATTCTATGTAGTATCTAATTAGGGTTGGCCGAATTTCATCATGTCACTTATATAGGGTGACTGAAATTCAACCCTAATTCTTTTTAACTTTATAGACTTCAAACCCTAATCCAACTCTTTTATTTTTATTCTTTTATTTGACTAAATAAAAAAAAAGACTCCTTATTTGATTAAATAAATAATACTAATTTATTTATTTACTTATCAAACAAGTCTTTTACTTTTAGGAAAGATTTGTTTCTTTAATTAAACAATTAATCAATAAATCAATTAATTCTTATTTAATTAAAACAAATGAAACAAAATAATATTTTTAGGTCAAAACTTTAACCTAGCCGCCCCACTTATATATAAGATGGGCCTAATATTATTTTCCTATTTCATTTAATCCATTGGACTTTAAATAAAAAAAAAACCCACATGTGAACCAGACCCATTCTTACTAAAAGAAACAAGCCCACATGTCTTTCATTAATATATTAATATAATTGAGCAGCCCATTACTTAAATAATGTGCAAATTATATTCTTAATATATTAAATGCAATTCTAGATGGACCCTTAAATTGGTCCGGTAGAATATATCAAGTGATCCATGCAAGTCCGTGTGGATTGGGGATCTTGGCGGGCCATCTAAATTTAAGCTTCAATAGACATAACCTAATCACAATCAACAAATGATTCACTTAGGTCCGATCCATTAATTTTAACTCATTCCACTAAAGAGCTAAAACTGAACTCTTAAATAAAGATAGAAAAGGAAGATGCTCCTCATTCATACCCTAGACAATCATATTGGAGATAGTGTATCCTCGTGATTAATATCAGTAATCGCCAAGAGTTCATAGACCGCCTATAACTCTCCAAGTTACCATATTTACTCATATGACCATGTTTTGAACTTGGATATTTTGACTTGTCCAGAAGCCATGTTTTCAATAGACACTATCGAAAACTCAACGTTGAGATTTAATATCCAATTACCTCAAAACATCCATATGATGATATTATACTCTCATTTAATTAAATGGAGCCACGATGTCCATATCTATAAATGAAGTCCTCTATCGATTAACAAATGAATATCACCAAACTATCGAGGATAGACTATGCGATATAATCGTACTCATTGATAACTCAAATGATATCACTTGCAACCATAAGTCCATCATTTATCTCAGGATTAAGATAGACTCTCCGATTGTCCTGATAATGAAAAGACTATTATCTATTGACGGTTCTAGATAAAGCTTTTCATTGTGATCCAGTTCAATGCACCCAGTGCACTAGATCCTTTTGCTCGAAGACACTCCGATGATTTTAGACTCATCATATCTCATTTGATCCCACTCAAATGCTAGCAAAAGAATTCTACAACTTTAACAAGATAAAGGTGCCCAACCTTTAACTTAAGTTGTGAACATTATTCAAGACTAACTAAAGAATTGTGTCTACCACATACATATCCAGATGTACGAACAATTCTTCTTTTCCCATAGTCTTTAGACCTTATGATTATTTACTTTGACAATTATTATACAAACTATAAATGCTATACGATTTGTTAAACCAGAAATCACTTTATTAATATGAAAAAGATTGTTAATTACAACATTACACTCTTGCTATTGAGCATAATCCTAACAATCTCCCACTTGCGCTATAGCAAATGTGTCATATCTCTCAAGCCCATATTCTCTAGATGCCCATCGAAACTCTTCTGAGGTAGAGCCTTTGTGAAGGGATCCGCTAGATTTTCTGCTGACGCGATTTTGGTAATCGTCACGTCACCTCTTTGAACAATCTCCCTTAAAAGATGATACTTTCTTTCAATGTGTTTACCTCTCTTGTGACTTCTTGGTTCTTTCGAATTAGCCACTGCTCCACTGTTGTCACAGTAGATAGTGATCTGCTTATTCGCACTAGGAACCACTTCTAAGTCAATCAAGAATTGGCGGAGCCAAACAGCCTCTTTGGCAGCTTCGCATGCAGCAACATACTCAGCTTCCATGGTGGAATCAGCAATACAAGATTGCTTGATACTCCTCCATATAACTGCTCCTCCTCCAATAGTAAACACAGCCCCTGATGTGGATTTTCTGGAGTCAGAATCTGATTGGAAATCAGAATCTGTATACCCAACGGGAACCAAATCCCCTCCAGAGTATACAAGCATATTATCTCTCGTTCTCTTAAGATACTTGAAAATATGCTTGACTGCCGTCCAGTGATCAGGTCCAGGTTTCGATTGAAACCTGCTAACTATGCCAACAGCAAAACAAATATCTGGTCTAGTACAGAGCATTGCATACATGAGACTTCCAACTGCCGAGGCATATGGAACTCTACTCATGAATTGCTCTTCATGCTCATTCTTAGAAACTTGTTCCTTAGAAAGCTTGATTCCATGTCTGAAAGGTAACATACCTTTCTTGGAATCCTGCATGGAAAACCTAGACAAGATTTTGTCTATGTATGAAGCTTGGGATAATGCAATCGTTCTATTCTTTCTATCCCTTATTACTTGGATACCTAGAATAAAACTTGCTTCTCCTAAGTCCTTCATATCAAATTGTTTTGCTAACCATTCTTTTACTGATGTTAATACACCTACATCGTTTCCAATGAGTAGTATATCATCAACATAAAGAATCAGGAAAACCAACTTGTCGCCTTTAATCCTTTTGTATACACAAGGTTCGTCAGGATTCTGAATAAATCCAAAACCTTTGACAGCTTGATCAAACCTTATGTTCCAGGATCTGGATGCTTGCTTTAATCCATATATGGATTTCTGCAACTTGCATACCTTATCCACTTGGCCCTTTTCAATGAATCCCTCTGGTTGCATCATGTAGATGCTTTCGTCAAGACTTCCATTTAGGAAAGCTGTCTTGACGTCCATTTGCCAAATCTCTAAATCTAAAGATGCTGCAATGGATAAGAGTATCCTAATGGATTTAAGCATGGCCACAGGAGAGAAGGTTTCCTCGTAATCGATACCTTCTTTCTGTGTATACCCTTTAGCTACCAATCTAGCTTTAAAGGTTTCCACCTTTCCATCCATACCTCTTTTCCTCTTGTATACCCACTTGCACCCAATGGTTTTATCCCTTTAGGCAAGTCTACAGGGGACCAGACTTTGTTATCTAACATAGATTCAATCTCGGATTGCATTGCCTTCTGCCAATGGCGACTATCAACATCCTCCATAGCTTCCTTGTACGTATAGGGATCATCGTCGTCCGGGAGATTCTCCACTGATTCTCCCAGACCGATGTATCTTTCGGGTTGTGTTCTAACCCTCCCACTACGACGAGGAATGGTAGGTTGTTGATCTTGTGTTGGATCGGAACTTACAATTGGGTTAGGTTGTGCAACCTCTCGTGGAATTGTATCTCCTGACATCTCATTCAGGACAATTCTACTTCTAGGCACAAAATCATTCATATAGTCCTTTTCCAGAAATTTAGCATTTGTCGAAACAAATACTTTAAGATCTGAAGGACTATAGAAATAATATCCTTTAGTTTCTTTTGGATACCCTACAAATATACATGTTTCTGAACGGGACTCCATCTTTTCTGTCTTTCCTTTTAACACATGCGCAGGACAACCAAATATCCTTAAGTGTTGTAAACTAGGCTTGCGCCCAGTCCACAACTCATGCGGTGTTTTAGGAACAGACTTAGATGGTACATCGTTTAGAATGTATATAGCAGTTTGTAAAGCATATCCCCAAAAAGAAATAGGAAGCGTTGAATAACTCAACATAGACCTAACCATATCCAAAAGAGTTCTATTTCTCCTTTCTGCTACCCCATTCTGTTGAGGTGTACCTGGTGCAGAAAACTGAGAAACTATCCCATTATCAATAAGATATTGCTGAAACTCACCAGATAGATATTCTCCACCACGATCAGATCTCAAGATTTTTATGTGTTTCTCAAGCTGATTTTCCACTTCAGCTTTGAATGCTTTGAACATGTCAAAAGCATCCGACTTATGTCTCATGAGATACACATAACCAAATCTTGAGTAATCATCCGTGAAGGTGATGAAGTACTCATATCCACCTCTAGCTTGAATGCTCATAGGTCCACATACATCAGTGTGTATCAATCCTAAACATTCAGTGGCTCTTGCACCTTTGGCAGAGAACGTCCTTTTGGTCATTTTACCTTCCAAACAAGATTCACAAGTTGGTAGATCATCAACCTTTAAGTCACTTAAAGGTCCATCACTTACCAATCTTTTAATCCTATTAAGGTTAATATGACCTAAGCGTAAATGCCAAAGGTAGGTTTCATCTGTTGATAATTTTACTCTTTTATGATTAGGTTCCGTTATTTCTGTGTCTAACGAGTGAGAGATATTTCTATGCAAAAAGTATAGACCGTTTTCCAATGTACCTTGGCAAATAATTTTGTCATTCTTACTAATAATAAAAACTTTATTAAAAGTAACCGAATATCCAAATTTATTCAAACAAGAAACTGAAATTAAATTCCTCTTGAATTGAGGTACATAATAAACGTCTATTAAATCTAAATGCCTTCTAGAATCCAAATAAACTCTAATATCTCCCACTGCACTTGCAGACACTAACGTTCCGTTGCCCAAGCGCAAATTGATTTCATTCTTACTCAGCTTTCTCCTTTCTTGAAACCCCTGCAAGGAATAACAAACATGATTAGTGGCTCCTGAGTCTATGATCCAAGAATCTGTAGAATCAGCCAAAAAACATGTTTCTAGATAATTCAAATTACCTTCTTCCTTCTTGTTCTGGGACTTTGAGCAATTTCTCTTCCAATGTCCCTTTTCACCACAAAGGAAGCATTTCCCTTTGATCTTGGTTACTTTCTTGGTCTCCTTCTTGATAGGCCCAAGTTGCTTTTTTTTTTTTTTTTGTTGTTTCTTGACCTTTTGACGGGCCTTAACAGTAGCAACTTTACCAACCATATGAATCTCTTGACCTTTGCCTTTCACAAGGATCTTTTCAGCACTTTGAACATTTTGCATCAAGCCTTGTAAGGTGTATTCCTTTTTGTTCAAAGTGTAGTCCAATTTGAACTGATCAAAGGAATCTGACAATGAATTGACAACCATATCAATCTTTGTCTCACCATCTATCTCAGCGCCATGCAGTTCAGCAATGTTGAGATGTGCTATGACTTTCATCATGTGATCTTTCACAGCCTGTCCAGGTTTCATCCTAAGATTCATAAAAGCAGTCACTGCCTCTCTCTTAGTCGTCCTAGACTTCATAGCAAACATCTCCTCTAGAGACATCATTATATCAGCAGCGGACTCCATTCCTTCATGCTGCTGTTGCAACACGTCGGAGATAGTGGCCATAATGTAACATTTTGCCATATCATCTGAAGTCTTCCACTGCTCATACTCATCTCTACACATTATGCTAGATTCATTATTAGGAGCAGGTGGTTTAGGAGTAGTTAGAACAAACTTATGTTTTTCACTTTGCAGTAACAACCCAATTTTCCTTTTCCATGTGACATAATTATCTCCAGTTAAAGTGTTATCTTTCAGGATGTTCATAAGTGATGGGGTCATGATTTCTGAATAAAACAAAACATATATAAGTAAATAATCATGATAAAGCACTTTTAAATATTTATCTTGAATTAAATAAATAACTCAATCATAAAATTCAACGGTGATCTAACACCCATAAATGTTACGCCTCCTTTGGGAGTTCGCACCATTTACTAGTTAGACTAGGTCCCACCTAATTGTTAACATAACAACCAGCGTTTTCAATTTTAGCCTTGCAATTTTACTGACAAGAACTCTTGGGAGGATATCAATAAAATTACATTGAGTGTGTTACCAAGATATCGACCCTCAATTTTCTCTCACGAAAATCCCTCCTTGGGGAGTAGATCTCGTTTGAGTCCATTGTCTAGTCTATCCTTGTAAGGAAGTATGTTGCTAAATTCCATTCATGGACGCCCCTTGGGGGGATTACCAATAAATAATAAAGCTCAACTAACCTTGGAGGCCATAGGTGTTACCAAAACACCTTCTCCCACTCAATTATTTAAGGCGTGTGATTAAATCCCATAGAATGATTTACCGAGTTATCTAGATGCCAATTTAGATACCTAAATCATTCAATGCATGTTCATACCAAAAGAGATATATGCGTGGCACTCCTATTCTATATGTCATGTTATCATACAATAACAAATATTGTAATATTTAAGCATAAATTAAATAGCAACAATTTTGGCCCATCCTAGAAAAACAAGTAAATTACAATTTGTTAGGAATACAAGATCTTCAGGTGGCCCATCAACCATACGCTCATCCTTCGGCCTTCTCCCATGGGCGTGCGCAGCCCACAACCCCACAAAGGGGCTGCCTTGCGCAGCCCATAAGGCCACACAAGGCTGCCATGCGCAGCCCACCAAAGTTTGGGCTTGTCATGCGCAGCCCAATCCACTCCTAGGGTGCGCACGGTGCTCGTACTTGGTTCCGGTTGCTTCGTTTTGCTTCGTGTCTTCGAATCTCCAAGACCTAAATATATTACGGCAGTATATATATAATAAATACTGCAGTATTAATTTTTTTTTTTTTTATTCACTGCAGTATTTTTACAAACCAAAAACTGCACATACTAAAAATAAAAAAAACTGCAGTAACCCTAAAAAAATACTGCACATATATATAAAAAAATAAAAACTAGCAATCTACCAAGAAGGAATTATGGCGATAATAGACCACCTTTCTTGTTACAACTCCGAAACAAAAATTACATTGAAAATCTAGGGCCAAAATCGAGCAATAACAAACCACATAAAATATATATAAATCCATACATCACATGTAATTATATATTTGAATACCTAGAGTGCCATCTCTTTCTAAACATGCATAATCACAATAAAAAGAAATAGATCCACGTATATATACGTTAATTAATTAAAAGGGTTCAACCTAGGCTCTGATACCAATTGTAGGGAAAAATAAACAAATAAAAGTGTTACACGCAGCGGAAGCGATACTAAAGACGATTTAGTGACTTTTAAAATTTTTCCTTTATGAACCTTAAACCCTTTTATTCAATAAACATGCATATATATCAACAAAAGTAAATTACCTCTTGTCGCGTGATCCGATTGACTTACGTCGATGGTAATCCGCAAGACCTTCAATCCGAGCACGAACGTGGATCACCTAGGAGCGTGGTCTCCCTTTCCTTTGAATTGCAAACCTGTGAATGGACCAAACAAATACTTTCTTTTCTTTGTTAGTCACAAAACAATCAAAAGAATGTCAAAATTATTCCGGTCACTTTTGAGTTCACAATCTTATGATCGAAACTCGCGTGAACCTAGATCGATATCGTATACACAAGCTTATTGATGTTTAAGCAATTGTATACTATCAAAGAATAATTTTTCACTCCTTTTTGTCTCTCTAGAATAAAAACTCTCTTAGAATTAAGAAGAAGAAGAAAGAAAATAAAAACTCAAGCACCAATTAATTGATGTGGCCGAACCCTATAAGAACATATATATAGGTTGGCCGAATTTTTCTTCTTTTTCCTTTAGGGTTGCCGAATTCTATGTAGTATCTAATTAGGGTTGGCCGAATTTCATCATGTCACTTATATAGGGTGACTGAAATTCAACCCTAATTCTTTTTAACTTTATAGACTTCAAACCCTAATCCAACTCTTTTATTTTTATTCTTTTATTTGACTAAATAAAAAAAAGACTCCTTATTTGATTAAATAAATAATACTAATTTATTTATTTACTTATCAAACAAGTCTTTTACTTTTATGAAAGATTTGTTTCTTTAATTAAACAATTAATCAATAAATCAATTAATTCTTATTTAATTAAAACAAATGAAACAAAATAATATTTTTAGGTCAAAACTTTAACCTAGCCGCCCCACTTATATATAAGATGGGCCTAATATTATTTTCCTATTTCATTTAATCCATTGGACTTTAAATAAAAAAGCCCACATGTGAACCAGACCCATTCTTACTAAAAGAAACAAGCCCACATGTCTTTCATTAATATATTAATATAATTGAGCAGCCCATTACTTAAATAATGTGCAAATTATATTCTTAATATATTAAATGCAATTCTAGATGGACCCTTAAATTGGTCCGGTAGAATATATCAAGTGATCCATGCAAGTCCGTGTGGATTGGGGATCTTGGCGGGCCATCTAAATTTAAGCTTCAATAGACATAACCTAATCACAATCAACAAATGATTCACTTAGGTCCGATCCATTAATTTTAACTCATTCCACTAAAGAGCTAAAACTGAACTCTTAAATAAAGATAGAAAAGGAAGATGCTCCTCATTCATACCCTAGACAATCATATTGGAGATAGTGTATCCTCGTGATTAATATCAGTAATCGCCAAGAGTTCATAGACCGCCTATAACTCTCCAAGTTACCATATTTACTCATATGACCACGTTTTGAACTTGGATATTTTGACTTGTCCAGAAGCCATGTTTTCAATAGACACTATTGAAAACTCAACGTTGAGATTTAATATCCAATTACCTCAAAACATCCATATGATGATATTATACTCTCATTTAATTAAATGGAGCCACGATGTCCATATCTATAAATGAAGTCCTCTATCGATTAACAAATGAATATCACCAAACTATCGAGGATAGACTATGCGATATAATCGTACTCATTGATAACTCAAATGATTTCACTTGCAACCATAAGTCCATCATTTATCTCAGGATTAAGATAGACTCTCCGATTGTCCTGATAATGAAAAGACTATTATCTATTGACGGTTCTAGATAAAGCTTTTCATTGTGATCCAGTTCAATGCACCCAGTGCACTAGATCCTTTTGCTCGAAGACACTCCGATGATTTTAGACTCATCATATCTCATTTGATCCCACTCAAATGCTAGCAAAAGAATTCTACAACTTTAACAAGATAAAGGTGCCCAACCTTTAACTTAAGTTGTGAACAATATTCAAGACTAACTAAAGAATTGTGTCTACCACATACATATCCAGATGTACGAACAATTCTTCTTTTCCCATAGTCTTTAGACCTTATGATTATTTACTTTGACAATTATAATACAAACTATAAATGCTATACGATTTGTTAAACCAGAAATCACTTTATTAATATGAAAAAGATTGTTAATTACAACATTACACTCTTGCTATTGAGCATAATCCTAACAGCCCTATCATGGATTTGGCAAATATACGACTCCATCTTGCCTTTCTAAGATGTATAATTCAACCCGGTGAGTAGGGGAGGTCTCGTGCTAGAAGCACCCTCATTGCCACCACCATTTCTACCGTTTCCACTCATAGTGTTTATGAATGAATGAAATGAATACAAATGTATGAATAATCAAAAATCACACAAAATGCAAAACACACCAAAATGAGCTAGGATCACCTAAGTATATCTAGGAACCTGCTCTGATACCAATTGAAACAAATTATGGTGTGTTCAATATTAATCTAGAGGGAGGCGAATATATTTTAATCAATTTTACCCAATTTTTTGTGATAAGACAAGTTTACAAAAATGCCTCTAACTAGTCAATTTATTTAACAAGTGTAATATGTGCGGAAATATAAAAGACACTTGATATTTACGTGGAAACCTTCAACAAGGAAAAACCATGGGCTGTTATGTGTTCCACACATGAACCTCGAATCCACTAATTGCAATGACGTTTACAACCTAGGTTGACCTCAACCTCTCACGGTCTATAACCCGTCACTACTACTCGTAGGCCTATAAAAGTAAACCTAGTCCAATTTGCTTATAGCCTAAGCAACCTTAGCCACAAGTCTCAATTCCCAATGAAGAGATTAAACAACCTAAGTGAATATTCAAAGATATCTAATAATGCAAATAATGCTAGGTTACACTAGATGCTTATCTAGGATTAATAATAGTCAATAAAAACAATCCTAGATATTAATTGCTATAGGACATGGCATAAAGCATAACTATATGAGATATGACAATCTTAGATATAGCTATCAAAATACAACACTCAAACATTCAACACATAATCTCAATCTTGTATGTAGAAATTACTCTAAGAACATACAAATAATGAATGAGATAAATTGCTAAGTAAAAACACTAATTAAGTATGATAATAGTGAACAATTTACCATAATATGTGTGTTGAAGAAGACCCATGCACTAGCACATACTAGATGACCCTAGATGATGCTAAGATGATGATTGATGCACATGGAAATGAATTTAGAGAATTAAAGAAGCAATCTTTATGCTTTTTCTCTTAAATATCTCTCTTTCTCTTTTAGAGTTCTTGATGATCAAAGAGTGTGTAGAAAGAAAGTGACATAATGGTGTATTTATAGAGAGCAATAAAAAGGCTAGGAGAAAATACAAGTTTGCCCTCGAAAGCGTACGATCGACGGTTTCATTCGGTGGTTTCTAAACTGCCGATCAAACCGTCGAATTAAATCCCGAGAGCACAGGGGATCATTGGCGGTTTCTAAACTGTCGATTCAACCGCATAAATAAACTAAGAGATTAAATCAATCAGGTCTAAACGGCAATTTTGAACAGCGGTTGGAAACAGCCAATCTTAACCGCAGAATCAATCCAAAAACCTCTAAAGCCAAACAACGGTTTCATTCGGCGGTCATGGCCATTGATCAAACCGCCGATTCACCTAAATTGGTGAAACCAAAGGAGAAGCCAAGGGCATTCTCCAAAGGCAATCCTCGCGCTAACCAGGCACACTATCGTGCATGCGCAGACGTTTCTAAACTATTTTCGTGAAACGAATTACTAGACACACTAACACACAACACAACATAGCAATAAGGTGCAAGTGTGATAGGTGACATGTGAAGAGAATGCACACAATATCCAAACAAGACAATTGTGTGTGTGTGCAACTAAATCTCTTCAAAGAACACTAAGCACTAGAGATATACCTTTGGAGTGCTTATCACCTTAAGGACTTGAAAGGGCGTTGAGCTTGATGATCAATCCTAAGCTACCCTTATATTTCAAACCCCAATTGTAGTTTGTCACCGAAATAAGCCAATCAAACTTTGAGGAACTTACACTTTTCATTGATCAAATAAAAAGATTCAATAATATGATCACAAAAGAAAAAGAAAAGAAGTTGATTCACTTGCAAATGATGAGTCACAAGTAGAGATCTATTTATTGCATAAAATAAAGTCATCATTTGGCTCTGAAAATGCTTGGGGTTTGTTTATCTCTTCAAGACAAACATTTTCTAGCTTTTGAATTACTTGATTCAGAGTTCAAATGAGAGAGTTATGATCAAAAAAATTAAAATTAAAAACTTGAAGAAAATTTCAGCTTTCTATCTTTTTCAATTTTTTTCTTCACCCATATTTGGAGGGAAGAAGGAGGATATTTAAAAGAAAAAGAGAAGGGCATTTCGGTGACCAATCATGGTTGGCCACCTTAGCCACCCCATGAAGGTTCATGACCCTCGTAGGGGCAAAGGGTTGGCTATCCCGTGAGCCTTACGCACCCTCACGGGAAGGCACCCCAAATGGCCTTTAGCCATTCTTCGCCAATCTCGCGCTCACTCGCGTTCTTCAGCCGTATTCCAGCCTCTAAACTCTAAATTTGAATATTTCTTCGGATTACAAACCATGACTCGCTCATACATAAGAACGACTAGGAAACTTTGACAAAAGGTTGTAAATTCGACTCAATATATGACGATGAAAATAACACATTGTACGAGAAGGTAAAGTAGCGTAGCTTCCTAGTTTGACCTCAAAAACTAATGAATGAGTAACCGAAAGACCGAAACTCAATAAGGAGTCATATGAGATCATGTTCAAGTCCAAAACAATAAAAACACAAACAAATAAATACAATGTCACACAAGTATGTCATTTTCTAGAGATAGTCGTAGAACATGCAATTTTACAATGTTTGACAAATTAAATCTAATGCATGTGCATACTTCAACAAGTGTTTGAATGTGTTATACAAATTTAGCACAATGATGCAGGGACACAAATGTATGTAATATGCGTGTGTGTGCCCTTACGTCTTGCAAGAGCAATAAGAGTCTCGATACCTTAGCATCCAAGCAAGCGTTTTTCCTCTTGAAGATGATATTTGCATGAGAAGTTGATTTTCTCCTTTAAAGTTTCTTTCAACCAAGAATCACCTAAGCAACTAACCATTACAAATAAAGAGATTTTTGCAATGGAATCAAGCCAATACAAATCTAAAACCTTACAATCTCCCCATTTGGCTATTCCATGGCAAAACCTCATCCTCATCACACAATGTTCACTCAAATAAACTCATAGTTTATTGCATTCTCTCATCCTCACATTACAAAGAGATCCCTAGACTAAAATGTCTTCATGTCTTCATGAGTCTTCAAGAATCCATTTTTTGATCAAAAAAGTACCTATAAGAAAAATATCAAACCAAACAAGAGATCTTCTCCAAAGAAGAATGGTGAGATATTTTCTTATAAACAAATAAAACTCCCTCTATCTCATACAAATGCTCACTTTAAAGCTCTCCCTAAGATCCTTAACAATTTTAAGCAATAATTATTTTCTCCCATTTAAGACAAGAATTCTCCCCCTTAAGACAAAATCTCAATTATGCTCAAAGAGGTACATTCTTCCCACACATGGAACATTTCTCCACACATGGTGAGTATACATTTCTCCCCCTTTTTGTCAAAGAATAGACAAAGGACACATGGGATAAAATATGATATATTATGCAAACAAGTCGTATAGAAAGCGAAGTTGAACTAAGCTCCCTCTTAACATATGCTCCACATTATGATCAACAAGTAGACTTGCTCATAAGGGAATCACACAATCACACATTCAAACAATAAGAGAAAAATATTTCATCACTTTTAAACATTAGAATTGGTGCTTATAGCAATTAGTAATATATATATATATATATATATATTTTTTAAATTTCAAATATATATGTATTTAAAAAATGGATGTACTAATTGGTTTTGTGAATGACAATATCTCTGCCCTTTAATCAATCAATGTTAAAGTATCTACTTAATTAATTTAGGACAAAGAAATAAGGGTGCGTTTGGTACACAGGACAGGACAAAACAAGATGGGACAATTTTCTCTTGTCCCGCATTTGGCACGTCCTTAAGATAAGACTGGACTGGACAATGTGGGACAAAAAACACAAAAAATTGTCCTATCCAAATACCTCGCCTAGACTTGTCCCATGTATGGGACAAGTCTTAAAAAGACTTTTTTACCCTTAATTATTTCAAATATTACAAAATTATCCAACATAAAAAGGAACCCTAATCAAAAAACAAGCCATTTCTCCTTTTCTTTCTCTAATCTCTGTTTTGTAGCCTTTGTGAAATCAGACAACCCAACCCAAGCCAAATGAGACAACACAAGCCATCAAACAGTCGGCGTCTTCTCAATTGTCTTCATTCTCGATCTCGTTTATCTTCGGTGAGTTTTTCGTTTCTTTCTTTCTAACTAATTTTTGTGGGTTTTTATTTATTTATTCATTTGAAGAATTATTTGGTCTCTAGAATTGGGGTTGTTTATTGTAATAGAAAGAGGATGAATACTTGTGAAGATTTTAAATAATTTGTTTGTTTGTTTGTTTGTTTGTGAAGATTTTATTTATTTGTTTGTTTGTTTATCTCCTGATGTTTGTCGATCTCGACGTGTTTGATGTTTTTGTTTTCCCGGTTGTATTTTGGGTTTCTTGGGTAGGCGTGGCTTTTGCTGTTGCTTGGATATTGTTTTTCTGTTTCTTGGGTAGATGTGGCTTTTGCTGTTGCTTGGATATTGTTGCATGGATTCAATTGAGTTGAACAGATTTCCCAGACTTAAGGTGAGAGATCAAATTTATGTGTAAAAGAGGAAAAAAGGATTTTGCTAAAAATACATTGGCTTGTTGATTTAAATATGTGATTTATTAAGACAATTACTTTTATATTGCTTTTGATAATTTTTGTGATTAATTTTCTATGTAGACTAAGTGTGTGAAGTTGTATTGTGCTTAGATACTAGGTATTGAATGTAATTATATACTATTTTATTTTTTAAAAATTATGACACTTTCCTTGCATTGTTGATTTAGCTTTAGCATGATGCATAACATATAGACAAAGTATATATAAGGTTATATCTTCAATATACTCTTGTTTTGAACTTTATGTAGACCACTGCTCTGATGTTATTGTAATCTTTATTTTACTGTAGTATAGATAATATGTCATTTGTTTCTTATTAAGTTGAACTGAAAAAGAATAAAAGATGACATATTGAACTGCAGGATCTCTTAGATTCCAAGCATGCCTTGTCGATGCCAATATTGCACGACTGCAAGTAGTGTTTGGAAAATATCCAACAACAGGCAGTATGGCTGAATCTGCAGTAGATGATTTGGATAACATGGGACTTGAAAATGATGAGTTAGATACGGCTGGATTCACCTAGTCTTTGCCTACTTAGTCAAATGTTGCCTTTACTTCCTCTGCCCCAAATACAGATCAAACACCAAAGTTTTAGTAGCAGCAGACATTACAGATGTCTTTGAAAAAAGTATGGAAAGGGCATCTACGGATATTGCTAAGTTGACTGAGGCTATTACGGGAAAGGATGCATTGACCCATTTAGGTGTTGAGTTGGAGGGTATAGGTCTTGATCATATGCAAGTGATACGAGTTGCGATGTATTTTGGAAATAAGTCATACCAGTTGCGTATTTGAAATGACCTGAATGACTCCTACAAGCGAGATTTTGTGAAAGCAGTTCTAGAGGAGTGAACAATTTTATAAATGATTTTGTGAGCATTTATGAATAATATGTTTTATTGGAATTGTGAACATGTATGAAACATTTTTAAACTTAATTTGGGATATTTAGATGTTATCTTTTGTGATGATTTTTTTTTTTTTAGAACAACTAAGAGATTTTATTAATCAAAGCCAAGGAACTAGCACCAAAACAGAGAAGAGATCGAGCAAAGCAAACACAAGGGCAAAACACAGCCCATCACCAAGCAGCTCTAAAAAAATGACCAGACAAATCCAAACCAGAACAGAAAAGAGAAACACAAAGGGCAAAGCACAGCCCATCACCTTGTGTTATGATGCTTTGTCAAAAAATATATTTATATGTATAACAAAAAAAAAAATTTGGTATATTTAACTTTTTTTTTGTTTTTTTTATAAAATTCATTTTATAAAATGTATATTTGAGAGTACATGATAACGATAAAAAAAAAATTAAAGAAAAAAAAATTATTGTTATTTTACCATACCAAATATAAAAATGTGTTTTTGGATAATCAATTGAAAAATATTAACTTATCCTATCCCATATATCCCTATTTATATGGTATCAATCATAAGACAGGACAATACGATACTCTGTTTATTTAAATCTCTTGACACGTCTTATTCCAGCCATGCCAAACACATAAACCGAGTATATAAAAGTTGTCTTTGACACTCTAAACACTACATAGAACAAACTGTCCGATCCCGTATGTAGGTCGTTTTTGGCTTGCTGTCAGTACGAATAAGAATAATACGTATCCAATCACGAAGGGGTTACACAGTAATCCGTGTCTCCAATCGCCACCCATCTTCTTCATTCAACTTCAAACATTCTAATTTCACACACGACAACAACTCAAAATCAGCCCTCCTACAAAATTCAAAAAAAAAAAAAAAAAAACAAAACAAAACAAAAATCAATGGATCCGGAGCAGACATTTATACGCGTGCAGGAGAGATTTTCGCAGATGCTGACGCCGAGGGTTCGAGCTGCTTTGGAGTACATCTATCTCTTCATTGCCATCACTTTGTTTTGTATTCTCGTTGTCATGCACGCCAATTATGTTCAACAGGTTTTTATTTCTTTTCATTTTGTTTTTATTATTATTTGAATTAGTTGCGAAATGTTAACTTGTTGGCTTTGGTGAACAAGTGTACGGATTGTTTTAGGTTTGACTCGCCGATACGATTTGTTTTGGTTTAGAAAATTAGGGTTAGGTTATAGTGATAGAGCTTTGGATTGAGTTATTTTGACAAAGAAAGAAAAAGTTATTGGTTGTTTAGGGTATGTGCTTGAACTCTGATTGTTTTAGGCGTGGCAAATTGTTACATGTTATGCATTTGGGAGTAATCACTGTTAGGGCATTTCTGATTGTTACGGTTGACCTGAGATTTATGGGAGGACTGTTCAAATGACATGATGTTTTCTTGCTGGCAGATTGGATAATTTTCTTTGTTGATGAAAATGCAAAGGTAAAATTAGATTATGGTAAGGTGTTATAGTTATTTCATGAATAAGCTGGTGCTGTTTCGGATGCTGGTGTCGTTACCCAATGTTTTGGTTTGTGGGTAATGTTAAATGTGATTTTTAAGTGATAATTTTGACTAGCTACCACTTCTTGGTTATGCATTTTGAATATACATAATTTCTTTACTTTTAGATCAATTGTTTCAAGCTTGCCACTTTTATTATTATTATTATTTTTATAATGCTATTGGACCTATTGGTTTGATTTGCTTTCTGCCTCTTTGCTGCCCACGTTTGTGTTCATTATATATATGTTTTTCTTGTTATCATGTGCACCCTCTGATTTATATTTGATTATTTTGCTTATAAAGCCTGGCTGCTCAAGTGAACTCTCTGGATTCGAGACAGCAGAAGCCCAACTTATACAAATTAAGGTATATGATATCAGCATTATAAAATCAAGTTTGTGTTGCTTAATCATGAATTCTTCTCGTTGCTTTATATAGGCAAGCTTGATATGTAATATCTTATAAAACCTTCATATGTTGTGGGGATATCACATATTTTCTGCAAATTTTGAACTCCTATCCTGGACTATGTTAGAAGTGAGTTTATCCCTTTCCTCCATTGCCCTGCTGCAGTTACTAGATTATCTCCTTTTTATTGCGTTTAGAGCAATGTAGCCAAATTTAGTGCCAAAACTTCTGCAGGTAGTTTCATTAGTACTTATAACTTGATGATGTTGCATAAATAAACATTGAATTATTAGTTATTTGTGTTTTTGTTGTCTAATTTGATATTTAAATTGTAAAGCAATGTAACATCCAAAATTTATCAACAAAAATTTTTTGCAAACTAATTGACCTCCTGGAGCATCTGCATCTATTGGGGAGTGTGGGGTTGGTTTAGTTTGTATTTTATAGGTAATTTGAGTTTCTTTCTTAAGTTGGTCAATTGTATTGACTAAGACACAGTTTTTGTTCTTTGACATAGATAACCAGTGCAGGCTTGTGGTCACAGAATGAGTCCGATTCTATTGTTGTAGATGTTCTGATTGTGGAAACTGAAACTAATAAGTTAGAAGTAGTAAATGTGGATGAAGATGTTTTCACATTTTTTACTGCAAAGTTTTGGTTGAATTGGATTGGATCCAATTCTAGGAAGGGCAAATTGGCGTGGAAGTTCTGGAAGACTGATACTGAACTTGTTGAACATTCACCAGAAAGCTCTGCCAATAGTCAAAACTCCAAGCCCACAGCAAATGATGCTGTCAGTAAAATTGATAAGGAGCCACGCAATAGCTTCCCTTTATCAGCCAAGGAGACATTTAAAGCAGCAATTATTCATTTTGGAAAAAAGTGGTATAGACGTCTATCTTTCCTTTGGAGACAAGCACAGCAAATCTTTGGAACTGTCCAGAAGCTGTGGGTGAGTAAATCAGGCAAACCTCCCAAATGCTTGATGAACATATTTTTCTAAAGCTTCTTTCAGTGCTTCTGCATCCTAGCTTTTCATTTCTTTAATATTGTAAGAACCAAAGTACCCCCTATTTAGATATCTTTAGTTTTAAATTTGTAGTATTTGGATTGCAATTTTTTGTAAAAGAAAAAAATATGAGAGGTTCTTAATCTTGACTGCAGATTTTTTAGGAAACCGAACACCACAAATATTGCATATAATAGACCTCCAAGGCCCTTAGGGAGTTATTTCACACACAATCACTCTCAGTTTCTAATTGTTGTGTATATATTTCATGTAGACTAACAAGAATTTAACATTGAGTTGCTTTGTATTTCATGTGGTCTGCACCTGATATATATATATATATATAGGGAGGTTCTCCCATCAGGTCGTTGACAACCAACCACAGCCACATGTTCAAATAAAAGGCTGATTTTTTTTTTTAACAAACATTTGAACACATTTGAATATGTGGCTGTGGTTGCTTGTCCTGAAATTATAATTTATGGACGACCTGATGGGAGAACCTCCCTATATATATACATATGCATATATATAAATAGATAAAGAGATATTGTAACTTTTGGTTTCTATCCACTTTTTTCTACATTCCACAAATTTTGTCTGATACTTTGAAGTTCCAAATAATGCAGCCAATGGATATTGATGTTATTTCTCACCACAATCTCTCACACCTACCCACCCACGCATGCACTTGCACTATTTTCAAAGTTGTACATGAGAAGAAAAAATAGAGTACAATTGCTAACAAGTGAATGGGGATGAAAAACTAAAAGAACAAATAAACAAAAACATGATAGGAGAACTAGCATAATCTATAGTGGGGCAATCCCAGTTATTATGGAGGAGAAAATGAATTCATGTACTGTGAAGGATTATTAAGCCAAAGGAAATCCTGAGAAGAAATACTGAAATTAGCAAGTTTGTCTGCAACTATGTTTTCTTGTCTAAAGCCATGAGAGCAATGGAAAGAAGTTATAAGAGCAATGGATTATGTTAATTAACTATAGAAACACAGTCCGAATGTACCTCATAGAATCATAATCCGATTCTTCTGATTTTAAATTCTCCATGCTAAAATATCGAAATTTATATTGCAGAATATCACAGGGATACATATAAATCTTGACATTCCAAAGTGGTTGCATATACTTTACTTGGACAGAATAAACTCTTATGCAGGTATTACTATCCTTTTTACTATATATGCAATGTTGTGACCTTAAAATATTTAGAATAATCATGATTTTTCTCATTTAAAAGATCAGAAAAGTTCCATGAGAGAAACTAAGTCTCCGTCTGATAAGTGATTTTGGTGTTTAATGGTTTGGGATTGAAGCTTTTGCCATTCCAATAGGTGCATATATTAAATTTTAGATCAATTTTGTGGTTTTATTTATATTGTGCACACTAAATTTTGTCTTAATGGTTTGTTTCTCAAATATTTTACATTATCCAAACAAGAAACAAATTTTCATTTATTGTTTTGGAAATTTGGTTTTATCCTGTCATTGAGGTCATTGCAATCGTTCCTATTAGGGGTATTGATGGCATGTAATTTAGCCTTTGGTGAGTTACAAGAGCTCTGAAGGAGTTTGCAGTGATTTTTATATTCCTAATTGTTTTATAGTAAAATAAATCAACAATGGCATGAAAATCGATACTATTAGTTTGTGGGAGTTCCGTCGAAATCTTTTACCCTGCCTCCCAATTCTTGACATCTGATGGCAATTCTTACCATTGTTGAGTGTGAATTGTTAAGTGATTATTACAAAACTTAGGTAAATATGTAGATTAAACAATTCAAGTGTTATTGTGATTTATAACTACTTTCTCTCTATTTCTGTCATCCTAATCAGTTTAATGGAATAAACAACTATGCCATCTATTTACAGTGCATTGGCTTGAGAACAGAAGCAAAGCATATGAACCTACTTATTTGTACACCATGGAAAAGGTAAATTTTCCCACTATTATTACTTTAAGTAACTTTTATTGGTTAATGAAAACTTATGATCAAAGATTCTGCAGAGCTGTTGAAGGTTGTTTACTTGTTTTAATCATATATTTTCTGATGTTATTAAAAGTATTTGTTCTGTAGGGGTATTTCTTGCTACCTGAATCAGCCAGGTCTCGGCATAACATACGTACTGTTAATATTAGCATATCAGCTCGGCATTCCTGCTTTGGGAACAGGTTATATTTCCTGAACATAGATACACTACATGTTGGCTTGTGTTGAAATTGACACTAGATTGTCTTTTTTATACTTATTTAATTTAAATTATAAACTGTTATTTTGGCATGGACATCCATTCTGATATTCAAGAACTTAAGGTAGAATGACATTTAGAGCAGGGAATAAGAATTCTCAGGAACTATAAATGCTTTGTTGCATGAATTGCTGGAAAACTGATCTTCTAAATTTCTGATTTTCAATGATAAGAAAGAACTGAACACTCACTATATACAAAATATAAGATCCTGATGAGTTTGTTATTCGATCTATGCCTATTGTGAGTATCATTTTTATTCGTGTCATGTGAAATTCAATGGAAACTGTACAGACTATGTAAATTCCACTTTTTGATATGATAATAGCAGTTGAACTAGGATATTTATGTTCAAATTTCCATCTAGATGTGCAGAAGATCTGTTTGAAATGTAAGTCATTATTGTACAAATAAAGGGTACTGTAAACTTTATTGAAATGTTGGCTTGTTTCTCTCTCCATGAAAATTGATTGAGATCCTCTTGTTTTGAGAACTGCTTGAATTTGTATCGGTATCTGTCAAAATATTAACCTCGGTGTTTGTTTATTTTCCTTTTACTGTAAGAGATTAGAATCTTGGTGTTACATCAGTAATACTTAAAACTACCACTGCTGTTAAAGTAATTATTTGATGGAAAAGTTTACGCTTGTAGGTAAGGATTCCAACAATCATACTAAGCTCTAAAGCAACCTTCTCATGTGCAAGATTGACAGCCTTGTCTCATAGAAGGAACCCAAGTATAGATGAAAATTTAGATACAAAATAAATTCAAAGGGAAATACACACAAACACAAATACAATAATGTAGGGGACTCAAACCCTGGATCACTTGGTAAGATTTGGTTATGATGTCATGTTAAATAATCGTTAGATTGAAAAACTTAAACTTGTGACTAAGGGATTAAGGAATAATATTAAGTCTCACAATAACCATTGTGATGATTGATGAAGTCTTGTAAGGCTTTATCTTCAGTATTAGTGGTTTGGTGTTGTACTTGGCCATATATATAGAGGCCGGCCGTGGGCACTATTCTCAAAAAATTCTGTCAATGATGAATTTTATTTCATGTTAGTTTGTCTGAGGGCAAAGTTGAAATAGCCTGCACTCCTCCAGTAAATTTTGAATTTTTGAAATTATTGATTTAGAGTTTAATAATTTGTCAGCTTTGCCTTGGGAACAAATATTCCAACTCCTAATTATTAAGCTAATTGCCTTATGATTGATTGATTTCATATTATGGTTACAAGTTCAGTATACCTAGAAATTTGTGTCCTTTTGAAATCAATAGTAGGAACTAACATAGTAACATGCTGAGCCAAAAGATTGTACAATGTTAAAACTTGAAACTATTTGGAAGTTCATCAGATGATTCTCATAAAATCAAAATCTTGTTGCAATTTTAAGCTTCAGCTTTATACATGTTCAGGTTAAACGTGAAAAGAATTTTTAAGTGAATGTGTTTATTTATTTATCATGTTTATAACAGGTGGCAGCAACTTCTTATAAACAGATTTGTTGGATATGATACTATTTTGATGAATAGCTTACTGAATTCTCCTGGCCAAGGTATATTTTTTCTCTGGATGCTTTTCAACTAATGATATAAATTTTGAAATGTCAAATTGCAGAGTTGATGGATGATTATGTACATAGTGACTTTGAGTTGGTCAACATTCCAATTATGTTTAATAAATTTTGGGATATTGGTTGCAGGTTATTTTTACAATTATCAAACAACAGAGTTTTACAATCTTAGTTACGCACAGGAACCACCGGAAGGTCCTGCAAAATTTGGAGGTTTGTTGCTTTCACAAGGTGCTTTATATGCAATGGGGCTGCCTTGTCATGCTATAACATGCCAGTAATGCATTTTATCTTGCATCTTATTTGGTCAATTGTTGTCAAAGTATTATTGTCGGGCTCTTTTCTATCTAGGTTTTTTAATTGATGATGTTTCAGGGTACCAAAGCATAGTTGACTAATATGTCTCATTGTTGAATGCTGAAAATCCTTCATTCAATTAACTAAATTATGTTTTGTTTGTATTTGGATTCAGGTCCAGGTATGATAGGGGACATATTAGAGTTTAAATAGTATTGTTGAGCCATTTCCTTTTGGGTTAATGGTAGTGATGGTGGTTTTGTGGTCAATTTTTTTTTCCTAATTGTTTTTCTTTTTTGTTGATTCTTTTGCAAGATGGGGTGTGTGGTGGGGTGTCTGATGTAAAACGCTTGCTAGGGTTTTAATAGGAACTGAATTCAGAACTGCAGAGAGAGAAAACTGCAAACAAAAAATTAAGTTAGCTCAAAATAAACAGAAAATTTGTAATCGAACCGGTTGGTTGGACTCACTCCAACCCAATCAGCTTTCTTGGCCTCTCACCAAGCTTGATTTCCTCTCACAGCAGATTTCTGAAAACTTTCCTTTATTAATAATGCACCACCACACAAAAATAAATAAAAGCCATCTATTTATAATAACTTAATCCTATGAAGTAGGAGAGGGAAACCAACTAGGAAAGCAAAACTAACTAGTAAAACAAATTAAGAAAAAATCCTGGCCAAAATAGGTCTCCTAAACAAACTAGGACTAAATAAAAGGAAACTAGGAAAACTAAACTAAACAGGAAACTTCTTTTAAACCAAATTGCTGCTCCTTGGAATCTCATTCAGTGGGCCCCTAATTCAGCTAAAGGAACTCGACTATTTGGGCTTTACGACCTTGGCCCTTCTGCAGTAAACCTGCATGGTTTCCGAGATGTCCCCATCAGTGTCGGTTTTTATTGTTTGGTAATGTTCCTTGAGAACATTCATGCACTTTCTGTTTTGTATGGATTCCACTTTGTTGTTCTATTGCCAGGGTCAATAGTTGTTGGCTGATTTCGGTCTCTGTTGGTGGGTAATATTCCTTGAGAACATTGATGCACTTTCTGTCTTGTATGGATCCCACTTTGTTGTTCTATTGCCGGGGTCAACAGATGTTGGCTGATTTCCACACTAATGGGAAGCTGATAAGTACTTAAACTTTTGAGCACATACACAAAGTATGTAGATTAATTCATAGTTTTAAAACCTTTTTTGGGCGGCCGCCCTGAGGCCACCTCACCCTTTCTCTCGCCTGAAACGTACCGGTGCAGCTGCACCAGAGGTTTTGGCTTAAAAAGCCGCCTCTTCCGCATCGGGGCTGCCGCCTCTAGGTCGAATTGCCTCGACTCAGCCGAGTCGACTTAGAGGCATTTAATAAAAAAAAGAACTAAAAGTACAAGAACCCTCTTGGGCCGTCGCAACCCCGAACCCACGAAAGATCCATGGTCTCCACCTCTCAGCCATTATTACTGGTCGCTGCTGCTGATGAAACTAGAGACGGTTAGAATATCTGTCATTAATGTATAGGATTTCTGTTTTGATTAAAGAATCAATTAGCTTAATTCCTAGTTGTTTTGATTAAGGAATCAATTAGATTAATTATATAATTTCCTGATTCTTTCCAAGTTGTATTTCTCCTCTAAATTACCTCCTATACGGAGAAGAATAATAACAAAAATATGAATTTGTTTAGAGACTAGGGTTTTTGAGAGAGTGGAAAATGTGAGGGGCTCTTGATATAAACTATAAAGTGTTAGTGAGGGTATGTATATTTAGGGTTTTGATGGGATTGGGCCAGCTTTGGTTGGATTGTTAACATTTAATGGGCCTCATAGTTCATATTTTACTTAAATGTTATTTTTTTTTTTTTTTTTTGTTTCAATGTTAATAAAATCACTGCTCAATTTATATAACAAAATATCTCATCTCGTGTTTATAATTGTTTTCTTTTTAAAAAAATCAAAATCTTATTCAGCTAACTTTGTTTTGTTTTATTTTATTTTATTTTTATTCTAGATGATTTTTTTATAAGTTTGATATTGATTCTGAAAATTAAATGATATATATATATATATATATTTATATTTATTTATTTATCACCCCTTGATGTAGTGTTAGTGTTAACTTGTTTATTTTTTAAAAATAAATTTATAGAATATTATGGAATCTTTTCTACTTTTTAAATTTTTTTTTTTAAATTTATTTATTTATTTTTTCCATTTTCTGGCTGAGGCTGCTGCCTCGCCTCGGGAAGGCCTGACCGCCTCGCACCGCCTTTCGAGTTTTAAAACTATGGATTAATTAAATGATAAATGTGTCTGTGTTACATTTATAATAATTTGATTGAACATGACCTTTGCATCCCTCAAACTGTGTACAAGATAACAGGAGTAAAAGGAATATTATTTTCTTTTTCTCTACTTTTTTGTGGAAGCTTTTAAATGTTTCATGACTTTGGAATGTGAATGCCAAAACTGGAACTTCTGTTTCACGATTCTGTTCCTCCATATAAGTATTACCCTAACTGACCATGAGATTAGGTCTACAGGTAAATCAAAATGACAACTGTATCAGTTGCCACCAAGTCTATAAACTAGTTGGCTCAAGTAGCCAGAACAAACAATCCTCCCTTCCCACCCTTTCCCTCTCCCACAAAAGAAAATAAAAATTAATTAATGAAGAGCCATTTAAGTGGACTGGATAGCATTGTCATTGGAAGGAAATGCACTTGTATTCTTTTTCAAATGTCATGTATACTGAAGAATCAGGGAGATAGAAAACCTGTGTATGCTGAAGATCTCTAATGCGAAATTTTGTTTAGAAATTTCCATTGTGGTATGGTAGCTAAAGTTTCTCAATCTTGTAATTTTAAATATTGGCTTCTTAGTTGTAAGTTTGTAACTGATTACCAATCTTGCTGATTTTGAGATGGTTAGAGATATATATTTTCAACTTGTAACTAATATATTAATATAAATTGTAATAGGAGGAATGACACCTTGTATTGCCTGACCTCCTTTTGTGCAGATTATCTCGTGACTAAGTGTGGGGTGCTTATGATGTCACTTTTCGTCTTCTTCACAACCACAATGTCAGTGTCATTTACTTTGAGAGAGACACAGACTCGTATGCTGAAGTTTACAGGTGTGCTTTATTTCATTTTGTGACTAGGCCTAGGGCATGTTACATGGTGCAAGCACCACAAAATATATGAATTTATCAGATTTTGTTCATTTCTTTGGTTAATTGATTGAACTTCTTTGAGATAGTTATTGATTTGTTGCAATGTTGCATCAAGTTTTTGAAATCTTGAGAGTTCCGGCGGTTGGTTAGGTTATCTAGGAATTTGTCTTCGTTCCTTGGATTTGCGGATTTGTGGATACATTGGGTACATCCTGAGAAAGGTGGAAGCATTCATGGGGTGCCAGTGCGGCAGTGCCATAATACATCATTATTTCTACTGTCCATTTTTTCTCCAAATATGATATGATTAGATGTCTTTTATTCTCAAATTATTGCAGTGCAGCTTCAACACCATGCTCGGCATCGACTTCCAACATTTCAGTTGATCTTTGTGCATGTAATTGAATCACTCGTCTTTGTACCGGTAGGAATACATCTTATCTTGGCTGTTTACTATATTATCTGGTGCCTGGATATTAATGAGTTACCATTGTGATTTTATAATGATGAGTCACACATATTCTGTAAAATGTATTTTCTTTACCTTTTCCTTTCATTTATTTTGTACATTTTTTATATTTCCACACCCTCTGTGTGTTTTATGGATGCTTGTTGGTTGGATTATGCAGATAATGATTGGTATCCTCTTTTTCTTGTTCGAGTTTTATGACGATCAGCTGTTGGCATTCATGGTTTTAATTCTTGTATGGTTGTGTGAGCTTTTTACTCTGATCAGGTCTCTCTCTCTCTCTCTCTCTCTCTCTCTCATTTTATAATACTTGGTAAAAGCAGAGATACACGTACGCATTTTGTCTTAGGTTGACAGATGAATAGCCATGTTAAGACTAGGTAGATTATGTCTGTCCAAGCAGGCAAGCACTGGTTTTTTGCCACCAGATGCCTGTATCTTTGGCTTTGATGTATGCTGAGCTGGTTTGTGGCTTGAGCAATGCTCATCAGATAGGATTTCTGTGGCCCAATGAGGGCCATAGAGATGTCACTTATTAAGCAGTACTTTGACATATTTGACCATGCATTAAGCATACCCTTTTAATTGTCGTTTACTTCTAATATGAATAATCTTGTTATTGAATTGCAGTGTCCGAACACCAATCTCAATGAAGTTCTTTCCTCGCTTCTTTTTGCTCTATTTTCTGGTTTTCCACATATATTTCTTCTCATATGCCTACGGTATGGTACTGTCACTCTTTTTGTTTCAACTTAAACTAGTAATTTTATTTTTGAAGTATAACTTTATTAATATTCTAGGTTTTTCGTATTTGGCACTTGCTACAACTGCATCGTTTATGCAACACCTCATTCTGTACTTCTGGAACCGCTTTGAGGTAACTAATCCTTGGAACAAAAATATTTTTGTGATACTGATCCTTGATGATTAGTATCTTATGCTAAATTAGTATGTTCTTAAATCAGAATTTTTGCATGCAATTGCCTTTGATCATTTGTCTTCCGTTTGAAATTGTTTTTACCAAGAAGAAGAATATACTAATAGGGCAGAGCTCATTATATTCTTCTGCTCAATCACAGTAGTCTTTAATTATGTGTTGTGAGAATAGGGCCCTGTTGTGATCATTGTGTTAGACTGTTGGTTTGTTTTATTTTGGTTTTGCCTAATTTCATGTCTCATCAGGTACCAGCCCTGCAAAGGTTTATGGTAAACCGACGGTCTCAGTTTCAGCAACATCCAGATTTCCACATTACCTCCTCTACCATTCTTGCATCGACACTACACATTACACGATTGAATAACAGGAACCCAGTTCCATCAAATCCAGAGATTACCCCTGGACCGGGCTTGAGAACTGGATCTGAGCAAGCAACGCCAGGAAATAGAGCAGAAGCCCCTGGATCAGAACGATCAGAAAACAACAATCCTGAGATTCCAGGTCAATCTGATGACCTTAGACAAGGCGAAAACGGTCCCAATGCTGGGAACATGAATTCATTTAGTTCACTATTGTTGTGGATCTTAGGAGGTGCTTCTTCAGAAGGAATCAACTCATTTCTTTCCATGTTCAGAGACGTGAGAGAGCAAGGGCAAGATTATGGCAACTCCCCGGGGCACGAAAATCGTGGAACTCAGAATGTGCAATAGTTGTAACTGGTAAGATACATTACATATCAAAGGTAACTTAAATGGTAGTTACAGTTGAAAGAGTTATTTCGTTATGTATCTTATATAAAATCATATACATACATATATATATATATATATATATATACATATCTCTCAGATGTACTGGAAAACTCTGTACATAAATGACAAGCGAAATATTTTATAGGCCAACCCACCCCCATAGAAGGAATTATACAAACTTATCTTAGGTTGGTCATTTTACAGTGAGGAAACAATTTTTGAAAAGAGATTCCGACGGTCTTAGCTTTTAAAGTCCATAAAATGCCAATTTCTTTCCTTGCACTCTCAACACCACGGATGGTTCCAGGAGCCGATTCAGCAGGAGCAGTTGCAACAACAGGGCCGGAGATAATGTACTCAACAAGCCCACCGAAGGTCCTCATAGTGCTTCTCAGCTAATGATCGCTACACCGTCTGTAGCTTCAAACCTTTCTTCTCAACTACCATTAAAGTTTTAAAAATCATATAATTTAAGGGGAATTGCTATTTAGTCCCCGTAGTTTACTTTAATCTGCGTTTAGTTTACGGTTTATTGGAATTGTAACTTTTAGTCCTTTTGTGACAGAATCTGTCATGTCAGTTGTGTAAAATGACCTTAATAGCCCTACTGAATGCTGCTCTCTCTGAAAAGACTATAATACCCTTTTGTACAAAATTTATATAAATTAATAAATTAAATTAAATTAAATAATAAAAACAAAATCAAATTAACAACAACAAAAATTTCTTTGAAAAAAACAAAACCAAAATATGAAATAATTATATGAAACTTTTTTTTTTTTTTGACAAATCTGTGCATCTTGTTCTTCAATTTTCTTCCAAACCTTTTTTTTCTCTTTCCCAATCATCATAATCATCATCATCATCAAAAACAAAAACAAAAACAATAAATCTTCAACCTCAACCCAGTTTTTTTTTTTTTTGGAAAACCCAGATCACCCAGTTTTTTTTCCGTCTTCAACCCGGGTAGTCTTCAATCTCATCACCAAATCTCCATCCCGTCGCCACCTCCATCTCCAACACCACCACCCGCCGCCATCGTCATCTCCATCTCCCACACAAACACAAACACAAAAACCAGATGAGAGAGAGATGTGAGAGAAAAAACCACCGGCAGCTCCACCCACCCCGCCCGCCACCACCTTCACTCCGTTTCCCACCACTGGTCACCCTCCATCGCCATTTTACATAAACAATCAGTCATACAAACCTAAAATCCCCAAAATACACACACAAAATCCAGTCCCAAAATCCCCACAAACCTAAAATCCACAAAATCCACGTCAACAACCACACGAAAACCCCCTTTCAATGGTGTTGAGGAGAGAGAAACGGTGTTTGAGGGAGAGAGAGAGAGATGAGAGATTGAGAGAGAATGGAGCTCCAAATCGAATTGAAGACAGTTTTCTTGCGTGATCGGAGTTTCTTGCCTTCAACGGTGGGTCTCTACTGCTGAAAATCGATGATGAGGAGTTGAATATGTTGTTGGGTTGAATTGGTATGGTAATTGTTATGGTTGTTGCGATTCACTTTTTGGGGGATGAATGTTGTTGATGGTTGACAAAGATGACGGTGGTTGTAGAGTTTAGAGAAGATAAATATGTTTAGAGAAGATCTGGTATGGTATGGTTGTTTTGTTTATAATTTTTCTAATTTGTAGGGATTTGAGATAAGATAAATATGTTTATTTTTTAAATATAAATTTTGAATTTGTTTCTTAATTTCTGTTATTTTAAAAATAAATATTTGGTAAAATTAAATTTTTAAATATTTAGTAAAATGACATCTCCTCCGTTCATTTGTTTTTTTTATTTAATATATTATTAATTATATATATCAAATTACCTTTATAGCCTTCAACCCTAATTACCCTTCTTGTTCCCATTGATTAATTTACCTATTTACCTTTGTTGACCCTCATTCATTTGATAGAACCCTAACAGAATTGGACGGTAGGAACTGTAATCCATATTGTCAGAATAATGATGGACTGAAAATTACAATACCAAAAAACCGTGGATTAAACGCATATTAAGACAACCTACAAAGACAAAAATACAATTTTCTCCATATATTATTCTGACCCTTTGGGTCTTTACATATCTATGTAAAATTGTAAAATTTTAACACTTTTGAGGTTATAGACGTATTCTTAACTTTCTTTTAAATTCAAAGGCATTAAATATTCAGTAAGGGATCAAATTAATATATTTTTAATAATTTAGGGACTTCATGAACCAAAAATGTAAAAATTGTTCAAAAATTTAATAAATCGCAAAATAAGGGATGAAATGAAATTCTCCTCTTTATTTTGCATATTCTTCTCTAGGAATGGCAACAGGTCGGATCAACATACCTCATCCCGAAACTCGGTTGGGGCAAGGCAACCAATATCCGACTAGTGTTACAAACATGATTCAATTTTTGCCACATACCTGAACTTGTTTGGGATGGCATGATTCATACCCAACCTGAACAGACCTGTTTCATTTACCATTAAATATAAAAATTTTACCATTTAGTTGAATTTTAAGAGATGAACCTAAATTTTAACAATTTTTTTTTTTGAATTATTATAATTTTTCGAGATAAGATAAGGTTGGCTCGATTGGTGAGCCCGTTAAACCTATATCCAAAAGGTCATGGGTTCAAATCATACCCCATCCCCCAATCCCGAAATTTAAACATTCAATCAAATTTAAAAATACATTTAAATTGAAAAATATATTTAAATTTAAACATACACTTAGGGGGGGATGTTGGTTCAAGATTTTATTAGACAATTTGGGGAACTAAAAATTTGGTTGTATTAGATTGAGATTTTTTAACAAGTTAAATAAGTCTTGTGGTATTCGATCAAAACTTTTAAGATTTTTTTTTAAAGTCCATATTGTCTTATGGTATTGTATCTAAACTTTTAAGATTTTTTTTTAAAAGTTCATATTGTTTTGCGGTATTGGATATAGACTTTCAAGAGGCAGCAAATTGTCTGCTAGTATTGGATTGAGATAAAAAAAATTTAGAATTTCATGACAAAATGGATTTTCTAGACTTTTTAGTGATATGTATAAATAGCTTGAACCTAAAATTATCTTGCCCTCTCCCTCAATACTTTTCAGACTTTTTATTTGATTTCAGATATTTTGTGGATGTATTGGTATATAATAAATGTGGGGGCCAAACATGTAAAAGACAACATAAAACTACCCTCGATAAATTATACATCATCAAACGTTTAGATTTTTTTTTTGAACAGTTATTTATCCGACAGCTTTCACTTCTCAATTTATCAGTTCAAACAAGTTCCCTCCATTAAACATTAAACGTAATTCTTAAACTAAAACTGTCCTTGAAAACACAAATATAATCCATTTACTTTCTTCACTGCCCTCGAGTTTTGAGGATATCACTTTTCCACAGTTGAACCATGTGAACAACTAAAATAAAATGAGTTTAGTAAATAATGGTAATTTTCACCTATTTCTTCACGGCGCTCTCAAACTTCATGTCCTGAAGGTTTAGCAAAAGATCCTCCGAATTCAAGAAAACCTTGTTGGCTGAATTTGCTATGGTCTGAGCAATTTCTCTTGCAGCTTCAATCTTCCTCAATGTGATAAATGCTGGATTGTTGGCAATGGCTTGACTAATTACATATATGTATGTATGTAGACACATTATCACATCTGATTTAAGTGTGTTTTGTTTGTTGAATTAGCCATGAAAATCACATCTTTGTATATATTTTCTTTTCTTTTTGACACACGTAATTGCTATTATAGAGCATTGGAACTTAGGTAGAAAATTGAATACTACAATCGACCCGTGATATTCTATATTTTTAAAGTTCAAAAAATCTTGAAATAAAGTCTAGATAATCCTAATAGTCTATAAAGAAAGTTCAAAGACTCTTTCAGAATCTTAAAAGTCTAGTCCATATAATCCTAATAATCCTAATAGTCTTGCAAATCTATAAAATCCATACATCTCAAAATTGTTAGTTAAAATCCCAATCCAATACACCTCCCTTAAATTTAAACACAAACTACAAATAAATATTAAAACTTAAAGCTATCATACAGTTAAAAATTATATATAAACTAAAATTCAATAAAACATAACATCTAAATTATATGAATTTTAAATTCAAACATAAAACATAATTAGAAAAGGAGAAAAAAAAAATATAGTTTTGTTCATCCGTATATATTTTTAAACATAATTATATAAATATTGGGTCAACTAGGACATGTCGGTGTATAATGGTTTGACCTGTATCTGATCCGGTTATAAACTGAACCAACAATGTTTAACCTATACTCGACTGAAGCCCCATTTTAAATGCTCAAAACCCGTTCCAAACGAATCGGATCTATACCTATTTAGAGCGAATCCGAGATTTTTGCAATCCCTATTCTTCACCATCAAATGTTCTCGAATTTTGTTTTAATAAAATGATATGATTTTTTTTTATACAACGAAATTTGATGTGATTTTGATTCTACCGTGAGATTGACAAATAACAATTTCATGATCCAAAAATAGTTTCAAAAATTAAGGATTAAATTAAATTCAGAAGTTCAAACCATATTCTTAATAAATAAAGAATATTATATATGATTAATAGTTGTATGAATATGAGTATACCTCTCACACCTACACCAAGAAGTTGTAGGTTCGAGTATACCTCTCTCCAAATTTCGGATTTATTGTAATATATATATATAGGAATTATCAAATGCGGAATTCTGGACAAAACATTTGTATGGAATCACTAACTCCAACTGGTTAAAATTAGTGTAAAAAAAATTTGTACTGATTCCAACCGATTGAAATTAGTGATCTTGTAAGAAAAATTCATGTGGTATTCCTCAACCGATAACTGCTATATATATAAATTATCAAGTGTAGGATCCCGCATAAAAAGTTTGTACGGTTTTATTGATTCCAACTGGTTGGAATCATTGAAAAAAAATTACATTGATTTCAATTTTAACTAGTTGGAATCAATTTTTAAAAAATTTATACCGATTCTAACATGTTAGAATTAGCAATTCCGTATGAAAAATTTGTACAGAATCATGTATTAGAAAGTGACTATGTATATATATGGGTCATTCTTCGGTATAACATTACACGATACAACAGTATGTTATCACATATGAATTTTCACATGATCACACAATTAAATTATTGTGATTGCATGTTAGAACATGCAATCACATATTAGTTGATGTGGTTATACCAAAGAAGATATGATCACAATCAAAATTTTCTATGTTACATCATGTAGGGTTGCACCCAATGACGCAAGCAAGGGCATCCCTATATATAAATATATATATATATATATATACACCGGTGTTTTTGAACACTGTGTAGGAAATATTATGATCGTAATTTAAAAAAGTGTGATTCAAGCTTCAATCGCAATATTTTTTACATGGTGTACGGATACATCGGTATTCTATAGATTGTCCTATATATATATACAGTCTTTCTATTGTCAGTTTATCCTGACAATATATATATTATGACAAATAATGTAGGACACAAATTATGGAGAGGTTTTGACAAATGCATTCACTTTGAGTCAAAGTATGTAAATCTAGTGGTCTACATTCTTCATCCTTATATATTTATTGTTATGACGGACTGATAATATAAAATCTGTATATATATAAGTGTGCAAATATTCGGACTACATAATCTCGGCGGCAATTATCTCCCATTAAAAACAAAGGAAATAGAGTGAACACAATTAAATAAAAAATAAAAAAATAAAAAAATAAAAAAATAAAAAATAAATAAAAAATAAAAAGTTTACTAGCCGCCGTAGTAGGTAAAAATATTATATCATTTACTAGTATCAGTATTTTTTATTTTAAGATTTTTTATTTTTATTTTTATTTTTATTTTCTTACAATATCTATCCACTGATCTAGTTCAAGTATTTTAAGATTACTTCTATTTCAAATATTTATGGAGTTGATGGAATAAAAAAAAAAAAAAAAACTCTAATGATTATATCTATAGATAAAAAATAATTATAAATGATGATCATTTAAAAATAATCATTAAGAAAAAAATTCAAATGATAGTAAATAATTACAATTGATTTATATGAAATTATGGTTTATGTTAAATTCATAAAAGATAATTGTAATTCGGATAATTACAATTGCTTTTTGTCTCTTTTTACTTATTTATTTATTTATTTATTTTATATATGGATATTGTCTAAGGGTTTTTCAGCATATGATCGTTTGTGATGGCCCTTAGATCAGTCCAATTTTATTTTGAAAAAATATATATATATTTTTAAAAAATTATCATAAAAGATAATTTGGTTATTTTCATACTAAAATTATTAAATAATAAAGCTAATATCAAATGAGACCTAAGAATTTTATTATTAATATTTTTGCATAATATTACTTTTATTTTATGATAATCAAAATTATGGTGATAATTTTTTTTTTTTTTTAAATTGATTCAAAAAAAGGAGAATTTCACACAAGTTCCACATTTTTTTTTTGCAATTTGTCACTTTTTTTAGGGTAAAAATGAAAAACGTCCCTCTAATTTGTCATATTACCCATGCTAGTCCATCCATCTAGTTTTAGTATTGTCTTGTCTGGTCAAAATGTTAGCTATTAATCATTTGTTTGGTCTCTATTGTCCAATTATGTTAAGTTTCTGTCAGAAACGTGAGAGTATAATGGTAAAAAAAAAACAAAAAAAAAAACTAATATTGAAATAATTAAAAATATCTTTTTTAATAATTAAAACAAAATAATAAAATAAAATAAAATAAAAAAACCAATTTTCATCATCCACAATTCCACATTCAACCAAAATCATAGCCGTCAATTCTATCGTCATCATTATCGACCATCATCATCTTCATCATCAGCTCACAACCACACCATTATCCATCTCCAATCACCAAACCCTAACCCTCAAATCCAACCACCTAAACCCAAATCCAAACCCAAAACCAACTACCAAAACCACACACACCAACAGCCACCCCCACTAATGTCGATCGAGGAGATCATCGCTTTACTCACTACCGGTGGCCACCCTAAACCCCAAGATTGAGCCAGAACAAAATCGAAAAAAACATCAAACTCCTAAGCTCAAACCCAAATACAAAGCTTCAAAATCCAAACCCACACACTAACACTACTACCACCCACCAGAAATCAACATCACCAATGCTGACCTTGCCGGTGAATAGGAAAGAGAAAAGGGAATGAGAGAGAGAGAGAGAGAGAGAGAGAGAGAGAGAGAGAGAGAGAGAGAGATGGAAAGAAATAGAGAGATGCAGTAGTCGAGATCTCTTTGGTTGGGAGAAGATCGGCGTTCATAGAGGTGGTAATTGGTGGATTTTGAAGGTGGTGATAAGAATCAAAAAGTATCACCAAATGATCTATTTTCAAGTTGGGCCAATTACAAGGGCAAGGGTCAAAAGGATCAAAGAAGCACTTAATGAGTTGATTCAAGAAACATGAGCTAGTTCTAAAATGTTGAAGTCCAAGATGGGCCCACGTGAAGACTAAGGCGTAGTTAACATCATCAAGGCAACTGATTGGGCGTGTGGCACAACATGTGCGGTGTATGGTTGGAAGAGATTCCAATTTCAACATATTTCCTATTTTATTATTCAAAGAATAATGAGTTGATTTGTTTTCTAAATAAATGGGCTAATTTATTTCCTAAATTCAGCTTTCCAAATAAGGAGCAAGTCAAATGGTTGCTAATTTTAGTCTTTATTTCTTTCCTGATTGTAAGGCATTAATTGCCCATTTACTTTTGTGATTGTAAGACATTAATTGCCGAATATTTGTTCCCTTTCTTGGGCTAAGCGTGTAGCCTTCCTTTTCACTTTTAGGTCTTAGATAATTTTAGTTTATAAGGGACGCATGTATGTCTTATGTGATCATTTTTTGAATTGAAATAATATTGATAGAGAATTTTCTCTTTGGTTCTTCAGAGTACTTGTGAACTTATCAAGGGATCTTCCTTGTGGCGTTCAAACATTGACTTATCACTCACAATCCTTCATAGTTCTTAAGTGTGGCATCTACAATCTTTCCTATACCTTTGGTTCTTATCTTTTTATAGATAACAGGTCAAAGTCCTTTTATTTCCATTGTTATAAACCTGAATAGAATTCGATCCTTGGTTACATTACCTTCTATTGGTTCCGGACCTCACTACTCTTAGTGAGGTTCATACCAGGTGGTTTGGTTTTCTTGGTTGAGTGGTGGCTAGGGTTTGAGTGTGTTGGAGATGATGATGATGGAGAGATAAGATTTAGGTGTTTGAGGTGGCTAGGTTTTTTTTTTTTTTATTTTTTTTTATTTTTTATTTTATTTTATTTTTACCAGCGGGGATTCCTGGAACTTTTGCTTTCCTGAAGACTCCCCCATCAGGCATTTGCCTAGCACATGCACCTTTTTTTTTTTGGATTTGGTGGAAATCCAAATCTCCACCAAATCTAAAGTTTAAATTATAATTTTTTTTTTTTTTATTCTTTAGATTTGGCGGTGATCCAGCTTGGATTTCCACCAAATCAAAAGTTTAATATTTTTTTTTTTGGGTTTGGTGGAGATCCAATCTCTACCAAACCATTTTAAATTATTATTTTTTTTTGTTATTTTTAAATAATTAAAATATTTATTAGAAGGGTAAATATTATTTTCGTAAAAAAAGTTAACAGAAGGACCAAACGAGACAATATTGGAACTAGAGAGACAAGAACGGGTAATAGGTCAAACTTGAGAGACGTTTTTAATTTTTACCCCTTTTAAAAATGTGTTTACTATATTCATCATTTTAGTCCATGTTTATTTTTCCAAAATTAATCTTGCTAGTCCTTTTGATCAAATATTTGACAATCACCTTTAAAAAAATGTGTTAGATTGCATTTTTACCCTTATTGCTTTTTAATTCAGTTTAAATCACATATTTAACCTCAAATTAAAATGGAAAACAATAAAACTATCAATAAAAAATCTTCAATAAAAAAAAATCAAACAACAAACCCATTAACAACTTAAACAAAAATCCATAATGAAACACAAAAAATAATAATAATAATAATAATAATAATAAATTGTTTGAAAACCCAAAATTCATCTCCAACAACTAAACATAACCCTATGCAAACACAACAAAAATACATGAAGATACACACAAAAAAAGTGAGAGATATCAAGAAAGATTATTTACAAAATAAGAAAATTTATAAATGTATAATAAACAATAAATAATTTAAAATAATATAAATATTTTAAAAACATTTTTTTTTTAATTGAGGTCGAGTCTTCTCCACGAATGGAGGAGATCATGGCCTCTTGTTTTCAAAGGAAGTCACAACTTCCTCCAGATTAGATTTGGAGGAAGTCGCGGCTTCCTTTGATCACCGCAGGTTGTCACAGTTTCCTCTGATCGCTGGAGGAAGTCGTGTATTATTCCAGTTTGGAGGAATCCCAACTTTCTCCAACGGTGGCTTCCATGTTTTTTTCTTTCTATTTTTAGAAAATATATATATTTTTTAATTTCTTTAATTTCTTGTTTTGAAAATATTAAAATATGTTTTTAATATATAATTTCATAAATATCTCATTATCATTATTATTATTATTAGACATTTTTTTTACACCATTGTATTAATATAATTATTTAAAGGTTTTGTTAAAAAAATTATTTCAAGTTTTTTTTTTTTTTTTCATTAGACATGTGTACATGTTTTCTTACCTATCACATTTTTAAAATTCTTGTTTTGCACAAGTTAGCATATTTGTGGATCTAAGGTTCGTTTGGTATGCTGTATTGTATTGTACTAGATTATATTGGATTGGATAGTATTACATTAGACTATATTATTATTATACAATCCTATGTTTTGTGATATTTTGTATTAGATTGTATTAAGTTATACAATGTTTGAATGTGAGTCATATTAGACTATATTAATAGATTTTTAAAATAAAAAACATATTCTTATATTTTTTGTGTTTTTTATCAGAAAGAGCTAATAATGATTGGCCATCATTGCGGCTAGTCAAACCAATAAGGAATCATTCTAGTCATCACTTCATTCTCTTGCTAAGAGCATCTCTAACTGAACTGCAAATCTCCAATTTGTAGCGACATTCTTTTCCAACAAAGCGCCACTCTCTGCGCCAGAGTAGAGCTTAAGAGATTTGGTCACCAGATCTGGCGATGGTTCAAGTTCAACGCTACTTTGTTGAATTTTTTTTTTCAGTCCCTTCATTTTCATGTAATCACAATAATAGAGTCTTGATGTCACCGATCCTGTTGAAGACGAGGAGAAGAATAGAGTCTGGGAGGCAGTCAAAGTGGTCGATCAGTTCGGGGAAGATTCGAGAGGTGGGATCTGTGCGGAGGCTGCCTATGTCAAAATCTGGAGATCGGAAGAGGAACAGAGAGATTAAAACAACAACAGAGAGGGAGATCTAAGAGTGGGAGGAGAGTCAAGAGTCAAGAGGCCATGGAAATTGTGGAGAAAAGAAGATTGTGGAAATGGTGGGATGAGATAGATCCACATTTTTTGTCTTTACTCTTTACAGAGAGATAAAGATGCCTCTATTCTTTTTATTATTACAATTCTACCCCGTTTTGTTACTTTTATTATTTTATATATATATATATATATTATGAATTAAATTTATTAATTTATTAACTTATCGTAATATTATGTTAATTTATTAACTTATCGTAATATTATATTAATTAAGGGGTGAAATGTTAATTGTTGTGAAATAATAAAAAAGGGAATATTTAGGCAATATTCTTTTTAGAGTAGGATTTGAAGTTGCTGGTTAGAGATGGAAGTGTGAAAGTTGTTGCATTTTTGAGCAAAGTTGCTGGATTTTAGAGTTGCTGGTTGGAGATGGTCTAACAATCCAAAACAACAAATCAAAATCTAAAAGAGTGAAAAATGATCGGATAATATTCCCATCGCCATCGTCTAGAGTCCAGACCCAAACACCACCACCCAAATCTCCATCTCCATCAATTTTCCAGAAGCCAGACGAGATCGGGATCTTAGATTCGTGGATTCGCAGATCTCAGACCCAAACCCAACCACCCATAATCTCAATCTCATATTCACGATTCCATCTGCTTTGATGTTTGGATTTTGGTGATTTTGTGTGGATGTTTCTGAGTTTGGGTTGAAGATGAAGGTTTCTGGAAAAAAATGAAAAAAAGAAGTTAAAGAAAAAGAAGGTTTCTGGAGGAGTTGCAGAGAGATAAGGTTGAAGATTGAAGAAGAAGAAAAAAATCAGGTGAGAGGCTCGTTGTGTGTTGTGAGAGAAGGGACAGAGAGAGATGTGAGAAGGGCTAAATTCTAATACAGCCAAAACCTATGTTGTTTCTATGTATTATTTAGTGCGGCAAAGGCTGTATTAAAGACATTGTTCGCATTGGCTAATGAAATACCAAGTGGTCCAAACAGCACACTTGTATTATATAATACATTTTAATTGACTTATACAGTCAAATACAGGCAAACAAACACGCCCTTAATGCATTAAGACTAAAATGCCCATGAATCCATTATTTTTTACTAACATTTGACTAATGGAACAATGGAAGGACCAAAGTGATGAATTTGGGAAAAATATTAAGAACTAAAGTGATAAATTTAGGAAAAAGAAAGGACTAAAGTGATGAATATGGTAAAATCATTTAAAAATGTGACAAATCGTGAAAAAAGGTGGGACTTGTATGAAATTCTCCCAAAAACATAATTATCTATGTGAAAGAAAACATAGAAATTGAGAAATCTAGCCATCCAAATTATGCAAAAAATATTTTTAATTTTGTTTTAAATTTTATAAATAAAATTGGACTGGACTAAGAGGAAAAAGAATTTTGTTTTAAATTTTAATTGTTTATAACCATTTTTTAATAATTTATTTCAATCCTTTGCTGAAATTACACAAATACCCCAAACACTTAATTTTTTAATTTTTCTAATTTTCTTCCCTTCTTCTTTTCTTCAATGTCATTTCTATTCTTCTCTTCTTCTCATCTTTCTCTTTTTCCATTATCTATCTCGAACAAAGATTTGAATCCGATTTTTATAAAAAAAATTGCTTTAAAAACTTAGATCTTCAATTAAGCGTGGTTCCGGCTATGCGTTGAAGATTTGAGGAAAATTGTTTGGGGAAGTTTTTGGACAAAAACCAATTAAATTGGCTTTCGAAGTGTTTAGGGTGTGTAAAATCTCTTAGGTTTTCGCATTATTTTTGTTCCTTATAATTTATATAACAACGAGTTTTGTGTTATGACAACAATTTGGGTTGTATTTGTCAAGGTTCGTTGATTTTTCTAAGGTTTCATGAAACAAAAACGTGAAACCTTATATTTTATCCATAACACGTGAAACCTTATAATTTTTTCAGAAAAAGTGAAACCTTATTCTTAGTGATAAAATGTGAAACCATGGCCAATCGTTATAAAATGTGAAACCTTAAAAATAAAAATGTAAAGCATAATTTTGTTTTGTAAAAACAAAATAATATGTAAGGAATTGAACCCGTTATACCTCAAAAACATCTATCACCTCCTAGCCAACTCATCTATAACATCCTAAACAACTGAACTAAATTAAAGATTTTGAGAAATTTTAAGAAATATATTATTTAACCTTAAAAGATTGTTTCACTTATTTGCGCTAAAACAAGATTTCACGTTTTCAAACTTGTAAAACATGAAACTTCGGACAAAATGTGAAACCTTGTTTTAGAAGGGTTGTTTCAAAAATTTTGTGTTTAGAGTTTCACTTTTTTTTCTTTGCTTTTTTCGTGAAACCGAACAGCACCGTCAGGGGCAGACTCCCTGGCAGTGCTGTTGCTGCGCGGCTTAGGCACGACGTTGCTTGTGCCGCGCTCTTATTCCAATCGTAGTCCCGACTGAAACTCTAAGTCTCGGCTGTTGCATCACTGTCACCTCCGCTAGGAACTAGAACAGAACCGTTTCAAAGGTTGAGATCACTCATCCGGACTCACGCCTTGGCAGCGTGTGTACCGACAGCACCTTGATCAGGAGGCGCCGCCAAAGAGTGTCGTCTCCGACGAAGGTGCTTCTGTTGGAGATGGGAGTGACGAGAGAGAGAGGAGAGTTGGTGATTTATTTATTTATTTTTTATTTTTTTTATAAGAGTATTAGAGCATCTCCAATGCTAATGTAGGTTTTGAAAAAATTAGATGCCACGTAGGATGGACATCCATTTTGTTAAAAAATCCATCTCCAATGCAGCCTCTCTAGTACAACTTCAAGTTAAGGTGACAACTTTTTTTTTAGAGGCTGTCATCATGACTCTCTGATTTCAGACGATCTGTTGGAAGGCTGTCTTGTTAGCCCAGTTAGCAACCACTCTTATCTTTTACCTTATTTTATTCAACAATTCTAAAATATATTTAAGGAGACCAATAATAAATTGACATGTTATTAAAAACATATATTTTACAAGTGAAGCATTGGAGACCAATTTTTTATTTGGATGTTTATGAAGTTTAGTTACATACCATATATGAAGCAATTTGTTTGAAACAATTTGTTTGACAATGTTGTTATATCACTGTTTTTTCAAAGTCATATTACCATCGAATATGGTCTTTTAGTAATAGCTAAAAACAAGGTTATAAACGGTTGGATTAAAAAAAAAAAAGAAAAAAAAAAAGAAAAAAAAGAAAAAAATGGTAGAAATAACCAAGTATTTACGAAGCCAACAAAAACGAGTATAGATTTGACAAGTTTATAGGTTGCGAGTATCCAGAGGTTGAGCTTCAAAATTCCAAAATTCCAAAATTCCAAAAATGGCGACGACAACAGCAACATCAGTTACCCATTTGGTTGCGGTCTCTACCACTCTGGGTTGTTGCATATTCCAGAGCGAATCGTTTTGGACCACTTTGAAAATGAAGAAGAAGAAGCTGTCGTTGAAAATGAGTGGTGCTCGTCCAATTGCTGCGCTGCCTTTCGACCTCTCGCCTCCTCCCATCGACCACGACCTCCTTGTAACAACTCTCTGAATCACTAATTTTATTATACTTATGTTCTAATTCTATGAAACCAATTCTTTTTTTTTTTTGCCAAAAAGGAAACAGTGAAGAGTGTAGGAGCAGAGATTTCAGATGATGGAGTTATTGAAACTTTTAATAATGATGATGATGCTTTAGATGCTGTTGATAATGGTGTTGTGGTGCGTTTCTTCCTTTTAATTTATAATATTTATACATTTAAGTAAATAGTCCTTATTACTGTAGTTTCGTTTTGATTGTCCATATAAAATACTTGATCAAAATTTCAATGTTTTGAAAGTTGATCGAGACCGGAGACCCATCTAGACTGTGAATTCTTTGATCAGGACTTTTAGATTGATGGACACGAAACTGATTTTTGTTAAAATCAGAATGATTGGTGAATTTCTAGGCAATTGTTCAATTATGTTCTATTTGAAGTGCATTGAAAGTATTTATTAACTCAAAACTTTTTTATAATTAATTTTTTAACATTGTATAAAGAAGCTACTTGGGGGGCCTGGGGTCTGTAACTATTTGATCAAAAGACTTTTTTAGAAAGGTCTTGATTTCCCAAGGATTGGTTTTGAATATGAATGAATTGAACAACCAGGATGATCATATTGTTATAGATGATTTGATAAAGTTATGCCCATTTAATAAATTACTTGATCATTTTGCATTAATCTCACACACTGGTTCATATCAAGGCTTCTGTCTATATCATCTGTGCAATTCATGTGGACTTTGTCTAAAACTAGTTATGGACTTTCTTCTTTCGAAGCGGTGGGCTTTGTGAAGTTCTTTTCTTTTATCTTCAAAATTTTCTTGAGCAAGTAGCTAATCTTTGTCTTGTTTAATTAATTTTCATCTGATTCCTCACTCCTCAGGTTGTGGACCTTTCAAATTTTGGACGGATAAGAGGTAAATTATTCTCTCCTACGCAGCCTATAAATGAGTCATCATCTTTGTACTCCTGAATGCTATATTTTCGGTGTTTATTGACGGATGGAACAATAACTGCATCATTAATTTAAACTCTTTATCATTCAAGGTTCTTCTCTCTTAGTTACTTTTGCATCTGATTTATGGTGTTTTGGAGATAATTAAAATTCATGGTGTGTTTCTTTTTGTTATTGAGAGCTTTCCAATTTGTTTAGATGAGGTCTCAAGACCATGGTTCTTTGAGGTTTTATAAGAATGGTGTTTTATTGTTGAATCTTTAATGTTCTTTTGTTTTGTAAAATTTTGGGTTCAATTATCATGAAGTCAGTGGAGATGACCGAATCCCGTTTCTTCACAACCAAACCACTGCAAATTTTGAAAATCTCCGTCAAGGACAGGTAATTTATTTAAATGCATCTGTTTGATTCTGGTCAAGAAGTAAATGCAAACTTCTTCAGTTTTATTTTTGTTTGACGCAGTCATATGGGGTTAATTGACGGAATTTGTTCGATTGAAATCCATAGGGATGTGACACTGTTTTTGTTTCACCAACAGCACGGACAATAGATATTGCACATGCTTGGATCATGGTGATTGCTTTTGTTATGTTTCTCCTATCACTGTTTTCTTTTCAACATCTTGATACTTGAAATCATTTTTCTCCAACTTATTGATCTTTTTATGATATTCACAGAAAAATGCTATCATGTTAGTGGTCTCGCCGCTGACCTGTGGAAGCATAACTGATATGCTCAACAAGTATGTGTGTATCATTTCTTATAGATCTTCTAATTAATTTCTATGGATAATTTTGTCTATGTTTACCAGCCTTCCCTTTGTTGTGTGCATTGAATTTAATCTAATATGTATGTCATTGAACTTCACACCAAATAATTAAAACAACACAACTTTTGGGGAGCCCAGCTAATGAAGTACCTTTACCCTTTCATTCTTACATACTCTGCTTGCTTGTTTACCTTTAACCTACCTTTCTTGCTATGGGCATACTTAAGCACAGGAGCACTGTGTTTTTTGAGTTTTTCGTACGTATCAAATTTTTTTTGTTGTTTATTGATATTAGAGTTAAGTACAAGAATTGGACCTGTAGTCCACAGAAAATTACTGCCAAACTACAAAGAACAAGCAAAAATCAGAATACAATCATTTGACAACACTCTCCCAATTTTATAAAATGCAAAACAATGGAAAGACTTGAAATTCTTTAATAGCCCACAACGAAGCTAGATAATGCACCTTATCTCACAAAAACCTGCAATCATCTCCTTTAGCTTCTTCAAAAATATCTTAATGCATGCATAAATCAAAACCATAAAATCTCACCTTTTTTGCTTCCTCCAAATGCACAAACTATGCCCAAAAAATAATGAAAAACAAAAAGTTTGAAGAACTCACACAGCCGCACAAGCTAAATAGATCACTCCATAAAAATGAAGCAATCGGGCTATGAAGGACCAAACGATCAATAAACTTTGAAGAATTTTTGCTCACATAGAAATAAGGGAAAATACATACATTAGAATTTTCCTTTCGAATCAATTAAGAAGTCAAACTTCCATATGTATCTAGAGCCTTTAAAGCCTTAAGAGCTTATTTTAATCAGACTTGCACTGTGTTTTGTTTGAAGGAATTGGAGAGAAAGGAAAAGAAAGGATTTGAGGGGATTTCTAATTTCTTGTTTGGATGGTTAAATGAGGGGGAAAGGAAAGGAAATGGAGGAAAATGGAAGGAAATGAGTGGAATAATTTCTTTATATTTTAAACACTTTGGTTTCTATCCAAATTTGGGAGAAAAGGGATGGAAAAGAAAGGAAAGAAATCCACCTTTAATAATTTTTTCAAAATCCCAAAAATAACCCTATATATTGTTTGTATTCATATTGTTAAAAGAAGTGTATTTTCGTAAATAAAATAAAACCACTATCCTTTCTTTTACTTTTCACCCATAACTATCTAAACAACAATTATTAAAACCACTATCCTCTCCTTTCCTTTCCTTTCCTTTTCTCACTATCATTTCCTTTCCTTTCCTTTCCATCAAACCAAACATAGTGTTGATGAATTGATTATTGAATGATTATTGTGTTTTCCAATCTCATATTCTTATGAGTTTCTCTCATTTCTATTTCCAATCCCTAATTCTCTCCGTTTCTCTCTAGTTATCTCTAAAATCTCTATCTAGTTCATATTTCTATTGTTGGTCACTTGGTCCTACATCAGATCCTCTTCATACTACTTGTGTTTGTAATATTTTTTTTCTAGGTACATTTTTTTTGCTGACAAGGTAGAAATTCAAAACATCACCAAGCAAACTTGCTTATTTGTTCTAATGGGACCTAAAAGTAACCAAGTAAGTATATTTTTGTTAAGTTATTAGTCTTTAATCTAGATTTATCATCTAGCTTTTTGTCGATTTGGATTTGATTTTGTTGATGAATGTAATTGTTGTGTACCAACAGGTAATGGAAAATTTAAATCTTAGTGACCTTGTTGGACAGGCATATGGCACACATCGACATTATAGTGTAAGAATGAATGATTTCTTTCTCCTTTGTAAAATATGAGTTACTTGCACAGCTTTTTAAATAATGGTAGTTAGTAAACATGAAATGTGGGGTGTATGAGCAACTAAGCAAGTTGTGTCTGGGCATCTAAATGTATATCCTTCTTCTTTTCAACTTATACAGTCTCAGAAGAAATAGGATTTATGTGGCTATTTATTCTTGTGGTGGTTGTTTTCTAGAAAAAATCTCTCATATTTACTTTTGCTTAAGCGACAAATCAGAAAGGTCCTGCTACATAATTCAGAAGTTTGCTACAACAATTAATGCAATTCTTACTATCTTCACAAAAATCATTCAGAGGCACATCTAATTTCATCGTTAAACTGCAAAAAAGATGGATAATATGGAAATCACAGAAAAACCAATGATGCTTTTCATTATAATCTATGAAACAAATAACAAAATTAAATTTATTTCAGGCTATAAGATATTGGTTGTCTTTTGTGCAATGAAAAACTAGAACTTTGATCCTTTCAGGTAAATGGCATGCCAATAACCGTTGGTGTGGGAAATATTATTTCTGAAGAAGGGTTTTCACTTTTGATGTCACCGGCCATTGCTGGATCAGTTTGGAAAACACTTTTATCTCAAGGTGTTAATCCAATGGGTTCTAATGCCTGGGAAAAACTAAGGATTATCCAAGGTGAGTAAATCTTGTCTTCTCACTTTAGCTTAAATGTTGTCTTGTTATTATAATGTAACTTCTTTACATGATTTTTATTGACTAGAACTACTTTAACCAAGTGCTTTTGTATTTAACTAATGAGGTGCTCTAAATGGTTTAATTTTTCACTTTCAACTAATTTTGTTATCCTTTCACCCTTGTCAATAAGATTGTGATTTAGTCAACACTTGAATGTGGTTCTATATGAGGTGATTTGTTGTGACTCTTATATTGTTAGTAATGCATTTGAAATATTTCATGGACTGCACTGGATATGTTGATAGCTTGGACAGGTATTCTACAAAATGTGGCAAAATGAATAATTAGTTACTTTATATTCCAATTGCCTAGAACAAGGTGAAAATGAGAGAAAAAAAACAAAGGCATCCGGAATCAAGTGCCTTGTGTGATTAAATATGGTTGTGAACATTTGAAAACATTCTGTCCTGTACTTGTTTTTCATAATGTGTTTTCTGGCTATAATCTTTATTTCCTTTTCAATAAGCACTACTTGCTTTTGCAGGAAGGCCAGCACCAGGAAAAGAGCTTACTAATGAGTTCAATGTTCTGGAGGCCAGTCTGTGGAATTCAATTTCATTAAACAAAGGTACATCACTGTTTATTATTGAACGTATGTATCAAAAGACATGGAAGGTTGATCTAATTCTATTCTTCTCAGGCTGTTATAAGGGACAAGAGACCATATCTAGGCTCATAACCTACGATGGAGTTAAGCAAAGACTATGGGGAATTTGTCTGTCAGCACCAGCAGAACCTGGAAGCTTGATAATGGTTGATGGGAAAAAGGTATGAGTCGTTTCTTTCTTCCTTTTGCTTTCAGAATATAAAAATGGACTTCCTGTTCGTAACATATAGCATTATATACATTATGTGTAGGTTGGAAAACTGACAAGTTATACAACTGGAAGAAAAGAATCTGATCACTTTGGTTTGGGGTACATCAAGAGGAAAGCTGCTTTAGCTGGAGACACTGTAGTTGTTGGAGACAACATCACCGGGACAGTGGTTGAAGTTCCTTTTCTTGCTAGGCAATCTCCGCCACTGAAGAGCTCGAGTTCTTGACTTCCAGTAATTATGTACAGTGTTGTTGAGATTATATGGCATTTTCACCAAAATAACCCATAAATGTCACTTGTTTTCTGGAAAATAATTGGTAGATTTTTTTTTTTTTATATACATGCTTGTAAAAGAAGCGTTCGAAGAATTGTCATACACTTGAGATCGGATAATACACCAACGTGAAGTTTAAGGGAAAAAAAAAACTTAGATGGGACTGGTGCACCACATCGTCGGTGTATTTGACTACTTATTGTTGGACATGTGGAAGCAATATCAAATGGTTAGTCATCTTGTGGGGATGCGGTAAATGTAATTCTTGATGTTAAGGATTTGTTGAGTAGCAATCCTGATTTCTCTGTTCCTTATGTGCCTAGAGGTTGGTTGCAAGCAGGTTGCCCATTCGATTGCTAGTTGGGCCTTTGGCGATGAGTTTTCGGTTTTTTGGGGTCTTGATGCCCCTAATTGGCTTGTATTTTTATCGTAATTGCACAAACTTCCTCTGATTGCTATTTACTATAAGTTTTACTAATGGTTGACTACTTGACTTAAGGGTGCAAGTGTAACATTGTCTTTTTATATAATAATAAACATTTCTATCATTATTAATCTATTAAAATAAAAGTTATGAAACGGACCCAAAATTATTAAAAAATTTTAAAGAACAAAATTTTAAAAAAAGAAAAAAAATAAAATAAAATCCTTTCCACAATCTCCAATTTTTTTTCCCATTTTCCTCTGTTTGACCCCTGTTTGTCTTAGAATGGTAACCTTGTCAGCACGTATTGAACTTCAACTCTGTCATCTGTCCAATTTAAAATAGGTTTCAATATTACTCAAATCATAAAATTAAATGTCAGGAAATAAGAAAAATTATATATATATATATACATACGGTCCTGTTTACATCAGTGTGCACTTATGTAAATACATCAGTACCAATGCATGTGGATCACTGATTATGGAGAAGTTTTGACAAGTATATGCACTTTGAGTCAAAGTATGTAAATCCAATGGTCCACATTCAACGCACTGATGAAGTTATATCAGTGCTATATATATTACAGTCTTTCTACTGTCAATTCGTCATGATATAAAATATATCCGGACGAAGAATGTGAATCATAGATTATAGATTGTGGAGAAGTTTTGATAAGTGCATACACTTTGAGTCTTTTTATATTTTCAGTTCGTCTTGATATAACTCTATTAGTGCGTTGTATGTGGGCCATAGATTATGGAGAAGTTTTGACAAGTGCATGTACTTTGAGTCAAAGCATGTAAATCTAATATTCCACTGATAGAGTTATATCAGGATGCACTAACTTGAAAATTTTCCTATTATAGCATATATATATATATATATAATTAGGTTTAAGTGCAAATGGAGCTCATGGAAGGCATTACCAAGTAGTCAAGTACCAACTTGATTCTTAGAAATTAATTAATGAAAGATTTCTCCCATGCAATTGTTGAATATAATATACCTGTATATGCAAGAGATAAGAGACCCCGTCCTCAAAAACTTGAATAATGGGGCACTCAAAATGCATATATACATACTTTTTGTTGGGAACTTCATGATCTGAATGTGATGATGATGAGGATGTTTGGCTGATCAAGTGTTTTTGCTTTTCAATTGTTGATACCAAATTATTCTTCCTGAGAGTAAGCTTCTGTATATCGTTTTCAAACTCTGGAATGCATGTATTCACAGCTTGATCTATCATAACATGTGCATTAATTCTTCTCTTCAGTAAAAAAAAAATCCAAAGAAACTATGAATTTGTTGTAGAAAATCTATAAACACAATCACGTAAATCACAATCACGCAAGCAGAGAATATAAAAGCAATAAGAAGAAGAAGAAGACACAAAAGATTTTTTACGTGGTTCAACAAAAACCCTACGTCTAGAGAGCGCACATGCACTCAATCCACAATTAGAGTTTGATTACAATCTCTTTGTCTCTCTCTTTCAGCCACTCTTCAAGTTGCTCTCAACCTCTTTTGCTATTTTCTACACACACCCTAAACATAGGGAAACACTTATATTTATATCAAAACATTAGGGGCAGGCCAAAACCCAATAGGAGACCTTTTCTTTCCGGCAAGATTTTTTGTTCGCACACTAATTCCTTGTCAACCGCGGTTTGGGCCGCAATCTGCAGCCCGTGCCTTGGACTGTGGAACATCACTAGATTTCACAGCTTAGAAAACTAGTCGCGGTTTATGCCGCACTTAACTCTCTGGAATTCTTTGCTGTCTGTAGTACGATATGTGCATTGCGTTTCATGCTGCAGTAACATCTTTGGGTATGCACTACGGTTGGTGCCCCACGGTATCCTATGGACTTGGGTTCTTTGGCTGATTTCAAGCTTCACAAACCCAACAACCTCCCACTTGAAGACTGAAACTTGAATGTGTGTTCTCCATCCTTCCTCCATGACTAGTGGATAGTTATGGTGTGCTCACCCCCTCTTTCTTCAACCTTGAAGACCTACTGAAGCTATGCACAACTCCAATTTCCTTGCCATGACTGGCTTGGTTAGCATATCAGCCAGATTCTCTCTCTGTGATCTTCACAAGATTCAACACCTAATCCTCGATTAATGGCCGAATGAAATAGTAGAAGGTCTATGTGCTTGGTTTTAAAATGAAACACCGAATACTTGGCCAATTGTATTTTGCATTCTGATTATCGCTGTGCAACACATTCATCACCTGCTCGAATCCCAACTCAGTTAACTACCCCTATAACCATATTAGCTCCTTGCTAGCTTCTGTCACAACCATATACTACGTTTCATTTGCAGATATCACAATCTTCTACAATTGAGAAATCCAACTAATAGTGGTATTCTTTATCGTGAACACATATCCTGTGGTGATCCTCTTATGATCCACCTCTCCAGCAAAATTGAAATCCACATAATCTTCCAGCTTAAGCTCATATCTTCTGAAAGTTAGACACTTTGATGTTGTACCTTGTAGGTATCTTAGGATCCACTTCACTACTCCCCAGTGTTGCTTGCCTAGATTAGACATGTATCTACTCACATCTCTCACTACATAGGAAATATTAGGTCTCGTGCAAGTTATGACATACATTAGACTTCCAATGGCTAAGGCATACAGAACTCTAGCCATGAAGTCTTTTTCTTCGTCCGCCTCTGGACATTGCTCCTTGGACAATCTAAAGTTACTAGCTAACATTGTTTTCACTAGTTTTGCTTCACTCATGCTGAATCTCTGTAACACCTTACGAATGTACTACACTTGAGATAGCTTTAGAGCACTTTTCTACTAGTCTCTTGTAAGTGCCACCTTTTTATGATTGGCTTATTTCAGTTACAAACTACAATTGAGGATCTTAATGTAAGGGTAGATTAGGTGTTTGAAATGTTCGAGATCAAGTTTCCCTTGACATCCTCAAAGCTTCAGGATCAAGTGCTTAAAGGTATAACACTTGACTTTGATTCATGAAGGTTTTTAGGTGCACACACACACACACACACACACACACACACACACACACACACACACACACACATACACACTTGCATGACATTCATTTATGTCTTTTATTGTCTTTTTATGTGTGCATTGTCACCACTCACACACTTGTACACATTGTATATATGTTAGTGCATTAGATTGCAAGAGAAGGCACCATTTCTCACTGTCGTGCTCGTGGCCTCGTCGTGATCAACCGTGGATTGCTTTCAAGCGATTGTCACGGTCTAAGTGTCATCTTGGGCCACCGTGGCAATGGGCGAGACACTACTGAACGTGCTTTTTGTGTTGTTATCAAATTGCGAATTCAAAACATATTTATAAAGTTGTCCTACGCAATGTGCTCTAAAGTTTAGAAAACTAGTAAAGCGGTAAGCAAGGGTATCGTCCACATGAAGGTGTCAACCGTCGATCGTTTCACATTTTAGTGATTATTGAAAGTGTTATTAGTAAAATTCGGAGAGATGACAAGTTAGTAGGGGAACCAGAAAATACGGTTGTCAAACGCGCCACATCAACGAAAGTCAAAACCAGGAAGAAGGTCAACTCCGATTACCACCAGACAATTACAACACCCAGTTGGGACTGTCCAAACGATCGGGCCAAGATAACACGGTCGAGGTAACAAGATTGATCGGGTTAAGATAGTCTGAACGGGATAACAAGGATTGTCGGGAATAAATAACCAATCGGGGCAACAATGTTTGGTTGGGTTAAACAAATGTCTAGTGAAGCGACACATGGATGATGCTGTATTTAATGCATCCATGACTCGAATACGCAAAGAAAAGATCCGTATGTAAATAAGGCATTTAGAAGAACATTCTGGTAAGAAAACAACCTTCCTTATAAGAAACAGAGGTCAAATCCAACAAGGACTCGTTTAAATACACAAGAAGTAGAACTGGAAAAAAGATCAAGATGACTTATACAACTTAGAGTTCAATTAAACCTCGTCAACTATCCCTGACTTAAACAGTAAAAATCAGGGTTTCTATGCATGTATAAATAGACCCTCAAAACACTGGAATAAGGTTACAATTTGAATAGTAGTAAGTATACGAGAGAACTCTTGTGTGTAATTTAAAAGGATTCATAGTGCACCTATTCTCGCCGTCTCCAAAAACTGTGGTTTTTTCCCTCTTTGGGTTTTCCACGTAAAATCGTGTGTTTGTATGCTTTCTTTTCCGTTTGTTTTTCAATTTACATCTTGATACATATTTGCTTGTGTGACGCGTGGTAGATTTTAATCAATCCAAAAATCATCGTCAATAATTGGCACTAGAAAGAGGGGGCTCATTTCAATTCTAGGATTCAAATAACCCCAGAGACTTGTGAGAGACAGTCTAACAGTAGGGATGAGAGTCGATCCTCACACAATATTGACACCCATAGCTGATGTGGCTGTTTGTGCACAACAAAAAGGATATATTTATGTAATCATTTGAAAACCATTTTTAACCATTTAAGAATTCTCTTAGAATGTAAAACTTAGTAAAATGGTGAGTAAAGATTCATTCCACAGGGAATTAGAGTAATATGATGGATTGATTAACTAATCTAAATCATATTAATTGGATAGAGTGTGGTTTGAGAAACCACCATACATGCATGAAAAGTAAATGTAACAAAATGTGATAGGGAAAATATAATGCTCAATAAACTTGATAAGACTAATGGATGTAAACAATTAAGAGAGATACTAGGGAAATGATGGATTTGCAAGTGGATTATGGGCAATGCTTTTCAAGCTACATTAATGAACCAATTTCATATTTTTTAACCATTTGTAGTCTTAGATGTGTTTAGACCATTACTATGAACCCTAAACAACTTCCCACCAAAAATGCCTAACCGATTAAGAAGAGGGGGTCAAGATGAGATCGGTTTGTTACAAATTAAGGCTTAGATTATTACGGTTGATAGACCCTGCAGTAATCTATCCTATTCACTATGTTCTTAATCACACAAGGGTGTCAATCCAAGTTTGATTGCATAACAAATTATCCTAAACAAGAGGATCAACTAGTGGGTATGCAATACCAATTATATAATGAATAAGATCTAGCTAAAAAATGAATAGAACACAAATAAGATTCGAATATATTAAAGCTTAAGCAAAACCCAAATCCAAATGTTCCTCACATCTATCCCCTAGAAAGGGGATTTAGTTACACATAGTTATAATCAAAAGGCAAGAAAGTGATAGATAAGGAAATCACCCTTGGGCCTCCTTCTTTAATGCTTGCTCCTTCCTTTCCTTAGATGCTCATAGTGCAAAGAGTGGAAGATGAGGATGTGTCTAGATGGGTGGATGTCTATGGTAAGTGACAAAGGTATTGGGATGTAGAGAATGGGAAGAGAGAAACGGTTGGGTGAAGCAATCAAGATTTGGTGTTAGTTTTTGGATGGAAAAGATGAGTTCAAGTATAGAAATGGAGGAATTTGAGAGGGGAATTATGGATGAGAGAATACTAAACTAAACTCTAAAAATTCATGCTTTGAATGTATGGTATGTATTTGGCTTGTTGGAAGAGAAGAATATATATAGTGGCACTTGGGTCTGTACTATTAATTGCTAGAAATGCTGATGTGGCAGGGTGTCACGGTGAATTGTCACGGTTTTGGAGACAGTGACACCACCGCGGTAGACGGTTATAAATTCTTTGAATTGATTGTTGCGGATGTTTTGATCTTTTTCACGGTGGTGACAACAGTGACACTGGAAAGGCAACAAGGAGATCTAAAATATTGAGAGTGGTCGCTTGTTTGTTCTCATGACGACAAAAAAGGCGACACTAGACCTGATGGATTTCTTGGTTTTTAACTTGTCTGTCGAGGTTGGCTCAAGGGCGATAACTCATTGATCATGCCAAATATGTAGTATATTTAGGCCCTCAAATATGTATCTTGTGTTCTGTTTTCGTACGTTTTGACGTCTCTAATGGTTGTTATGTGTGTAATTGTAGGAAATGGTGCAATGACGTGTTACAGTGATTCCGACAGAAAAGTGGCAAAAGGAAAGGCAAATGATCATGAGCAGCTCTACAGTGCGGGTCCAGTACAGGTCACAACCGCATTCCAACCACACTCCTTCCACAGTCGAGACCTGATGCTTGAAGAAGAGTTAAAGTGAGGGTATAGTGCGGGTCATCCAACCGCACTCCACCCGTACTATTGCCAAAACCAGAGAAGCTGATTCACACCTGACATTAAAGTGCGGGTCAAGTGCGGGTAATCGAACCGCACTCCACCCGCACTCTCAGCAAAACCAGAGAAGTGGAATTCACACCTGACATTAAAGTGCGGGTAATTCAACCGCACTCCACCCGCACTCTGAGTTGAAACAGAGAAGTGGAATTCACACCTGACGTTAAAGTGCGGGTAATTCAACCACACTCCACCCGCGCTGTAGCCCAATCTAGAGAGATGAATTTGCACTTGATCATTATAGCGCGGGTGAAATGCAGGTAATCCAACTGCATTCCACCTGCACTCCACGCGCGCTAGATCTCATTTTGAAACTTAAGTGACCTATTTTTGTATGTAATATAAATAGGATGTTATAGAATTTGTTTTAGGGAGTCTTTTACTTAATTTCTTTTACACAACCTAGATCTAGAATCTCTCTCTCTCTCAAACATACATTCTCTACTCAACTTCAAGGAAGGTAAGAGATTGAAGCAGCTTCAAGGAAGGAGATGTTCTCCAAGGGTTCTTTCTCTTCCCTTTCTCTTATTTTCCTAGTTGTAATGAGTAGCTAAATCCCCTCTAAGGGGTTGATAGAGTAGTTAGTTGGATATTGGGCTTATACATAAACTTGATTCTATATATATTCATGTCTATCTTTCATTGTTCTATTCTTGTTGTGAATGGTTATCATTGGTTTCTTGTTTAGATACATCCTCTTAGCAAGATCTCTTTGGATTATGTACGAGCATTGCATCTAGATATACATCCTATTTAGTTGTTTCTTGCTCGAATGAATGGACGAAACGTCATGAATTTTGACTCTTAAACCGCAGTCGTAATCTAACCTCGAACGGGTACCCGGCACTATACATTTTAGGTCGGCTCTCGTGAGAGGATTAGAAGTCAACACTATACATCCTAGGTTGGCTATGTTTAATCGGTTGAGTCTTTGATAGGTAGACGAGCTTCATTTCCAGAATTCGAACGAACCACCAACACTATACATCCTAGGTTGGTGGTTTACGATGGATTAATCTCAAATAAGTGGTCCTCGCTATACATCCTAGGTTGATCACTTTCTAGGGATAAATAACCGACTCTATACATTCTAGGTCGGTTACCTTTGAATAGACGTGCTTATTTACGTGTTTGTTTGCATGCCCAGTATTCACTTTTGAATCCGTTAACTCCTTAGTTTCCATCATCTATATATCTTTCATCCCATTTCCCCTTTAATCTAGGTTGCATTATTAGTTTAGTTTATTAGTGTGTTAATTGACTTTTATCACATCCTTATTTTACTTATCATTATTTACATGAATGCTACTCAAGCAATAGCTAGTCTTTGCTAATCCCGTTTCCCTGTGGACGATACCCCACTTACCACGTAATTGTGTTTTCCAAACCAATTAGGGCTTGTGAGGTCTTATAAATTATTTTGACGGATGGTTTTCTAACGGCGAAAAAAGTTCTATCAAATGGCGCCGCTGCCGGGGAAACAACGAGTTTAGTTTGAGTAATTATACTTGAGTAGTATTTATTGTTATTTACATTTTTGCTATTACTTAGTTTGTGTCTTTTCACGTCGTGGGTAGTTTTTGTCTTTCGATATTTCAGGTGTTATGGACGACCCTTGGAACAACTCAGGATACAATTATGAGCTAGATAGCGATCCATTTAGTCAGGAATGGGGAAATAATCAAGATTTCCAAGACGGTCGCAATATGGTTGAAGAATTTTTGACTAAAGAGAAACTGGTATCTCTTCTTAGAGATTACTTAAAAAGGGATGAAGAGATGCCATTGGTTGAACAAAGGACAAGGGAAATTGTGCACTCAGTACAGACTCCAGAGGACGTTAATTCTGATCAGCCAAATATGGGAACTTTTGTTGAATGGATAGGAGAATTCATACAGTCAGCCAACCAAGATACGCAAGAGGTCCAGTTGATACAACAAGCACATGTAGAGAGTTGGGAGACAAACATGTGGAAGAATGAGAGGCAATAAAACAAGATGGATTCATCTATTTACACGATTGAGTTCCAAATAGGTTAGTTGGCTGAATTGTTACATGAAAGAGAGAAAGGGAAATTCCTGAGCCAACCGGAACAAGCTAGTGCAAAGGCAGTCCTCAGAAGCTGAATTGTTACCCTAGATGCTATTCAGAAAATGCCAGCTTATGGTAAATTTTTCAAAGATCTGAGTAAAGATAAAGAGAGATTTAGGCCGAAACGACATGAGCGTCTAAATGAGAATGTCAGTGCAGTGATTCAGTGGACATTGCCCCATAAAATGAAAGACCCGGGAAGTTTTATAATTGACATATCAATTTGTGGTTCAAATCGAGAAAGAGCAATGCTGGACTCAGGAGCAAGCATTAACTTCATGCCGTTCTCGGTCTACAAGAAGCTTGGTTTGAATGACCTCAGAAAAACCACCATGTCTCTTGTCTTAGCTGATGCTTCAGTGAGAAGTCCTAAGGGCATTGTCGAAGACGTGTTAATACAGATAGAAAAGTTAATTATACCTGCTGACTTTGTGGTGATTGAAATGGATGAAGGAAGAGACGAGAGAGATGTGAAGTTACTTTTGGGTAGGCCTTTCATGGCGACAGCTAGGGTCGTGATTGATATGCATGCATGGAAGCTTACCACGAAGGTATTAGACGAAATAGTGGATTTCAACATCTTTGACTCTTTGTCATACCCAGTGGGTTTGCATGATTGTAACGCCGTGGATTTCTTAGAGGAGGAGTTAGATGTCACTGTTGAGGAGGAATTTGAAAGGGTAGAAGGCGAAGATGACTTTATGCCAATAGAAGAGCTTCCTCCAAGAGTTGAATTGAAGGCACTCCCATCGAACCTGAAGTATGTGTTTCTAGATGAAGAAAAGAGGAACCCAGTTATCATTGCCGCTAATTTGGAAGAAAGTCAAGAGGAGGAGTTACTTGCAGTGTTGAAGGAATATATAGAAGCCATTGGTTGGTTCATAGATGATATAAAAGGAATCAGTCCAACCATGTGTATGCATAAAATTTTGCTAGAAGAAAATGCCAAACCCACATGGGAGGCACAAAGGAGACTAAATCCAATTATGCAAGAGGTGGTGAAAAAGGAGATACTGAAGCTTCTGGATGCAGGGATTAGTAAGTGGGTTAGTCCCATTCATGTGGTCCTAAAAATATCTGGGGTTACAGTGGTGAAGAATGAGATGAGAGAGTTGGTAGCACAAAGACTACATATAGGGTGGCGCGTTTACGTAGACTACTGCAAGTTGAATGCAGTTACCAAAAAGGATCATTTCCCCTTACCTTTCATTGATCAAGTCTTAGAGCGGTTGGCAAGGCATCAGTTCTATTGCTTTATGGATGGATATTCTGGGTATAATCAAATAGTTATTGCTCTAGAGGACCAGGAAAAAACCACATTTACATATCCCTATGGAACCTATGCTTTCTGAAGGATGCCCTTTGGCCTTTGCAATGCCCCAGGTACCTTTCAAAGATGTATGGTTTCGTTGTTTTCAGATATGGTGGGAGAGATTATAAAAGTTTTCATGGATGATTTCTCGGTATTCGGAGACTCTTTCAAGTTGTGTCTTGACAACTTATCTTTAGTGCTACAAAGGTGTATGAAAACAACTTGGAAATACACCTTGCCACACCATACCACCCACACACGTCAAGACAAGTTGAAGTAAGTAACAGGCACATCAAGCGGTTTTGGAGAAGATGGTCTCCTCCACTAGGAAGGATTGGGCAATGAAACTATCTGACGCCTTATGGACGTACCAGACGGCTTTCAAAACTCCTCTTGGGATGAGCCTATATAGGTTGGTTTTTGTCAAGGCTTGCCACCTTCTGGTAGAATTGGAACATAAAGCTTGGTGGGCGATTATGAAATTGAATTGGGAGTATGGCAAGAAAGGTGAAGAACGATGCAATCAGTTGAACGAGTTGGATGTATTCAGGTTGGAAGCCTATGAGAGTTCACAGCTTAACAAAGAAAAAATAAAAGTTATTCATGACAAACAATTGGTAAGGAAAAAGTTACAACCAGGCATGCTTGTGTTACTTTATGAGTCCCGTTTGAAGTTATTCCCTGGGAAGTTGAAATCGAAATGGTCAGGACCACACCGTGTTATTAATGTCTCACCTAATGGAGTAGTAGACATTCAAAATCTCAGAAACGATGGAATATTCAAGGTAAATGGGCATAGGCTCAAACCGTATTTTGGACCGGAAACCTGCTGCAAGGGTGTTGGGGCCATGGAACTTACTGAGCCATAGAACGTCCCACTGAGGTCCTATTTTGAACTCTTAGTTTTAGTTTTTGTTTCCATTTTTATTTGTAGTTTTATTGACTTGCATGGACGATTTTGAACTATGTTTTTGAATTATATTTGACCTTTGTTTGGTAGAAGTGTTGTGTGTTTGATGATAGGTTCTTGATCCTTTGGAAATCATATGACAACTTGCTCAGATAATGGAGCTATCTTCCTTTTAAGGGAGTTTCTACTTTTCGATTTTGTGCTTAATTGTTTTTCATATTTGTGGAATGTGATTTGTGCCTGTTTTGTTGATATGGATGAGCATGGTTATGCACATTGTGATTGAAGTTTTGAGCATATGTTTAGATCTGGTTTAGGGGTCGTTGTGCCCTCCGTCTGTTGATATTTTGCGCTATATGCATGTGTTATTATTTTCAATCTTAGATGGCATTTTCCCCCGCTAGGCCGTACTTCGTGGTTACCAACAATGGGGACATTGTTGAGTTTTGGTTTGGGGGTATGGTACGCCTTTTATAGTCGTCCTTGTAGTCTTTTTAGTGTCCAAAATTTTCAATTTTGTCGCTAGTCCAAATTTCAAACTTTGAGTAAGTTGGGTGTGATGCCTCTAGCGTGTGCTTTTGGCGAGATCTTGGTATGTGTAGTGAACTTGTTGTTAGGATTATGCTCAATAGCAAGAGTGTAATGTTGTAATTGACAATCTTTTTCATATTAATAAAGTGATTTCTGGTTTAACAAATCGTATAGCATTTATAGTTTAATATTATAATTGTCAAAGTAAATAATCATAAGGTCTAAATGTAGGGAAAAATAATAAATAAAAGTGGTAAACGCAGCGGAATTAATACTAAAAACTATTTAGTGACTTTTAAAATTTTTCCTTTATGAACCTTAAACCCTTTTAATCAATAAACATGCATATATGTTAACAAAAGTAAATTACCTTTTGTCGCGTGATCCGATTGACTTACGTCGATGGTAATCCGCAAGACCTTCAATCCGAGCACGAACGTGGATCACCTAGGAGCGTGGTCTCCCTTTTCTTTGAATTGCAAAACTGTGAATGGACCAAACAAAAACTTTCTTTTCTTTGTTAGTCACAAAAACAATCAAAAGAATGTCAAAAATTATTCCGGTCACTTTTGAGTTCTCAATCTAATGATCGAAACTCGCGTGAACCTAGATCGATATCGTATACACAAGCTTATTGATGATTAAGCAATAGTATACTATCAAAGAATAATTTCACACTCTCTTTTGTCTTTTTAGAATAAAAACTCTCTCTTGGAATTAAGAAGAAGAAGAAAGAAATAAAAACTCAAGCACCATAGATTGTGGTGGCCGAACCCTATAAGAACACATATATAGGTTGGCCGAATTTTTTCTTCTTTTTCCTTTAGGGTTGCCGAATTCTATGTAGTCTAAGATTAGGGTTGGCCGAATTCTATAATGTCACTTATATAGGGTGACTTAAATTCAACCCTAATTCTTTTCAACTTAATAGACTTCAAACCCTAATCGAACTCCTTGATTTTTATTCTTTTATTTTTGACTAAATAAAAAGACTCCTTATTTGATTAAATAAATAAAACTAATTTATTTATTTCCTTGTCAAACAAGTCTTTTACTTTTAGGAAAGATTTGTTTCTTTAATTAAACAATTAATCAATAAATTAATTAATTCTTATTTAATTAAAAGAAATGAAACAAAATAATATTTTAGGTTAAAATTTTAACCTTGCCGCTCCACTTGATTAAGATTGGGCCTAACATTATTTTCTTATTTCATTTAATCCATTGGACTTTAAATAAAAAACCCACATGTGAACCAGACCCATTCTTACTAAAAGAAACAAGCCCACATGTCTTTCATTAATATATTAATATAATTGAGCAGCCCATTACTTAAATAATGTGCCAATTATATTCTTAATATATTAAATGCAATTCTAGATGGACCCTTAAATTGGTCCGGTAGAATATATCAAGTGATCCATGCAAGTCCGTGTGGATTGGGGATCTTGGCGGGCCATCTAAATTTAAGCTTCAATAGACATAACCTAATCACAATCAACAAATGATTCACTTAGGTCCGATCCATTAATTTTAACTCATTCCACTAAAGAGCTAAAACTGAACTCTTAAATAAAGATAGAAAAGGAAGATGCTCCTCATTCATACCCTAGACAATCATATTGGAGATAGTGTATCCTCGTGATTAATATCAGTAATCGCCAAGAGTTCATAGACCGCCTATAACTCTCCAAGTTACTATATTTACTCATATGACCACGTTTTGAACTTGGATATTTTGACTTGTCCAGAAGCCATGTTTTCAATAGACACTATCGAAAACTCAACGTTGAGATTTAATATCCAATTACCTCAAAACATCCATATGATGATATTATACTCTCATTTAATTAAATGGAGCCACGATGTCCATATCTATAAATGAAGTCCTCTATCGATTAACAAATGAATATCACCAAACTATCGAGGATAGACTATGCGATATAATCGTACTCATTGATAACTCAAATGATATCACTTGCAACCATAAGTCCATCATTTATCTCAGGATTAAGATAGACCCTCCGATTGTCCTGATAATGAAAAGACTATTATCTATTGACGGTTCTAGATAAAGCTTTTCATTGTGATCCAGTTCAATGCACCCAGTGCACTAGATCCTTTTGCTCGAAGACACTCCGATGATTTTAGACTCATCATATCTCATTTGATCCCACTCAAATGCTAGCAAAAGAATTCTACAACTTTAACAAGATAAAGGTGCCCAACCTTTAACTTAAGTTGTGAACATTATTCAAGACTAACTAAAGAATTGTGTCTACCACATACATATCCAGATGTACGAACAATTCTTCTTTTCCCATAGTCTTTAGACCTTATGATTATTTACTTTGACAATTATAATATAAACTATAAATGCTATACGATTTGTTAAACCATAAATCTCTTTATTAATATGAAAAAGATTGTTAATTACAACATTACACTCTTGCTATTGAGCATAATCCTAACACTAAAGACTATGGGAAAAGAAGAATTGTTCGTACATTTGGATATGTATGTGGTAGACACAATTCTTTAGTTAGTCTTGAATAATGTTCACAACTTAAGTTAAAGGTTGGGCACCTTTATCTTGTTAAAGTTGTAGAATTCTTTTGCTAGCATTTGAGTGGGATCAAATGAGATATGATGAGTCTAAAATCATCGGAGTGTCTTCGAGTGTCTTCGAGCAAAAGGATCTAGTGCACTGGGTGCATTGAACTGGATCACAATGAAATACTTTATCTATAACCGTCAGTAGATAAAAGTCTTTTCATTATCAGGACAATCGGAGAGTCTATCTTAATCCTGAGATAAATGATGGACTTATGGTTGCAAGTGATATCATTTGAGTTATCAATGAGTACGATTATATCGCATAGTCTATCCTCGATAGTTTGGTGATATTCATTTGTTAATCGATAGAGGACTTCATTTATAGATATGGACATCGTGGCTCCATTTAATTAAATGAGAGTATAATATCATCATATGGATGTTTTGAGGTAATTGGATATTAAATCTCAACGTTGAGTTTTCGATAGTGTCTATTGAAAACATGGCTTCTGGATGTTTTCAAGTCAAAATATCCAAGTTCAAAACGTGGTCATATGAGTAAATATGGTAACTTGGAGAGTTATAGGCGGTCTATGAACTCTTGGCGATTACTGATATTAATCACGAGAATACACTATCTCCAATATGATTGTCTAGGGTATGAATGAGGAGCATCTTCCTTTTCTATCTTTATTTAAGAGTTCAGTTTTAGCTCTTTAGTGGAATGAGTTAAAATTAATGGATCGGACCTAAGTGAATCATTTGTTGATTGTGATTAGGTTATGTCTATTGAAGCTTAAATTTAGATGGCCCGCCAAGATCCCCAATCCACATGGACTTGTATGGATCACTTGATATATTCTACCGGACCAATTTAAGGGTCCATCTAGAATTGCATTTAATATATTAAGAATATAATTTGCACATTATTTTAGTAATGGGCTGCTCAATTATATTAATATATTAATGAAAAACATGTGGGCTTGTTTCTTTTAGTAAGAATGGGTCTGGTTCACATGTGGGCTTTTTATTTAAAATCCAATGGATTAAATGAAATAAGAAAATAATATTTTGGCCCATTTACTCTAAGTGGGGCGGCAAGGGTTAGTTTAACCTAATATATTATTTTGTTTCATTGTTTTAATTAAATAAGAATTAATTAATTTATTAATTAATTGTTTAATTAAAGAAACAAATCTTTTCTAATCAGGAAATATATTTCCTAAAAGTAAAATTAAAAGACTTGTTTGATAAGGAAATAAATAATTAGTTTTATTTATTTAATCAAATAAGATGTTTTTTTTTTATTTAGTCAAAATAAAAGAATAAAAGATCTATGAGTTGGATTTGGGTTTGATGTCTTAAAAACTAGATGGAAATTAGGGTGCAACATAAGCCTATGGTGGGCATGTGATTTCGGCAACCCTAGTTATTTCTAGGTTAGGATTTCGGCAACCCTAATAATAAAAGAAAAGAAGAAGCAAACTAGGGCCACCTATATATTGCAAGTATAGAATTCGGCCACGATGATATGGGTTCATGATACAAATTTCTTCTTCTTCTCAATTTCATAGAAAACTTTTTATTATACTAAAACAAAAAGGAGTGTTAGATTATTCTTTGATAGTATATTGTTTGCTTATTCATCAATAAGCTTGTGTATACGATATCGATCTAGGTTCACGCGATTTTCGATCATTAGATTGAGAACTCAAAAGTGACCGGAATAATCTTAGTCATTCTTTTGATTGTTTTTGTGACTAACAAAGAAAAGAAAAGTTTGTTTTGTCCATTCACAGGTTTGCAATTCAAAGAAAAGGGAGACCACGCTCCTAGGTGATCCACGTTCGTGCTAGGATTGAAGATCTTGCGGATTACCATCGACGTAAGTCAATCGGATCACGCGACAAAAGGTATTCTACTTTTTGTTATTGTATATGTATGTTTAATTAATTAAAGGGTTTAAGGTTCATAAAGGAAAATGTTTTAAAAGTCACTAAATCTAATTTTTAGTATCGCTTCCGCTGCATGTACTTCTTTGGTATTTTTCCTAACACTTAGGTGTCTAGGATTTATTTCAATTGGCGTCTTATTGTTTTAGATTATGTTTGCTTGAGGACGAGCAAAAGTTTGGTTTGGGGGTGTTTGATCGTGCCAAATATGTAGTATATTTAGGACCTCAAATCCGTATCTTGTGTTTTGTTTTTGTGCGTTTTGACGTCTCTAATTGTTTTTATGTGAGTAATTGTAGGTGCAATGATGGGTTGGGAAGCGTGTTACGGTGATTCCGGTAAAAAAAGTGGCAAAAGGAAAGACAAATGATCATGAGCAGCTTTACAGTGCGGGTCCAGTACCGGTCGCAACCGCACTCCAACCGTACTCCTTTCACAGCCGGAACCTGATGCTTGAAGAAGAGTTAAAGTGAGGGTATAGTGCGGGTCATACAACCGCACTCCACCCGCACTGTTGCCAAAACCAGAGAAGCTGATTCACACCTGACATTAAAGTGCATGTCAAGTGTGGGTAATCCAACCACACTCCATCCGCACTCTCAGCAAAACCAGAGAAGTGGAATTCACACCAGACATTAAAGTGTGGGTCAAGTGCGGGTAATTCAATCGCACTCCACTCGAACTTCGAGCTGAAACAAATAAGTGGAATTCACACCTGATGTTAAAGTGTGGGTAATTCAACCGCACTCCGCCCGCACTGTAGCCCAATCTAGAGAGCTGAATTTGCACCTGATAATTATAGTGCGGGTGAAGTGTGGGAAATCCAATCGCACTCCACCCGCACTCCATGCCCACGAGATCTCATTTTGAAGCTTAAGTGATCTATTTATCGGTCCATTTCTATACATGTTTTAGGCCCATATTTCCTATTATTTATGTTTTGTTCTCGAGTAAAATAGGTTGTTTAATGTGTTTGTTGTGCATGTGTAGGTTCATTCCATTCAAGTGGTGTTAAATCTCATTTTGGGAGAAAAGAAGTCAAAAGATGGAGAAAAGGAACAAATTGGAAGAAACCATGAATAGAGGATTTTCGGCCTATGCAGAACAGTCATGTTGCGGGGCCCGTATCTCTCAGATCCAATTGAATTCTCTGTCCCACTACAAATGGATTGAAATCCTTGGAAGTCTAGTTTCCGGTGCACTTTTCGGATCGCAATTTTGATATTTCTAGAAGAAATTATGACTGATTTAGTAACCAAAAGTTAAAGTTGAAGAGTCTACCGCCGCCCAAACCGCCCCGCGTGAACGTGTCTAGGGAGCAGTCCTGGGCAGCGGAAAATAGAAGAAGAATTCTGCTTGCTATGCAGCCACCGAGGCATTTTGCCTTCCAAGCGGTCTAGGGAGCGGTCGTGCGTAATTTTGGTGGATTTCAATTCCGAATTGTTCCAGAATTGTTCCAAAACTTCCCAAATCAAATTCTAATAACTTTAGAAGACCAATACATATTTGAGAAGCTTCCTAAACTCAAATTAGGAGCCAATCATCAAGAGAGGAAATCAAAGTTGGGAAAGGATTCTAATTCCTTGTTTTCTTCTACTATCCCACTTTGTGGATTTCCTAAACCTAAGAAGAATTAGAGGTTCACAAGAAAAAGTCACTTATAAATACTTCATATTCTTTTCAATTAAAAAGAATCGAAAGGAGGTCCCAAGCCACCAAGGGGGCCATCCCCCATCACACCACCACCATTGTTGCACTTGGAAGCTTGAAGAAGACATTCATGGGTTTTATCAAATCTTTCTCCTTTTCTTTTAATCTTTTCATGTGTAACTAACTCCATACTAGGAGATCGATGTGAACCTATGTAATGCTCATGTTATGATTCAAAGTCCATATCTTTATTAATCAATTCGGATTTAGATTTGTTCAATTCATTATATGTCTTACTCTTGATTTGCATTAATTTATTGGAAATTAATTGATACTTGTCTAGGGTTTCGATAATTTATAAATTGATATTGCACTAGAGGAATTTAGGTTGTCTTAATTACTTTTCAATTGAATGAGTATGATTGTTCTCGACATATGAATTACTGCGAGACAATTTTGGTTCAATAATTCTTGCACGTAATGAGTTCTTGGTGATGGCTTACACCTTTGACGAGAGTGAGTTGTGATTGAGAACACGTGGTTAACTCCCGAGGAATTAAGGTAATACCATAATTAAGATGAGAATGAACTCTGAATCTGGATTGAATCTATTTCATAGAATTAGTTGATGAACATAGAGTATTGCATATGGGGAGCATCGGTTACCTAGTTTTCCATCTCTTGATCACATTCACATATTCTTGTTAAATTGCTTTCTTAGTTTAATTTAGTTCTAAATCAATCAATCAATCTCAAATCTCTTGGTTACTTTTAATTTCTTAACTTTAATTAGGATTAGTTATAATTGATAAATCACTTTTGCTCGTGGGAACGATCCCTACTTGTCGCTGTACTTATCTCACGATTCGTGCACTTGCGAGTTAGGTTTTTATAACACGATTTTACACATCAAGTTTTTGGCGCTACTGCCGGGGAATAGTTGAATTTATTGGTTATTTCTAGTTTTAGTTTTAGTTTAATTTTTCTTTTTATTTTCTTTTTATTTTATTTCTTTTCAGGAACAATGGTCTTCTACGAGCAACATGCTTATGATGAGGAAAGTGAAGCAATGAATGAACTTATTATGAAACTAATTGCTGTACAGTAACAAATGTGGGATTTGAAACCTATGATTTTAGCTAGAAAACAAGCTGGGCAGCCGATCTCACCATCACTTGAGGAAGAATTTAACAACCTCCCGCAATCCCTTCAACAAGCTTGGGATGAAGCTGCCACCTTCCCTTCTTACCATAAGATTGTCGAGAGGTATGAATTTTCTGATGATTTTTCTATTGATGAAGATGAAGAGCAGGAGACGGAATAAAACGTAAAGGAAGAGGATGATGCCCCTTTCGAGGCACCGCTCTTATACAAGGAACTCTAGCCTTATGTCCCTCCCATTACTCTCCCGAGCCAACCGGAGCAAGAAGATGCTACTACCATCCCTTATTATGTACAAGAAGAATTGTCAAGTAGGGAACTCGATGAGGTGCTAGATTGGGTCCAAGATGTTTTTGGGGATAGTGAAGAAGATGAAGAGGAGGAGACGGAAGAAAAAGTTAAGGAAGTGGAAGATGTACCTTTTGAGGAACCGCTCTTATACAAGGAACTCAAGCCTTATGTCCCTCCCATTACTCTTCCAAGCCAACCGAAACAAGAAAATGTTGTCACTTTCCCTTTGAAGGGTGAAGAAGTAGAAAAAGAGGACACAGAAGAAAAAGTTAAGGAAGCGGAAGATGTACCTTTTGAGGCACCGCTCATATACAAGGAACCCAAGCCTTATGTCTATCCCATTACTCTTCTGAGCCAACCGAAACAAGAAGATGTTGTCACTTTCCCTTTGAAGGGTGAAGAAGTAGAAAAGGAGGAGATGGAAGAACAAGGAAAGGAAGCGGAAGATGTCCCTTTTGAGGAATCACTCATATATAAGGAACTCAAGCCTTATGTCCCTCCTATTACCTTTCCAAGCCGCCTACACAAAAGCAACTGGAATAAGTGGTTTTCTGAACTTATTTCACCGCACTTTATAGTGAACATTTACTTGCCTTTGCTTATTGTGTGTAGGAACATGCCGATACGTGAAAAGTTTTTCCAAGACCTAATTGCATATAGGCGCAAATTCGAGACATTGGAGTTTGGTTAAGTCATCCCTACACCTGTCATGCCGAGACGTTAAATTAAGTGCTTGGTGGGAGGCAACCCACCTAGGTAATTTCTTTTTTATTTTTGTTTTTAGTTTTTAGTTTTTAGTTTTCTTTCTTTTGTTTTGTGTTTCGAGTTCTTGCCTTCCATTAGTTTTCTTTGTTCTTTGTCCATGCTTTAAATGTCATACAAACATTGAGGACAATGTTTAGATTAGGTTTGGGGGTGTGAATTTGTGTTTGTTTATTCTTTGAAAAATCTGCGAAAAGAAGTGCCCTATTTTGAAAATTTTTGAGGCAAACGTTTTATTAAAACTGTATTGATTGGTAAAGAAATAAATTTTTCTGTTAGCGTTGACTCCTTCGATTTTTCGATATGAATCCATCGGTATAAAGAACGTAAATTTCTAGACGGTGGTTTAAAAGTTATGATTGTTTCTTCAACCAAAGGTCATGGGCGATGCCCTGTTGTTGCAAAATGCTGCGTGTACTGTTTTCGTGGTATGTTTTCATACTTTTCCAATGCGAATCTTGAAATATTTTCTAAATAAAAAAGTGTGCGTTTGCATGTCTATTATCTTGTGCTAAAATTTGGTTAACATTTGTTAGTTTATTTGATAGATATGCCTTAACGAACAAACTTAGGTCAATTTCGAAAGTCATCAGTTTTTGAATTTTTGTCCTCCATGTTGTGTTGCTTCGTGTGTGTGCTTTAAGAGCCGTAATATATGTTTTATTCACTGAGTTTAAACTAACTTCTTGCCACTTAGAGTATTACATTGCATTTTTCAAAACTTACGACATGTTCTTGATGTGATAGTGGATAGGATACTTAGTTGGATTGTCATGATTAATAGTGGAGATTACCCTTGTGAGTTCACTAAGCCAAAAAGCGTACATAAATGACATATTATGAGGGTTTGTTTGTTTCTACTCTTTAAACACTCGGTAGGTTCTTAGCATTAGATTCGATCGCTATAGGTTGTACATTGAGCATTAAAGAACAATTCTCATAAAAAAGATATCACATGTGGACTTTGCTCTTGATTTGGTTGAACCATTAGAAGTGATATAGGCAATGTGTGCTTGAACTCACTTAAAAGGCCTTAAATATTTCCTACCTAATGTGTATGCTCCATAGCCCTGTTTGAAGCCAAACACTATAAGCTTTTTTCTTTTATCACCCACATTAACTTTACCCCAATAAGCCATAATTTTGCCATACCATATAGCTTGGGATCATATAAAGAAAGTGATGAAGATGATTGAAGCGAGTCAAAATGGGTGACTCGTGATGTGCATGTACCAAGGAAAAAAACCAAGAAGATAAACACCAAAGTGGAGTCGAGAAGAAATGTGTTGAAAAGTTGTTATAAAAAAGAAAGAGATAAATGAATGAGATGATGAATCAAATAAAAGAGAAAAGGAAAAGAGCGTTACAATGAAGTGATGAGAAATCAAAGTCAACTCAAGAAGGAGGATGAACAAAATTGTTCAAGAAGCCTGGATGCAAGTGGAATGAAGAATTTGAAGAAACTTAGCCGAGTATGAAGTTTGCCACTCGATATGATCCTAGGTTTGTTTGCTATCATTTTCCCGTTCTTTCTTAACCTTCACCCAATGGCCTCGTTACAACCAAAGAAAAGACCTAATTGATCTTTTGGGGATGCTAGCTCAAGAGTAAGGTAAACATGTGCTCTATCTTGTTCTTAATGTTTGATTCTTTTCATGAGATCTTTTTGCATACAAATCAAGCGTTCTTTCAATGATTTATTAATATGCGATTATAATTTGAAATTACTTGTGCACAACTTCTTTCGCATATGCTTGATGAGTGAATTTGCCTAGGTTCCGTGTGAAAATATGAGCGGTATCTTGTAAGAATTAGAGTTGAGGAGAATTATATCTATGGTGTTTGACGAATGTGTCTTTGAAGTTAGAATATCTTGAGCTTGGGCTTTTCATTCAAACTAGCAATGCATTCAGTTTTGTGACTTAATTTTAGTCTTATTGGCTCTAGCATGCATTGGCTTTGAATGGTACATGTGAGTTTGCATTTTGATTATTTGGCTTTTCGTAGAAATATGTTTGTGGGTAGCATAGCTGTAAATCCTCAGGAGACAAAACTCCTCCTACTAGGGACACCTAGAGGTTTAAAGGCTTGTAGCATTCGCTCAATGCTATCGTGTTCCTTACGAAAGTGGCTTAGCTTAGGTTTTAATTTTGGTTTCTTAGTTTTTGTTTTTAGTTTTGTTTTGCTCGAGGACTAGCAAAAGATAGGTTTGGGGGTCTTTGATCTGTCCATTTCTATACATGTTTTAGGCCCCTATTTCCTATTGTTTATGTTTTTTTCTCGAGTAAAATAGGTTGTTTAATGTGTTTGTTGAGCATGTGCAGGTTTATTCCATTCAAGTGGTGTTAAATCTCATTTTGGGAGAAAAGAAGTCAAAAGATGGAGAAAAGGAACAAATTGGAAGAAACATGAAAAGAGGATTTTCGGCCTGTGCAGAATAGTCATGTTCCGTGGCCCATATCTTTCAGCTTCGATTGAATTGTGTGTCCTACTACCTATGGATTGAAAGCCCCGGAAGTCTTGTTTCCGACGCACTTTTTGTATCGCAATTCTGATATTTCTAGAAGAAGTTATGACTGATTTAGTAACCAAAGGTCAGAGTTGGAGAGTCTACCGCTGCCCAAACCGCTCCGCGTGCACGTGTCTAGGGAACGGTCCTGGGCAGCGGAAAATAGCAGAAGAATTCCGCTTGCTATGCAGCCACTGAGGCAACTTGCCTCCCAAGCGGTCTAGGGAGCGGTCGTGCGTAATTTTGGTAGATTTCAATTCCGAATTGTTCCAGAACTATTCCATAACTTCCCAAATCAAATTCTAATGACTCTAGAAGACCAATACATGTTTGGGAAGCTTCCTAAACTCAGATTAGGAGCCAATCGTCAAATGAGGAAATCAAAGTTGGGAAAGGATTCTAATTCCTTGTTTTCTTCTACTTTCCCACTTTGTGGATTTCCTAAACCTAAGAAGAATTAGAGGTTCACAAGGAAAAGTCACCTATAAATACTTCATATTCTTTTCAATTAAAAAGAATCGAAAGGAGGTCCCAAGCCACCATGGGGGCCGTCCCCCATCACACCACCACCATTGTTGCACTTGGAAGCTTGAAGAAGACATTCATGGGTTTTATCAACTCTTTCTCCTCTTCTTTTAATCTTTTCATTTGTAACTAACTCTATACTAGGAGATCGATGTGAACCTATGTAATGCTCATGTTGTGATTCAAAGTCCATATCTTTATTAATCAATTCGGATTTAGATTTGTTCAATTCATTATATGTCTTACTCTTGACTTGCATTAATCTATTGGAAATTAATTGATACTTGTCTAGGGTTTCGATAATTTATAAATTGATATTGCACTAGAGGAATTTAGGTTGTCTTAATTACTTTTCAATTGAATGAGTATGATTGTTCTCGACATATGAATTACTGCGAGACAATTTTGGTTCAATAATTCTTGCACGTAATGGGTTCTTGGTGATGGCTTACACCTTTGACGAGAGTGAGTTGTGATTGAGAACACGTGGTTAACTCCCGAGGAATTAAGGTAATACCATAATTAAGATGAGAATGAACTCTGAATCTGGATTGAATCTATTTCATAGAATTAGTTGATGAACATAGAGTATTGCATATGGGGAGCATCGGTTACCTAGTTTTCCATCTCTTGATCACATTCACATATTCTTGTTAAATTGCTTTCTTAGTTTAATTTAGTTCTAAATCAATCAATCAATCTATCAATCTCAAATCTATTGGTTACCTTTAATTGCTTAGCTTTAATTAGGATTAGTTATAATTGATAAATCACTTTTCCTCGTGGGAACGATCCCTACTTGTCGCTGTACTTATCTCATGATTCGTGCACTTGCGAGTTAGGCTTTTATAACACGATTTTACACATCACCTATTTTTGTATGTAATATAAATAGAATGTTATAGAATTCGTTTTAGGGAGGCTTTTACTTAGTTTCTTTTACAGAACCTAGATCTAGAATCTCTCTCTCTCTCTCTCTCACACATACATTCTCTACTCAACTTCAAGGAAGGTAGGAGATTGAAGCAACTTCAAGGAAGGAGATGTTCTCCAAGGGTTCTTTCTCTTCCCTTTCTCTTATTTTCCTAGTTGTAATGAGTAGCTATATCCCCTCTAAGGGGTTAATGGAGTAGTTAGTTGGATATTGGGCTTGTACATAAACTTGATTTTATATATATTCATGTCTATCTTTCACTGTTCTATTCTTGTTGTGAATGGTTATCATTGGTTTCTTATTTAGATACATCCTCTTAGTAAGATCTCTTTGGATTATGTATAAGCATTGCATCTAGATATACATCCTATTTAGTTGTTTCTTGCTCGAATGAATGGACGGAACATCATGAATTATGACTCTTAAATTGCGGTCGTAATCTAACCTCGAACGGATACCCGACACTATACATCCTAGGTCAGCTCTTGTGAGAGGATTAGAAGTCAACACCATACATCCTAAGTTGGCTATGCTTAATCGGTTGAGTCTTTGATAGGTAGATGAGCTTCATTTCCAGAATTCGAACAAACCACTAACACTATACATCCTAGGTTGGTGGTTTACGATGGATTAATCCCAAATAAGTGGTCCTCGCTATGCATCCTAGGTTGACCACTTTCTAGGGATAAATAACTGACTCTATACATTCTAGGTCGGTTACCTTTGAATAGACGTGCTTATTTACCTGTTTGTTGCATGCCTAGTATTCACTTTCGAATCCGTTAACTCTTTAGTTTCCATCATCTATATATCTTTGATCCCATTTCCCCTTTAATCTAGGTTGCATTATTAGTTTAGTTTATTAGTGTGTTAATTGACTTTTATCACATCCTTATTTTACTTATCATTATTTACATAAATGCTACTCTAGCAATAGCTAGTCTTTGCTAATCCCATTTCTTTATGGACGATACCCCACTTACCACATACTTGTGTTTTCCAAACCAATTAGGGCTTGTGAGGTTTTATAAATTGTTTTGATGGATGGTTTTCTAACGGTGAAAAACGTTCTATCACTTGCCGCGATGCCATACCTGATTGATTTTTAGGATTTAATCTTCTCTGTCGCGTTTTTGTTGCCACAGTGACAATACTGCGGCAACACTTTGGTCTGATTCTTTATTGCAACTTGTCTTCTGTCACTATGTGCCAAAGGTGACACCATTAAAGGGCGACAATGCCCTGTTTTTTCCACTTTGTGCATATTTTGCATCAAATTCCTCTTCTTCTTCACAAATGCCCTTGTGGCACAAATAAACTTGAAACACTTGATTAAAGCCATTAAAACATGGGGAAATGCTCGAGAATCGATCATAAAGAAGGAAATGATGGCCAAAATTATACCAATTTTGGTTCGATCAATCGCGGTGTTAACTAATTTGATCCTATAGATGCCAACGCTGATAGTGGGGGTGCAATAATTTCCACAGACACACACCTACTGGCATCACCCCATATGCATTCCAACAAATCTAGGAGTCCCTGCGCAGAGTGATGAACGACGTTGCTAGACAAGGGATCAACATAACTGCAACTACCAACCTAACCTCTCCCTACTAGCTATCAACCCCAACAATAGCCCAGGATCCTAAACTATGCTCTGAGATCATGGGTGTAACCCCGGGAGCACCACGTAAAGCCGGTTTAGATAAGGCAGATCATCACAGGAAAAAGGGATACCACCAGGGAAATGATTATTGCCAAGTTCACTGTAGACCTAAGGGAGACGATCGCTAATGTGATTGGGATCATGCCAGGTGAGATGATCGGGAGGAAAGAGATCATGATCGGCGTAATCTTCAAGAGGATACGAGGAAGTACAATTAAGATGCCACATACTACACCTGTGAGGATCAACACGATAGGTATAATGGGAGGTCCCGGTCAACCTCAATTGATAAAAATGCCCCACCTAGAAGATGTAAAGCGGATGGTCCCCCGATTTGATACAACAAGCATAACGCTTAGATTACTGGGTGAATATGAAGGGATCCCTATGGGATTACCATTCGTCAAAAAATATATGAATGCGGGGAGCCAAAGGGCGAAAGAGAAGTCTTGCTGTGAAGGATAGTGTCATTGGAACTCAGACAAGGTTGGGGGAGTTTGCTAATTGGCAACTCTAACAACCCATTCTCTGATTCCATTCGAAGGGCAGAAATTTTAGAAAAGTTCAAAATGCCCTATATGGAGCAGTTCAAGGCCAACACCGACCTTTATGAGCATGTGAGGAGGTACCAGAGTGTGATGGCATAATATGACTACAACGATGCACTCATGTGCAAGATGTTCCCCCAAACATTCGGAGATCAGTCCAAATGGTTTGGAGGCCTCATAGGTGGTTCCATCTAAAATTTTGAGGAATTAATATAGGCTTTAACTAGACAATTCATGGAAAACATCCAAAGGAGAAAATCGATATCATCTTTTTCCACCCTAAGGCAAAAAAGAGATGAGAAGCTGAAAGACTACCTGACCAGGTTTTCTCATGAGGTGTCAAAAATTCAAGACCCGAACGATCACTCGGCAGTGTCAGCCTTCATCAGTAGTTTGCAACATAGCCAGTTGTCATTTAGTCTGAGACAGAAGGGGCTACCACTTATGCACATCTAGTCGATGACGTGGGACAATATGCAATGGTAGAAGAAGAGCAAATGGCCCACGGTGGATAATTCATACATGGTGGATGGCCTGAAGAGAACAAAAGGCCAAAGGAGAATGCTCCGAAGGGCAACTAGAAGAGCCACAACTCGGGCAAAGGAAATGAAGGTCGCAATGATGATGACCTGAAGGGCAGCAAGTCTTTCAAGAGACAGTTCACCAACTACACCCCTTTGACCAGAAGGCAAGAAGAGGTTTTGGATGTGATAGAGGAAAAGAGCTTATACAAGAGGCTAGCAAAACAATAAAACTTTGCCAGGCTGCCGATTCCACTGTGAAAATGGTCATGATACCTCAAAGTGTTATCAAATGAGAGACTACATTGAAAAACTAATCAGACAAGGACACCTGAAAGTTGTGGTTGTGAAAAGTAATGATGACTAACAAAGAAAGTTGCAAAAGGGCTATCAAAATAGGAAGGATAGCTCTAAGGAAGTTCTAGATGGCGGAGCCATTAATGCAATCTTTAGAGGGCCTTACACAGGTATAAGTAGTCGAGAAAGAATGACTGAAGTTCGTGAAGCTATGTGTATGGTTTTAGATTTGTATTGGCTTGATTCCATTGCAAAACTCTTTTTATCTGTAATGGTTAGTTGCATAGATGTTTCTTGGTTGATATGAGCTTCAAAGGAGAAAAAAAACTTCTCATGCAAAGATCGTCTTCAAGAGGAAAAATGCTTACTTGGATACTAAGGTATCGGGACTTTTCTTCCTCTTCCAAGGCGTAGGCGCGCACACACACACATTGCATATATTTGTGTCCATGCATCGTTGTGCTAAATTGGTATAACACATTCACACACGTGTTTTAGTATGCTCATGCATTAGTCTCAAATTGACAAACATCGTATAAATGCATGTACTAAGACTATCTCTAGGAAATTACATACTTGTGTGATCTTGATCGTGTTAAAAATGTTATATATTTTAGCCCTCATATCCTTATCCCTTGACTCGTTTTCGTGTCTTTTTGAGTCTCTTATGGGCTGTTTGATTGTTATTTCAGGCATTCGTACATTTATGGTGTTGGAAACAGTATTCAGGACTTTTGTGCAAAAAAGGGGTCAAATGGTGCAAACAGAGGGCAATAACCATCAGAAGCTCCAAAGTACAGGTACAGTGCCGGTCCCTTACCCGCACATAACCCACACTACTGCCAAAACCCGAAAGCTAATCATATGAGCAGAAGATAGAGTGCGGGAATAGTGTGGGTCCATTACACGCACACAACCCGTACTATGGCCACAACCCAGAAGTTGATCAGAAGAGCAGAAGATAGAGTGCGGGTACAATAATGGTCCCTTATCCGCACATAACCCATACTGTTGCCAAAAACCTGAAGCTGGTCAGATGAAGAGAAGATAGAGTACGGGTACAGTGCGACTCCATTACCCGTGCACACAACCCGCACTGAAACTATTAACAGTGTGTATAAAACTATCTAGAGAGAGGGGGGGGGGGGGGGTGAATAGATTTTAATCAAGTTAATTACCAGTTTTTCTTGATTAGTCAATATTCAATAAAAACCCCTTTCTATTTAAAACAACAATCAAGTGTAAAGTGCGGAAAATAAATAACACTTGATTTTTACGTGGAAACCTTTAGCAAGGAAAAACCACGGGCTAGTATGTGCACAACATACAATCCTCAAATCCACTATTTGTAATGGTGTTTACAATCTAGGTTGACCATGTCAAACCCTATACGGTCACTAACCCACCACTACAACCCAACGGGCCTTTAATAGTAAACCTAGATAAATTTGCTTGCGGACTAAGCAACCTTAGCCGCAAGACTTAGTTCTCACTAAAGAGAATAACAATCTAAGTGAATATCATGATATTCAATTATGCAATTAATGCTAGGTTACGCTAAAAACTTATCTAGGATGAAAGATGACAATAATCACAATCTTAGATATTAATATTGCTATATGACATGGCATACAACATAACTATCAAAGATAAAATAATCATAGATGTTATAGCTATCAAAATACAACTCACAATCAAACAACACAATAATCTCAATCTTGTATTTAGAATATGATCTAAAAACATACAAGTTATAAAAGAGATTAATTGCTAAGTAAAAACACTAAAATGAATGAAGATAGTATTCAGCTTACCAAACTTTGTGTGTTGAAGAATTCCTATGCATAGATATATCCTAGATGATCGTAGATGATGTTTAGATGATGTTTGATGCACATGGAAATGAGTTTAGAGAATTAAAGAAGCAATCTTGATGCTTTTTCTCTTAAAAATCTCTCTTTCTCTTTTAGGGTTCTTGATGATTAAAGAGTGTAATAAAAGAGAGTGACATAATGGTGTATTTATAGAGAGCAATAAAAGGATAGGTGAAAAGACAAGTTTGCCCTTGAAGCACATGATCGACAGTTTTAAAATCACTGATCAAACCATCGAATTGAATCCCGAGAGAACAGGGGATCAACGGCGGTTCCAAAACCGCTGATCACAAGCACAGAAATAAACCCAAGAGATAAAAATCAATCAGGTATAAACAGCGGTTTTGAACGGCAGTCATGGCCGCCGATCATAACCGCAGGATCCTTCCAGAGACTTCTGGAATCAAACAGTGGTTTAATTCGGCGGTCATAGCTGCAGATCAAACCACTGTTTCACCAGTTGTTGTGAAACTAAGGGAGAAGCCAAGGGCATTCTCCGAAGGCGATCCTCGCGCTAAACCAAGCACACATCATGCATGCACGGACGTTTTTGAACAATATTCGGGAAACGAACAATAACAAGATACAACAAAGAAGTGCAAGTGTGAAATGTGTCTTGTGAAGAGAATGCACACAAGATCAATGAACATATATGCAAGCATGGCAAGTGTGTGTGCGCTACTAAATCTCTTCAATGAAAATTAAGCACAGGAGATATACCTTTGGAGTGCTTATCAACTTGAGGTCTTGAGAGGGCATTTGAGCTTGATCACCAACACCTAAGCTTCCCTTACATTTCAAACCCCAATTGTGGTTTATCACCGAAATAAGCCAATCAAATTTGAGGAACTTACAATTCCCCCTTTGGCTATTTCTTGACAAAACCACTACTCACGTTGATCCTCACAACATAAATGAATCTAAAGGTCAACAAATATTTTCTACAATACAAAGATATATATATATATATATATATATATATAAAAGATAAAAACTTCAAGTCTTCAATCTCCTATAGAAAATCAATCCTTCAAAACAAAGAATTACACTCTCCAAAGCAAGTGTCTGTGATGTGATCAAGTGAAGTCATAAACAATCATTTGCATTAAAGAAATTTTTATTAAAGAAAACGTGCAACATCATGCAATGAATGTGCAATGCAATGCTCCCCCTCAACAGGTTACTCCCCCTTAATATGCAATCTCCCTAACATGCGAATTGGCTACTCTCAATTAGCAATCTCCCTTACCACATACTACTCTCCATTTTTGTCATGAGATAGGCAAAAGAGTTTCCCCAACAGGGTCACTTGTAGCAAAGAGAGATAGTAGTATACAAGACATTTTCATAGTCATTATACAAGAACATTATGCAAGTTAATTAATTGGAGAGAAGCAAGGAGATTTATTTTATGAAAAAATGCGTGATAAATATGCTTTGCATGCAAGACATGTTGCATTCAAGTCCAATATTCAATGTTATTTGGCAAAGCAAATGACAAAGGTTTCCTTAAGGAATTGAAACCGATTTTACCATTTGTCATGAATCAAAGAAAGGAAATAAAGTTAACAATCATTCAATTTTAATGAGCAACTATATCTAACTTTATAAGCAAAACATGACATGAGCGACTTTTTGCACCTTGTTCGATTTTTCCGGGAAGATACCTATATGATAGTAGCCATATTTGACAAATAAAGAAAGAGAGGCATTGGATTTTAAAATCCTTTGAACGGATACAATATCCTTTATTCATTTGAGTCTCATATGCTTTTCACACACAGTTTTGCATTTATGAATATGCAATCATCAATTCATGCTTTTTCATTTGAGCATGTCATTTGAATTTCATGCTTTTCATATTTAGCATGTCATTAGAATTCATCCTTTTCATTTTAAGCATGTCAATTAAGAATTATCATGTCATGGAGATAATTATAGGTCATTCAAAGAGTAATTCCTAAGTAAATCTCACAGTCCAAAAATGCATGTTTGAACATAAATATGAAATGGATTGCATTCAAAGCAAGGTTCACACTTATTGAAGAAAATATCATATAAGCATATGTGCAACCAAGATACTTAAGCAATTAATAAAGAAGCATAGTGTATATCAAATTTTTTGCATGTGAAAAATATGCAATATTGCTCTCTTTGCTTGAGTTCTCCTTATGGGGTCAATCACCAAAATACATCACTCCACGAGAGATATCCCAATAGATCTACTAAGTGTTTTAAAGCTAGTTGCATCTAAGGGTTTAGTAAATAAATCCGCTAGTTGATCATTTGTACCTACATGTTCAAGTACAATTCATTTATTCTCAACTAGTTCTTTGATGAAATGATGTTGGATGTCAATATGCTTAGTCCTAGAATGTTGCACCAGATTCGTAGAAATGTTAATGACCCTCATATTATCACAAAAGAGGGTTAGAGTACCTTGATTGAATCCGTAGTCGACTAGCATTTACTTCACCCATATGAGTTGTGTGCATCCAGTCTTCGCGGCAATATATTCGGCTTCGGTCGTGGATAAGGAAACAGAATTTTGCTACATGCAAAACCATGACACAGAGTTGTTTCCTAGGAAGAAACAATCGCCCGATGTGCTTTTCCTATCATCACAATTCCCTGCCCAATCCACATCATTAAAGCCTACTAAGCTAGCATTAGTGTCAAAAGAGTACTAAATCCCATAGTTGGATGTCCCATTCATATAACGAATGATTCTCTTAACGGAAGAGAGATGGGACTCCTTAGGATCCGATTGTTACCTACCACACACACCCACACTAAAAGATATATCGGGTCTACTTGCGGTTAAGTAAAGCAAACTTCGAATCATGCCTCGATATAGAATTTGTTCCACACTTTTTCCACTTGCATCCTTGCTTAGCTTTAAGGTGGTACTTATAGGTGTATGACAATGTTTGGCATTTTCAAGACCAAACTTCTTCACTATATTTTTAGCATATTTAGCTTGGATTATAAAAATCCCATCATTTAATTACTTAATTTGTAAACCTATGAAGTAACTAAACTCAACAACAAGAGTCATCTCAAATTCATGAGACATACCTGAAAATGTATAATTTTAACTATTATACATGTGCGTATCTTTTAAATATGACATAGAGGGTGTGTGAATGGATTGTTAATCCGTTATTAACAAATTTTTCGGATTAGTCAATATTACAAATATAACCCAGATTCACAAAACAATAATCAAGTGTAAATGTGCGGAAATATAAACGACACTTGATTTTTACGTGGAAACCCTCAACAGGGAAAAACCACAGGATGGTAAGTGCGCCACACTCAAACCTTGAATCCACTATATGCGATAGCGTATACAACCTAATCCTGGTTTGACAACCTAATCCCGACCAATATCCCGCTACCATTACCCGTATGCCTTTTATAGCAAAACTAGTCTAATTTGCTTGATTAACCACCTAATCCCGGTGTAACGACCTAATTCTGGTCAATCGCATAAGACTTACAAAAGAGATCAAACCCTATTGTGAATATGCAATGATATCCAAATATGCAAGATAGATCTAGGGTACTCTAGATGCTTACCTAGGATTATATGATGACAATAAAATCAATCCTAGATATGAAAATAGCTATATGTCATGGCATACAACTTTAGCTAAGTAAAGTATAACCAATCCTAGATACAAAGCTGTCAAAAACAATCTCAATCAATAAATGAGATCAATTAGCTAGATGTTAGATAAACATGAAAAATCATAGCTATCATAAAATAACCCAATCAACACATGATCTCAATCATGTATGTAGAAATTAATCTAAACACATTCAAGTAATAAACGAGATAAAATTGATAAGTAAAAACACTAATTATGTAAGATGATAGTGCTCAACATACCATACCATGTGTGTTGAAGAAGATCCATGTATTAGCACATGTTAGATAATGCTAGATGATGCTTAGATGATGATTTATGCATGTGTAAATTGGTTTAGAGAAATAAAGATGTAATCTTTAAGCTTTTTCTCTAAAGTCTCTCTAAATATCTCTTTAGGGTTCTTAGAATGCAAGACTTATCTTTTGAACCAGAGATAAGGATGTATTTATAGAGAGTGAAAAAGGTTGGGTGAAAGTCAATTTTGTCCCAACTTTACGGGCAAAAAATGCGCCCTATTTTGCTGCCCGTGGCAGCACAATCAAGGGCTCATAAATGTACCTGATGCATTGGTCCCTTTTTGGCTCCCTAAATTTTTGCTGCCCGTGGCAGCACAATCAAGGGCGCATAAATGTACCTGATGCACTGGTCCCTTTTCGGCTCCCTAAATCTGCGGTTACGGGCCGTATAAATTCGCCACAGCGCACAGCTTAATATTTGAGCGCACCGAAACATGACTAAACGACATCGAAACCTTTCATATGATATATCGTTGGAAAGGTATGGAAGTCTACTTTTTACTTCAATTATGGAATGACATTTCAATTTCTGTAGAAAACGTTATGGTCAAAAGAGGGACCAATGCTCAGATTCGGATCACAGCTGTGATGCCCTGTTTTAGTGGTCACTTTGGTGATTTCAAAACCAATCCAAACGGTCATGAAATATTACGAATAATATCCCGTTGGAAAGGTATGGGTGTCTAGTTTGTTCAGAAATTCACAAAACTCAATTTAAATATTTTTATAAAAATATATGGTCATAAAACCATACAAAGGTCAGTTTTGAAAAACATTTAAAACATTGAAATCCAATCTTTTGAAACTAGACACTTCACTCCAAATAACCAAACCGAATCTAACACTTATTCAAGATAAGAATGAGACCTTCTCAAGTGGTCAACCATCGCACTAAGACATGCACATCATCGTGCAAATGCGGGCGTTACCGATCACACAAATGGAAACGAATTACACCACACTTAAAACTAACAAACATGAAGTGCAAGTGTGGGAATTGAATGCATCCTAATGTCTAACATGTTATGGCATTATCATTGAACAAGATGCACTCAATTAAAACATGCATGGATAGAATTCATGGCTTTGCATCCTAATGCCTAAACATGTTATGGCATTTCAATGAACAAGATGCAATCATTTAAACATGCATCAAGAGACTTCATGACTTTGCATCCTAATGCCTAAACATGTTATGACATTTCAATAAACAAGATGCAATCAATTAAACATGCATGAAGAGATATTCAAGAACATGAATGCACATATATAAAAACATACAACATACAAGTATAAGAAATATGCATGAGTTGTGAATGTGTGCAATTAGATCTCTTCAAAGCAAGAAAGCACTAGAATATACCTTTGGTGCTTCTTCTCTTGAGGTCTTGAGCAGGTCTTGGTTGTGCAAAACACCAACCATCAAATACTTAAGCTACCCTTACATCTTGCCCCAATATATGGTTTGTCCATAAAATAAGCCAATAAATAAATGGGAATCCTTACAATACCATCAACAAATTGTTGGACCTTGGTGTTGTTGGTTGAGCCAAATACAATATCATCAACATAGATTTGAGCTATAAATAACTCATCTTTGTTTCTCTTGATGAACAAGGTTTTGTCAACACTACCCCTTGTGTAGTCATTGTCAACAAGAAATTGAGGCGCTCATACCAAGCTCCCAGTGCTTGTTTCAACCCATATAGTGCCTTCTTGAGGCGATAGACATGGTTGGGGTGGTATGCATTCACAAACCTCTTAGGTTTTTCAACAAACACTTCCTCTTGTAAGAAGCCATTGATGAAGGCACTTTTCACATCCATTTGGTGCGATTTGAACTTGTGCCACAAGATATGGACAACAGAAGCCTAATGGACTTAAACGGGCAACATGAGCAAATGTCTCCTCAAAGTCGATACCCTCAATTTGAGAGTATCCTTATGTAACAAGCCTTGCCTTGTTACGCACAATGTTGCCATCCTTATCGAATTTGTTCCTATATATCCATTTGGTGCCTATGACAGTAGTGGTATTATGCCTAGGAACTAGAGTCCAAACCTCAGACCTTTCAAATTGGTTTAGCTCTTCTTGCATGGCAAGAACCTAAAATTCATCATTTAAGGCCTCATCAACCTTTTTGAGTTTTATTTGAGAGGTGTAGCATGTGTAGCTAATAAGATTAGCTATTTGACTCCTAGTCCTAACATCCTTATTCACATCTCTAATAACATCATCTTTGTTATGGAGATATCTAACCCATGAAGCGGGTTCCTTAGAGTTCAAGAGAGGAACTCTATCAAGAGGTTGTGTGTCCTCTTCATCAAGGTTAGACGTCCCAACAATAAGAGTCTCCACAACCTTCTCCAAGGGAGAATTATCTACTACAACAACCTCCTCCTCATGGTCACTAGACTTGAACCTATTATCATCAATGACAACATTAGATGATTCCATGACACTCCTAGTCTTCAAGTTGAAAACTCTATAGGCTCTACTATTCAAGGCATAGCCAATAAAAATACCCTCATCAGTCTTAGCATCAAACTTGCCAAGTTGATCACGGTTGTTTAGAATGTAGCATTTGCTTCCTAAATAGTGGAAGTAGCTTACATTTGGCTTTATACCTCTCCACAACTCATATGAGGTTTGCCTAGTACCTAGCCTTAAGAAGACTCTATTTTCTATATAGCACGCCGTGTTGACGGTTTCGGCCTAAAAAAGGTTCCTAGGGACATTATTACTAAGCAACATGACACGGGCCATCTCTTGAAGGACCCTATTCTTCCTCTCAACAACTCCATTTTGTTGAGGTGTCCTAGGAGCCGAAAACTCATGGGAGATGCCTAAGCTATTGTAATAGCTTTCAGAGGTGGCATTCTTAAACTCCCTCCCATCCGTTTAATGCTTTTAATGTTAGATTCTTTTTCATTTTGAAGTTTAGTGCAAAGTATTTTAAACTTATCAAAAATTTCAGATTTTTCTCTAAGAAAATATGTCCATGTGAACCTAGAGAAATCATATACACAAACAAAAATGTATCTCTTTCCACCTAAACTCTCAATTTGCATGGTACCCCATAAGATCCACGTGGAGAAGCTCTAGGTGCTCATTGGTTGAGAAATACTTGCCCTTTTTGTGCATGCTCTTGGTTTGTTTTCCTTGTTGGGAAGGTCCACAAACACCATTGGCTTTCTTCCCAAGCTTGGGAAGGCCACGCAGAATGATGAACTTATTTAAGATTTGTAAATCCTGATAGTTCATGTGGCCAAGTCTTTCATGCAACAACTCAATTTGCTCATCCTTGGACGAATTACAATAAACAACTCTAGCTTCAAGACAATAGCAATTGTCGCTAGATCTCATCCCTTTTAACAAGGTTTGTCCATTAGGAAATAGGATATAGCAATCATTCTTGCTAAACAAGATGAAAAATCCTTCAGCACTTAGATGAGAAATGCTTATTAAATTGGCTTTCAAGCCATTAACAAATAAAACATTGGACAAGGAGAATAATCCGGGAATGGAGATTATTCCTTTCCCTATAACTCTATTTTTAGATCCATCACTAAAGGTGATAAATCCCCCTTCCTCCATGACAAGAGTCTCAAAGAAACTCTTGTTTCCCGTCATGTGCTTAGAGCACTCACTATCTAAATACCAAAAATTAGAAGAATTTTCCTTCAAGACAATTTGTGCAACATGTCAAATGTATTCATCTCTTCTAATCTACATAGGTGAAACAATTTTCTTCCTAGTGGTCAATGGGACTTGGGCTCTAGATGTCCTAGGATCATGCAAATTAGATTTATCTTTCCTAGGGACATGTAACTTGGCTCTAGCCTTTTACTTTTCAATCATGCTTTTAACTATACACATTTTAATGTAATGAAAGCAATTTTGTCTAACATGACCATCAATACCACAAAATTGACCAGTAGGGATGAATTTATGAATCATACCATGTCCTTGCATATGCATATGAGCCTTCCTTTGTCTTTATGGTTGTCTTGGTTGTTGGATTGGATATCTCCTTCCTTGTTGTTGACCAAGACTAGGTTGCTTCCTTGGTTAAGCTTGAATGATCAGCCTCTTTCCTTGATGAGCCATATGTTAAGGAATGTTGGCTTGAGGAACTCTTGTGGGTTGAGCTTGATGTGGTCTTCTTGGTGCCACTTTCACTTGTGCACTATGTGAGCATTGTCCTAGATCAATATTCTTCCTACGAGTTTGCACCGGTGATGCTTCTTTGTAGCTCAAGCTCTTGACAAACACGGTCATGTTGGGAGTTGAGGTCTCCTTGCCGTCTTCAAACCCAAGACATCTATAAGATCTTAGATTTGTGTTGGATTGATTCCATTGCAAAATTTTCAATATTTGTAATAGTTGTTGCTTAGGTGATTCTTGGTGAAAAGAAGCTTCAAAGGTGAAGAAGCAACATTTGTGCAAATATCGTCACTAAGGGGAACATCGTATACTTGGATGCTCATGTATCAAGTTTCTTCTTCCTTTTCTAAGGCGTAAGCGCACATACACACAATTCATACATGTGTTTCCCTGCATTGTTGTGCAAACATTTGGTATAACACATTCACACTCATTTAAGTATGAACATACATTGGTCTCATATTGTCAAACATTATAGAATTGCATGTTTTATCATAATCGCGTAGATATGGCACGCTTTTGTGACATTGTATTTATTTATCTATGTTTATTATATTTTGGACTTGAACATGATCTCATATGATTCCTTATTGAGTCCTATTCATTTCAGCTACTCATTCATTAAGTTTCGAGTCCAAACGATGTAGCTACACTACTTTGCGTTCTCATTTGTTGAGTTGTCTTCATCGACATTTTCTGAGATGAATTCTCAACCCTTTTGCAAAGTTTTATAATCATCGTTGTGCGTGAGGGATTCATGGTTTGTAATCCGAAAACGAATTCAAATTTGGAGTTCGGATGCGCTAATACAACTGAAGAACGCTAGCGGAGCGCGAGAGGAGCAAGCGTGGCCAACAGCCAAGCTTAGAGTCCACGTGTGCTCATCTGCTATGGACCGCTGTTAGGATTATGCTCAATAGCAAGAGTGTAATGTTGTAATTAACAATCTTTTTCATATTAATAAAGTGATTTATGGTTTAACAAATCGTATAGCATTTATAGTTTGTATTATAATTGTCAAAGTAAATAATCATAAGGTCTAAAGACTATGGGAAAAGAAGAATTGTTCGTACATCTGGATATGTATGTGGTAGACACAATTCTTTAGTTAGTCTTGAATATTGTTCACAACTTAAGTTAAAGGTTGGGCACCTTTATCTTGTTAAAGTTGTAGAATTCTTTTGCTAGCATTTGAGTGGGATCAAATGAGATATGATGAGTCTAAAATCATCGGAGTGTCTTCGAGCAAAAGGATCTAGTGCACTGGGTGCATTGAACTGGATCACAATGAAAAGCTTTATCTAGAACCTTCAATAGATAATAGTCTTTTCATTATCAGGACAATCGGAGAGTCTATCTTAATCCTGAGATAAATGATGGACTTATGGTTGCAAGTGATATCATTTGAGTTATCAATGAGTACGATTATATCGCATAGTCTATCCTCGATAGTTTGGTGATATTCATTTGTTAATCGATAGAGGACTTCATTTATAGATATGGACATCGTGGCTCCATTTAATTAAATGAGAGTATAATATCATCATATGGATGTTTTGAGGTAATTGGATATTAAATCTCAACGTTGAGTTTTCAATAGTGTCTATTGAAAACATGGCTTCTGGACAAGTCAAAATATCCAAGTTCAAAACGTGGTCATATGAGTAAATATGGTAACTTGGAGAGTTATAGGCGGTCTATGAACTCTTGGCGATTACTGATATTAATCACGAGGATACACTATCTCCAATATGATTGTCTAGGGTATGAATGAGGAGCATCTTCCTTTTCTATCTTTATTTAAGAGTTCAGTTTTAGCTCTTTAGTGGAATGAGTTAAAATTAATGGATCGGACCTAAGTGAATCATTTGTTGATTGTGATTAGGTTATGTCTATTGAAGCTTAAATTTAGATGGCCCGCCAAGATCCCCAATCCACACGGACTTGCATGGATCACTTGATATATTCTACCGGACCAATTTAAGGGTCCATCTAGAATTGCATTTAATATATTAAGAATATAATTTGCACATTATTTAAGTAATGGGCTGCTCAATTATATTAATATATTAATGAAAGACATGTGGGCTTGTTTCTTTTAGTAAGAATGGGTCTGGTTCACATGTGGGCTTTTTTATTTAAAGTCCAATGGATTAAATGAAATAGGAAAATAATATTAGGCCCATCTTATATATAAGTGGGGCGGCTAGGTTAAGGTTTTGACCTAAAAATATTATTTTGTTTCATTTGTTTTAATTAAATAAGAATTAATTGATTTATTGATTAATTGTTTAATTAAAGAAACAAATCTTTCCTAAAAGTAAAAGACTTGTTTGATAAGTAAATAAATAAATTAGTATTATTTATTTAATCAAATAAGGAGTCTTTTTTTTATTTAGTCAAATAAAAGAATAAAAATAAAAGAGTTGGATTAGGGTTTGAAGTCTATAAAGTTAAAAAGAATTAGGGTTGAATTTCAGTCACCCTATATAAGTGACATGATGAAATTCGGCCAACGCTAATTAGATACTACATAGAATTCGGCAACCCTAAAGGAAAAAGAAGAAAAATTCGGCCAACCTATATATATGTTCTTATAGGGTGCGGCCACATCAATGAATTGGTGCTTGAGATTTTATTTTCTTTCTTCTTCTTCTTAAATCTAAGAGAGTTTTTATTCTAGAGAGACAAAAAGGAGTGAAAAATTATTCTTTGATAGTATACAATTGCTTAAACATCAATAAGCTTGTGTATACGTTATCGATCTAGGTTCACGCGAGTTTCGATCATAAGATTGTGAACTCAAAAGTGACCGGAATAATTTTGACATTCTTTTGATTGTTTTGTGACTAACAAAGAAAAGAAAGTATTTGTTTGGTCCATTCACAGGTTTGCAATTCAAAGGAAAGGGAGACCACGCTCCTAGGTGATCCACGTTCGTGCTCGGATTGAAGGTCTTGCGGATTACCATCGACGTAGGTCAATCGGATCACGCGACAAGAGGTAATTTACTTTTGTTGATATATATGCATGTTTATTGATTAAAAGGGTTTAAGGTTCATAAAGGAAAAATTTTAAAAGTCACTAAATCGTCTTTAGTATCGCTTCCGCTGCGTGTAACACTTTTATTTGTTTATTTTTCCCTACAATTGGTATCAGAGCCTAGGTTGAACCCTTTTAATTAATTAACGTATATATACGTGGATCTATTTCTTTTTATTGTGATTATGCATGTTTAGAAAGAGATGGCACTCTAGGTATTCAAATATATAATTACATGTGATGTATGGATTTATATATATTTTATGTGGTTTGTTATTGCTCGATTTTGGCCCTAGATTTTCAATGTAATTTTTGTTTCGGAGTTGTAACAAGAAGGGTGGTCTATTATCGCCATAATTCCTTCTTGGTAGATTGCTAGGTTTTATTTTTTTTTTATATATATGTGCAGTATTTTTTTAGGGTTACTGCAGTTTTTTTTTTTTATTTTTAGTATGTGCAGTTTTTGGTTTGTAAAAATACTGCAGTGAATAAAAAAAAAAAAAAATTTAATACTGCAGTATTTATTATATATATACTGCTGTAATATATTTAGGTCTTGGAGATTCGAAGACACGAAGCAAAACGAAGCAACCGGAACCAAGTACGAGCACCGTGCGCACCCTAGGAGTGGATTGGGCTGCACATGACAAGCCCAAACTTTGGTGGGCTGCGCATGGCATCCTTGTGTGGCCTTATGGGCTGCGCAAGGCAGCCCCTTTGTGGGGTTGTAGGCTGCGCACACCCATGGGAGAAGGCCGAAGGATGAGCGTATGGTTGATGGGCCACCTGAAGATCTTGTATTCCTGACAAATTGTAATTTACTTGTTTTTCTAGGATGGGCCAAAATTGTTGCTATTTAATTTGTTGCTATGCTTAAATATTACAATATTTGTTATTGTATGATAACATGACATATAGAATAGGAGTGCCACGCATATATCTCTTTTGGTATGAACATGCATTGAATGATTTAGGTATCTAAATTGGCATCTAGATAACTCGGTAAATCATTCTATGGGATTTAATCACACGCCTTAAATAATTGAGTGGGAGAAGGTGTTTTGGTAACACCTATGGCCTCCAAGGTTAGTTGAGCTTTATTATTTATTGGTAATCCCCCCAAGGGGCGTCCATGAATGGAATTTAGCAACATACTTCCTTACAAGGATAGACTAGACAATGGACTCAAACGAGATCTACTCCCCAAGGAGGGATTTTCGTGAGAGAAAATTGAGGGTCGATATCTTGGTAACACACTCAATGTAATTTTATTGATATCCTCCTAAGAGTTCTTGTCAGTAAAATTGCAAGGCTAAAATTGAAAACGCTGGTTGTTATGTTAACAATTAGGTGGGACCTAATCTAACTAGTAAATGGTGCGAACTCCCAAAGGAGGCGTAACATTTATGGGTGTTAGATCACCGTTGAATTTTATGATTGAGTTATTTATTTAATTCAAGATAAATATTTAAAAGTGCTTTATCATGATTATTTACTTATATATGTTTTGTTTTATTCAGAAATCATGACCCCATCACTTATGAACATCCTGAAAGATAACACTTTAACTGGAGATAATTATGTCACATGGAAAAGGAAAATTGGGTTGTTACTGCAAAGTGAAAAACATAAGTTTGTTCTAACTACTCCTAAACCACCTGCTCCTAATAATGAATCTAGCATAATGTGTAGAGATGAGTATGAGCAGTGGAAGACTTCAGATGATATGGCAAAATGTTACATTATGGCCACTATCTCCGACGTGTTGCAACAGCAGCATGAAGGAATGGAGTCCGCTGCTGATATAATGATGTCTCTAGAGGAGATGTTTGCTATGAAGTCTAGGACGACTAAGAGAGAGGCAGTGACTGCTTTTATGAATCTTAGGATGAAACCTGGACAGGCTGTGAAAGATCACATGATGAAAGTCATAGCACATCTCAACATTGCTGAACTGCATGGCGCTGAGATAGATGGTGAGACAAAGATTGATATGGTTGTCAATTCATTGTCAGATTCCTTTGATCAGTTCAAATTGGACTACACTTTGAACAAAAAGGAATACACCTTACAAGGCCTGATGCAAGATGTTCAAAGTGCTGAAAAGATCCTTGTGAAAGGCAAAGGTCAAGAGATTCATATGGTTGGTAAAGTTGCTACTGTTAAGGCCCGTCAAAAGGTCAAGAAACAACAGAAGAAAAAGCAACTTGGGCCTATCAAGAAGGAGACCAAGAAAGTAACCAAGATCAAAGGGAAATGCTTCCTTTGTGGTGAAAAGGGACATTGGAAGAGAAATTGCCCAAAGTCCCAGAACAAGAAGGAAGAAGGTAATTTGAATTATCTAGAAACATGTTTTTTGGCTGATTCTACAGATTCTTGGATCATAGACTCAGGAGCCACTAATCATGTTTGTTATTCCTTGCAGGGGTTTCAAGAAAGGAGAAAGCTGAGTAAGAATGAAATCAATTTGCGCTTGGGCAACGGAACGTTGGTGTCTGCAAGTGCAGTGGGAGATATTAGAGTTTATTTAGATTCTATAAGGCATTTAGATTTAATAGACGTTTATTATGTACCTCAATTCAAGAGGAATTTAATTTCAGTTTCTTGTTTGAATAAATTTGGATATTCGGTTACTTTTAATAAAGTTTTTATTATTAGTAAGAATGACAAAATTATTTGCCAAGGTACATTGGAAAACGGTCTATACTTTTTGCATAGAAATATCTCTCACTCGTTAGACACAGAAATAACGGAACCTAATCATAAAAGAGTAAAATTATCAACAGATGAAACCTACCTTTGGCATTTACGCTTAGGTCATATTAACCTTAATGGGATTAAAAGATTGGTAAGTGACGGACCTTTAAGTGACTTAAAGGTTGATGATCTACCAACTTGTGAATCTTGTTTGGAAGGTAAAATGACCAAAAGGACGTTCTCTGCCAAAGGTGCAAGAGCCACTGAATGTTTAGGATTGATACACACTGATGTATGTGGACCTATGAGCATTCAAGCTAGAGGTGGATATGAGTACTTCATCACCTTCACGGATGATTACTCAAGATTTGGTTATGTGTATCTCATGAGACATAAGTCGGATGCTTTTGACATGTTCAAAGCATTCAAAGCTGAAGTGGAAAATCAGCTTGAGAAACACATAAAAATCTTGAGATCTGATCGTGGTGGAGAATATCTATTTGGTGAGTTTCAGCAATATCTTATTGATAATGGGATAGTTTCTCAGTTTTCTGCACCAGGTACACCTCAACAGAATGGGGTAGCAGAAAGGAGAAATAGAACTCTTTTGGATATGGTTAGGTCTATGTTGAGTTATTCAACGCTTCCTATTTCTTTTTGGGGATATGCTTTACAAACTGCTATATACATTCTAAACGATGTACCATCTAAGTCTGTTCCTAAAACACCGCATGAGTTGTGGACTGGGCGCAAGCCTAGTTTACAACACTTAAGGATATTTGGTTGTCCTGCGCATGTGTTAAAAGGAAAGACAGAAAAGATGGAGTCCCGTTCAGAAACATGTATATTTGTAGGGTATCCAAAAGAAACTAAAGGATATTATTTCTATAGCCCTTCAGATCTTAAAGTATTTGTTTCGACAAATGCTAAATTTCTGGAAAAGGACTATATGAATGATTTTGTGCCTAGAAGTAGAATTGTCCTGAATGAGATGTCAGGAGATACAATTCCACGAGAGGTTGCACAACCTAACCCAATTGTAAGTTCCGATCCAACACAAGATCAACAACCTACCATTCCTCGTCGTAGTGGGAGGGTTAGAACACAACCCGAAAGATACATCGGTCTGGGAGAATCAGTGGAGAATCTCCCGGACGACGATGATCCCTATACGTACAAGGAAGCTATGGAGGATGTTGATAGTCGCCATTGGCAAAAGGCAATGCAATCCGAGATTGAATCTATGTTCGATAACAAAGTCTGGTCCCTTGTAGACTTGCCTAAAGGGATAAAACCCATTGGGTGCAAGTGGGTATATAAGAGGAAAAGAGGTATGGATGGAAAGGTGGAAACCTTTAAAGCTAGATTGGTAGCTAAAGGGTATACACAGAAAGAAGGTATCGATTACGAGGAAACCTTCTCTCCTGTGGCCATGCTTAAATCCATTAGGATACTCTTATCCATTGCAGCATCTTTAGATTTAGAGATTTGGCAAATGGACGTCAAGACAGCTTTCCTAAATGGAAGTCTTGACAAAAGCATCTACATGATGCAACCAGAGGGATTCATTGAAAAGGGCCAAGTGGATAAGGTATGCAAGTTGCAGAAATCCATATATGGATTAAAGCAAGCATCCAGATCCTGGAACATAAGGTTTGATCAAGCTGTCAAAGGTTTTGGATTTATTCAGAATCCTGACGAACCTTGTGTATACAAAAGGATTAAAGGCGACAAGTTGGTTTTCCTGATTCTTTATGTTGATGATATACTACTCATTGGAAACGATGTAGGTGTATTGACATCAGTAAAAGAATGGTTAGCAAAACAATTTGATATGAAGGACTTAGGAGAAGCAAGTTTTATTCTAGGTATCCAAGTAATAAGGGATAGAAAGAATAGAACGATTGCATTATCCCAAGCTTCATACATAGACAAAATCTTGTCTAGGTTTTCCATGCAGGATTCCAAGAAAGGTATGTTACCTTTCAGACATGGAATCAAGCTTTCTAAGGAACAAGTTCCTAAGAATGAGCATGAAGAGCAATTCATGAGTAGAGTTCCATATGCCTCGGCAGTTGGAAGTCTCATGTATGCAATGCTCTGTACTAGACCAGATATTTGTTTTGCTGTTGGCATAGTTAGCAGGTTTCAATCGAAACCTGGACCTGATCACTGGACGGCAGTCAAGCATATTTTCAAGTATCTTAAGAGAATGATAGATAATATGCTTGTATACTCTGGAGGGGATTTGGTTCCCGTTGGGTATACAGATTCTGATTTCCAATCAGATTCTGACTCCAGAAAATCCACATCAGGGGCTGTGTTTACTATTGGAGGAGGAGCAGTTATATGGAGGAGTATTAAGCAATCTTGTATTGCTGATTCCACCATGGAAGCTGAGTATGTTGCTGCATGCGAAGCTGCCAAAGAGGCTGTTTGGCTCCGCCAATTCTTGGTTGACTTAGAATTGGTTCCTAGTGCGAATAAGCAGATCACTATCTACTGTGACTACAGTGGAGCAGTGGCTAATTCGAAAGAACCAAGAAGTCACAAGAGAGGTAAACACATTGAAAGAAAGTATCATCTTTTAAGGGAGATTGTTCAAAGAGGTGACGTGACGATTACCAAAATCGCGTCAGCAGAAAATCTAGCGGATCCCTTCACAAAGGCTCTACCTCAGAAGAGTTTCGATGGGCATCTAGAGAATATGGGCTTGAGAGATATGACACATTTGCTATAGCGCAAGTGGGAGATTGTAAGGATTATGCTCAATAGCAAGAGTGTAATGTTGTAATTAACAATCTTTTTCATATTAATAAAGTGATTACTGGTTTAACAAATCGTATAACATTTATAGTTTGTATTATAATTGTCAAAGTAAATAATCATAAGGTCTAAAGACTATGGGAAAAGAAAAATTGTTCGTACATCTGGATATGTATGTGGTAGACACAATTCTTTAGTTAGTCTTGAATATTGTTCACAACTTAAGTTAAAGGTTGGGCACCTTTATCTTGTTAAAGTTGTAGAATTCTTTTGCTAGCATTTGAGTGGGATCAAATGAGATATGATGAGTATAAAATCATCGGAGTGTCTTCGAGCAAAAGGATCTAGTGCACTGGGTGCATTGAACTGGATCACAATGAAAAGCTTTATCTAGAACCGTCAATAGATAATAGTCTTTTCATTATCAGGACAATCGGAGGGTCTATCTTAATCCTGAGATAAATGATGGACTTATGGTTGCAAGTGATATCATTTGAGTTATCAATGAGTACGATTATATCACATAGTCTATCCTCGATAGTTTGGTGATATTCATTTGTTAATCGATAGAGGACTTCATTTATAGATATGGACATCGTGGCTCCATTTAATTAAATGAGAGTATAATATCATCATATGGATGTTTTGAGGTAATTGGATATTAAATCTCAACGTTGAGTTTTCAATAGTGTCTATTGAAAACATGGCTTCTGGACAAGTCAAAATATCCAAGTTCAAAACGTGGTCATATGAGTAAATATGGTAACTTGGAGAGTTATAGGCGGTCTATGAACTCTTGGCGATTACTGATATTAATCACGAGGATACACTATCTCCAATATGATTGTCTAGGGTATGAATGAGGAGCATCTTCCTTTTCTATCTTTATTTAAGAGTTCAGTTTTAGCTCTTTAGTGGAATGAGTTAAAATTAATGGATCGGACCTAAGTGAATCATTTGTTGATTGTGATTAGGTTATGTCTATTGAAGCTTAAATTTAGATGGCCCGTCAAGATCCTCAATCCACACGGACTTGCATGGATCACTTGATATATTCTACCGGACCAATTTAAGGGTCCATCTAGAATTGCATTTAATATATTAAGAATATAATTTGCACATTATTTAAGTAATGGGCTGCTCAATTATATTAATATATTAATGAAAGACATGTGGGCTTGTTTCTTTTAGTAAGAATGGGTCTGGTTCACATGTGGGCTTTTTTATTTAAAGTCCAATGGATTAAATGAAATAGGAAAATAATATTAGGCCCATCTTATATATAAGTGGGGCAGCTAGGTTAAGGTTTTGACCTAAAAATATTATTTTGTTTCATTTGTTTTAATTAAATAAGAATTAATTGATTTATTGATTAATTGTTTAATTAAAGAAACAAATCTTTCCTAAAAGTAAAAGACTCGTTTGATAAGTAAATAAATGAATTAGTATTATTTATTTAATCAAATAAGGAGTCTTTTTTATTTAGTCAAATAAAAGAATAAAAATAAAAGAGTTGGATTAGGGTTTGAAGTCTATAAAGTTAAAAAGAATTAGGGTTGAATTTTAGTCACCCTATATAAGTGACATGATGAAATTCGGCCAACCCTAATTAGATACTACATAGAATTCGGCAACCCTAAAGGAAAAAGAAGAAAAATTCGGCCAACCTATATATATGTTCTTATAGGGTTCGGCCACATCAATTAATTGGTGCTTGAGTTTTTATTTTCTTTCTTCTTCTTCTTAATTCTAAGAGAGTTTTTATTCTAGAGAGACAAAAAGGAGTGAAAAATTATTCTTTGATAGTATACAATTGCTTAAACATCAATAAGCTTGTGTATACGATATCGATCTAGGTTCACGCGAGTTTCTATCATAAGATTGTGAACTCAAAAGTGACCGGAATAATTTTGACATTCTTTTGATTATTTTGTGACTAACAAAGAAAAGAAAGTATTTGTTTGGTCCATTCACAGGTTTGCAATTCAAAGGAAAGGGAGACCACGCTCCTAGGTGATCCACGTTCGTGCTCGGATTGAAGGTCTTGCGGATTACCATCGACGTAAGTCAATCGGATCACGCGACAAGAGGTAATTTATTTTTGTTGATATATATGCATGTTTATTGATTAAAAGGGTTTAAGGTTCATAAAGGAAAAATTTTAAAAGTCACTAAATCGTCTTTAGTATCGCTTCCGCTGCGTGTAACAATTTTATTTGTTTATTTTTCCCTACAGATATGCTAACAAAAAGTGTAACGATCGATAAACACGTGAGCAATTTACGGGAAACCTTCGATGTACTAACCAAATATGGCATGAAGCTGAACCCTGCTAAATGTGTATTTGGCATACCATCTGGAAAATTTCTCTGTTATTAAGTGTATTAAAGTGGAATAGAAGTAAACCCCGATAAAATTCGTGCATTAGCCGATATGGTTTCCCCAAAAAAATTTGAAAAAAGTTCAGAAACACACAGGGTGCTTGGTGTCGCTAAATAGATTCATATCCAAATCAACTAACAAATGCTTGCCATTCTTCAGGGCACTTAAAAAAGGTAAAGGAATCGAATGGAATGAAGACTGCGAACAAGCATTCTAGGCTTTGAAAGACTACTTTGGTCGGACACCACTACTCTCAAAGCCAATTCATCGAGAAACACTTTACGCATATCTGTCGGTCACAGAGGTAGCTACAAGTTCGGAGTTAGTCGGGGAAGAATATGGAGTCCAAAAATCGGTGTACTGATCTCTCCAAATATGTTGTATATTTCGGCCCTCATTTCCATATCCTTTGTTTCGTTTTCTTTGCTTTAGCGTCTCTTATGGGCTTTTTGTGTGTAATTGCATTCTTACACCAAACCAAATGATCAAAGAAGATAGCAGAATGCCATAAAGTGCGGGTGAGTGGGGGTCCCTGAACCACACTCCACTCGCACTCTACACTTTCCAATGTGGGAATTCCAGCATTGGAGTGCAGGTCATTGAACTGCACTCCGCTCACACTTTATGAGAAACCCTGGAGCTGAAATTGTGAAAATATGATAAAGTGCGGGTGAAGTGCGGGTCCCTGAACCGCACTCTACACTGTCCATCGTTAGAATTCCAGTGTTGGAGTACGAGTGAGTGTGGGTCATTGAACCGCACTCCACCCGCATTCTGCGTGTGACAGCTTCTGTTTTTCAGCATTTTGAACCTAATTTTGTGTCCTCTATAAAACAGAAAAGGATGGGAACGAACCAAAGGATCTCCCACATCCTCCCATACATATATTTTCAGCAACTTAGTGTAACTTAGCTTTTAGAACACTCTCCCTACCATCCAAATCATCTCTACTCAACCTAAAGGCAAGTATAGAGATTTGGATTCAAGGTTTCAAGGAAGGAGATTATCTTCAAGGGTTTTCTCTCAATCTCTTCTCTTAGTTTTGTATTTGTTTGTAAAAAACATGAGTAGCTAAAATACCCCACTATGGGGTTGATGTTATTTGTTTGATGGATTTTGGGCATTTGTAAATAAACTATATATCTCTATGTTTTGTTCTTTGCTTTGAATGATTTCATTATTGATTTGTTGAGATACACCCTCTTAGCATGTTAATTTGGAATCATTATTTTCTTTACTGAATGGATGGGATTTCCAAAATCCTAGCTCAACAACCGCGTTCTTAAACTAACCTCGAACGGGTGACCGACACTATACACCCTAGGTCGGCATTTGAGAGAGGATTAAAAGCCTTTACTACACACCCTAGGTTGGCTACTTTAACGATTTTATGAGAACTAACCTTCGAGTAAAATTCGGTTGAATAACCTCGAGCTTCATCCAATCTCAAATGGGTGGCCTTTGTTATACACCCTAGGGTGGCCACTTGTGAGGGAATTGGAAGTCATCGCTATAGACCTTAGGATAGCTACATTAGAAACAGGTCGAGCCATAGTTAGATAGATGAGCTTCATGGTTAGAATCCCAATTGAGCAACTAGCCACTGTTGGTTGTTTAGGAGGGATTAATCGCTAGTAGGGGGTTTTCGCTAAATACCCTAGGTTGACCCCTTGCTAGTAGTGTCAAGGGAATCACCATGAATTATGATTGTTTGACTTTGTGTATTTATTGGTATTAATCTTTATTGTGTATATAGTTGTATATTTCCTATTTTAGTTGATTGGTTATAGTTTAGGACACTATGATTGTGGCTATAATTCATGTAATCACCCAAATCATGGGATGTAATTATATCTTGATAATATATATACAATGGAACCTCCTAATGTGGAGGTATCCAATTCTACTCATTTGAATATCTTTGTCATGGTATTAGAGCCCCCATGGCAGTAAATCTTCTGTCTTTTTGATAATTTGGTTTTGTGAGTTTTTTTTTTTTTTTTCTCAAATTTTGATTGTCCAAATACTGCTGTTTTTTTTGTCTTGATCCTTTTCTTTTATAATTTTTTTGCTTGCAGCAGTTCTTGTTTGGAGATATGAAATCTTTTTTTTTTTTTTTTCTGGATCAACTCATGGAAAAAAAAAAGAGATTTCTCTTGTTCAATTCAATGGCAAAAAATATGCCTCTTGGGCATTTCAGTTTCAGATGTATGTTATAGGTAAAGAATTGTGGGGTCATATTGATGGATCCACAGCCAAACCAAGTGATGCCACACAACTTGCTCAGTGGGTAGTGAAGATGCCCAAATCATGAGTTGGCTTTTAGGTTCTGTTGAACCTCATTTCATATTGAATCTGCGTCCCTATAAGATAGTCGAAGAGATATGGGCCTATCTACTTCGAATTTATCAATAGGAAAATTCTGTTCGTCGGTTCCACCTTGAACAAGAACTTGCCCAATTCAACAAGGGAACTTTGTCCATTCAAGAATATTATTCTTCTTTTATGGCTCTATGGACTGAATATACGGAGTTGATTTATATAACAGTAAAATCCACTGCTTTGCCCGATATCAAGCTCTTCACTGAACAAGTTAAAGAGATCAATTTTTGATGCATCTTTGCTCTAATTTTGAGATGGTTAAGTCTAATATACTAAGTCGCTCTCCTTCCCTATCTTTGGATACATGTCTCAACGAGCTCCTTCGTGAAGAACAATGGCGGGCTACACAATCACGCATGGTGGAACAAGCTAATCCAGGCCCTATTGATGTCGCATACATGGCCAGAGGGCGTGCCCAAGGTCTAGATCTAAGCAAGGTTCAATGTTACAGTTGTAAAAAATTTGGGCATCTAGCTGCTCAGTGTAAACAAAAATTTTGCAACTATTGCAAGATAGCGGGGCATATGCTTACGGAATGTCGTAAAAGACCACAAAATCGCTAGACTCGGGCCTTTCAAGCTACTACTAGGGAAATTTCTACTGATGGTGCATTTAGCTCTCCTGTACCGCCTATCTCTGTGTCTTCACAGCCAGCCCCTTATTCTCAAATCACTCAAGAAATGGTCAACCAAATGATTCTTAATGCTTTCTCTGCTTTTCGTGTCTCGGGTAAAAAAATTCCTCCCTCTTCTACTTGGTACTTAGATTCTGGTGCCTCAAATCATATGACATTCTCTTCTCATCATCTTTCTAATTTTAAAAAAATATGATGGAAGTCTTAATGTCCAAACTGCTGATGGAAATAAACTTTCAATTTTATGAATCGGTGATGTTCCTCACTCTTTACCTCTCCGTAATGTTTTTTATTCCCCATCTTTGACTACCAATCTCTTGTCTATAGGACAATTGGTTGATCACAATTGTCAGATTTCATTTTCTCATTCTGGTTGTCTTGTGTAGGATCAGGTGTCAGGGACGGTGATTGCAAAAGGCCCTAAGTGTGGACGTTTGTTCCCTCTTACACTACAACCTGCCAATGGTTTATTGCTTGTTTTCTTTTGTGATGTAACTCAAAATATTGTACAACTGTGGCACAAAAAATTGGGACATCCTAATCCTAAGATATTACATTTTTTATTTACCTCTGGCGTGTTTCCAAATAAATCTAAGGTTTCTCTTATCGATGTTTTATTTGATTGTTCTAGTTGCAAACTAGGTAAAAGTAAAATCATTCCTTTTCCTCATAGTGAGTCAGGATCTACACAATGTTTTGAGATCATTCATAGTGATGTTTGGGGTATTGCACCAATTATCTCTCATGATCAATATAAATATTTTGTTACATTTATTGATGACTATAGCATATTTACATGGGTTTATTTTTTAAAAGCTAAGTCTGAAGTTTTTGATGTTTTTCAAAAGTTTTTAGCATATGTTGAGAACCAATTTTCAGCATCTATTAAAATTTTGCGTTCCGATTCTGGTGATGAATATGTTAGGATTGTGCTCAATAGCAAGAGTGTAATGTTGTAATTAACAATCTTTTTCATATTAATAAAGTGATTTCTGGTTTAACAAATCGTATAGCATTTATAGTTTGTATTATAATTGTCAAAGTAAATAATCATAAGGTCTAAAGACTATGGGAAAAGAAAAATTGTTCGTACATCTGGATATGTATGTGGTAGACACAATTCTTTAGTTAGTCTTGAATATTGTTCACAACTTAAGTTAAAGGTTGGGCACCTTTATCTTGTTAAAGTTGTAGAATTCTTTTGCTAGCATTTGAGTGGGATCAAATGAGATATGATGAGTCTAAAATCATCGGAGTGTCTTCGAGCAAAAGGATCTAGTGCACTGGGTGCATTGAACTGGATCACAATGAAAAGCTTTATCTAGAACCGTCAATAGATAATAATCTTTTCATTATCAGGACAATCGGAGGGTCTATCTTAATCCTGAGATAAATGATGGACTTATGGTTGCAAGTGATATCATTTGAGTTATCAATGAGTACGATTATATCGCATAGTCTATCCTCGATAGTTTGGTGATATTCATTTGTTAATCGATAGAGGACTTCATTTATAGATATGGACATCGTGGCTCCATTTAATTAAATGAGAGTATAATATCATCATATGGATGTTTTGAGGTAATTGGATATTAAATCTCAACGTTGAGTTTTCAATAGTGTCTATTGAAAACATGGCTTCTGGACAAGTCAAAATATCCAAGTTCAAAACGTGGTCATATGAGTAAATATGGTAACTTGGAGAGTTATAGGCGGTCTATGAACTCTTGGCGATTACTGATATTAATCACGAGGATACACTATCTCCAATATGATTGTCTAGGGTATGAATGAGGAGCATCTTCCTTTTCTATCTTTATTTAAGAGTTCAGTTTTAGCTCTTTAGTGGAATGAGTTAAAATTAATGGATCGGACCTAAGTGAATCATTTGTTGATTGTGATTAGGTTATGTCTATTGAAGCTTAAATTTAGATGGCCCACCAAGATCCCCAATCCACACGGACTTGCATGGATCACTTGATATATTCTACCGGACCAATTTAAGGGTCCATCTAGAATTGCATTTAATATATTAAGAATATAATTTGCACATTATTTAAGTAATGAGCTGCTCAATTATATTAATATATTAATGAAAGACATGTGGGCTTGTTTCGTTTAGTAAGAATGACTCTGGTTCACATGTGGGCTTTTTTATTTAAAGTCCAATGGATTAAATGAAATAGGAAAATAATATTAGGCCCATCTTATATATAAGTGGGGCGGCTAGGTTAAGGTTTTGACCTAAAAATATTATTTTGTTTCATTTGTTTTAATTAAATAAGAATTAATTGATTTATTGATTAATTGTTTAATTAAAGAAACAAATCTTTCCTAGGTTCACGCGAGTTTCGATCATAAGATTGTGAACTCAAAAGTGACCGGAATAATTTTGACATTCTTTTGATTGTTTTGTGACTAACAAAGAAAAGAAAGTATTTGTTCGGTCCATTCACAGGTTTGCAATTCAAAGGAAAGGGAGACCACGCTCCTAGGTGATCCACGTTCGTGCTCGGATTGAAGGTCTTGCGGATTACCATCGACGTAAGTCAATCGGATCACGCGACAAGAGGTAATTTACTTTTGTTGATATATATGCATGTTTATTGATTAAAAGGGTTTAAGGTTCATAAAGGAAAAATTTTAAAAGTCACTAAATCGTCTTTAGTATCGCTTCCGCTGCGTGTAACACTTTTATTTGTTTATTTTTCCCTACAGAATATATGTCTAATTCTTTTTAGTCCTATCTACAACAAAAAGGCATCATCTCTCAAAAGACTTGTTCGCATACCTCGCAACAAAATGGGGTTGCTGAAAGAAAAAACCGACATCTCTTAGATATTACCAGATCTTTACTTGTGGAGTCTTTTGTCCCTGCTAGATTTTGGCCCCAAGCATTATCAACTGCTGTGCATTTGATCAATCGATGGCCATCTGTCTCACTTCAACATCAATCTCCATATTTCAGGTTACATAACACACAACCCTCATATGATTATCTACGTCCTTTTGGATGTGTTTGTTTTGTTCATTTGCCATTTTCTGAATGCAACAAGATTTCATCTTAATTTATACAATGTGTTGTTCTCGGATATGCAACTTATCAAAAGGGATATTTATGCTATGATCCAAAACTTCACCGGGTACATGTGTCTCAAAATGTAATTTTCTTTGAAAAACAATATTTTTTCCAAAAGAAATTAGAACCCATGACAACAGACTTTTCATCTATTAAAATATCGCATCTTCCTCCTTCTGATGATGCAAAATCATCTTCTCCAACTCGTTTAAAACCCTGATTAGTGTATTCGAGACGTCCAAGATCTATTACTACATCCTCTGGGCCTCTTGCTTCACCTCCTCCACCAGATCCTGATCAAGCTCCTGCTCTTCGTCGTTCTAACCGAATATCTTGTCCACCAAATTGGTATGGTTTTTCTCACACTTCGTTACTTGCTACACTATCAACTATTTTTATTCCTAACTCTTATTCTCAAGCTGTGAAGCATACATGTTGGCAACAAGCTATGCAGGAAGAGCTCGAAGCCTTTCATAAGAATGATACCTGGGAAATTGTTTCTTGCCCACCTTCTGTGAAGCCCATAGGTTGTTTATGGGTTTACAATATCAAGTTGAAATCTGACGGTTCTTTGGATAGATATAAAGCGCGACTGGTCGCTTTGGGCAATCGCCAAGAGTATGGAGTAGACTATGACGAAACATTTGCCCCGGTCGCAAAAATGCAACTGTTCGAACCATTCTTGCTATATCTGCTTCTCAATCATGGCCGTTATACCAGATGGATGTTAAAAATGCTTTCTTCCATGGAGAGCTTAAAAAGGAGGTATATATGCGTCTTCCACAAGGAATTTCATCGGAGCCACCCAATTCCGTAGCAAGGTTAAAACGTTCTCTTTATGGCTTAAAACAGGCACCCCGAGTGTGGTTAGAAAAATTCCAACGAACTCTACTCTCCATTGGTTTCCGTCAAAGTGCCTATGATGCATCTCTATTTCTTCAACGGTCTTCCACTGGCATTACACTTTTACTGGTTTATGTTGATGATATCATCATTACAGGGACCGATGCAACAATGATACATCACTTGCAAAGCAAGATTAGTAATTCCTTTCACATGAAGGACTTAGGTCCCCTTACTTATTTTTTGGGTTTGCAGGTACATCAATCTAGCAAGGGAATTTTTTTAAATCAAGAGAAATACCTATTAGACATTATCCACCTTGGTGGACTTGAGAATTCTACTCCTGTTGATGCTCCTCTAGAGCTTAATGTCAAGTATTGTTAAGACATTGGTGATCTTCTTCCTGATCCTTCATCTTATAGACAATTGGTTGGTAGTCTTGTTTATTTAACTATCACTCAGCCGGACATTTCCTATGCTATCAATTTGATAAGTCAGTTTATGACTGCCCCAAGACATCTTCACTTGGTTGCTGTGAAACGCATTATTCGCTACCTAATAGGTACTCCTACTAGAGGTCTTTTTTTCCCAGTTGGTAATTCTCTATCACTTGCTGGTTATTCCGACTCCGACTGGGCAGGCTGTCCAGATACTCGTAGATCAACCACAGGCTGGTGTATGTATCTGGGTCAATCCTTAATCTCTTGGAAATGTAAGAAACAAGATAAGGTCTCCAAATCATCAACAGAGGTAGAATATCGTGCCATGTCTTCTGCTTGCTCTGAGATACTTTGGCTTCGAGGTTTATTGTCTGAACTTGGATATGATCAGTCCTCACCAACTTCATTACAAGCTGATAACATGAGTGCAATTCGAATCACCAAAAATCCAGTTTTTCATGAGCGCACAAAGCATATTGATATCGAATTTCATTTTATTCGTGATGAATATATACGCCACACTATTCGCCTTCCATACTTATCATCTGAGCTCCAGCTTGCAGACATATTTACCAAGGCTCTTCCTCGATCCAGACATCAAATGTTAGTTAGCAAATTGATGCTTTTTGATTCTCCAGCATCAATTTGAGCGGGGATGTCAAGGGAATCACCGTGAATTATGATTGTTTGACTTTGTGTATTTATTGGTATTAATCTTGATTGTGTATATAGTTATATATTTCCTATTTTAGTTGATTGGCTATAGTTTAGGACACTATGATTGTGGCTATAATTCATGTAATCACCCAAATCATGGGATGTAATTATATCTTGATAGTATATATACAATGGAACCTCCTAATGTGGAGGTATCCAAATCTACTCATTTGAATATCTTTGTCAAGTAGTACATAGCCAACACTATACACCCTAGGTTGGTTACATTTGTCATAATATGGTTAGTTGAGAGTTTATTGCAGTTGCCTCAATATTTGCTTACGAATCCATTAACTCCGTAGTTCCATCATCATACATTCATCACTCCATTCACATCCCATTTAATTGCATTCATAGTTTAGTTAAAACTAATCTTACAAAAACTAGAGGTATCCAGAAGGCTGACTGAATAGGCCATTGAACTAAGTGAGTTCGACATCAAGTACATCCCTAGAACCTTAATCAAAGGACAAACGGTAGCAGACTTTGTCACAGAATTTATAGAGCCAGTCATGGAAGTGGTAATGGTAATGGCAGAGTAATCCAAGAAAAATTTCCTATAGCAACTTTATATCGATGGTTCATCAAATACACACGGCAGCGGGGCAGGGATATTGGTATCGATCCAGGAAGGAGACTCAATAGAATGTGCCCTATGTTTTGATTTTAAAGCTACCAATAATCAAGCAGAATACGAAGCACTAATAGCAGGTTTGAGAGTATGCATTGCTTTGGGAGCCGACAAGATAGAAATTTTCCGTGACTCCCAAGTAATCGTTAACTAGGTGCTAGATGAGTATCAGGCGAGGGAGGAGAACGTGATTGCCTATCTAGAGTTAACAAAGGGATGATTGGGATGGTTCAAAGAGTTCAAAATCACACAAATCCCAAGAGAAAAAAATGAGCAAGTCGATGCACTAGCCAAGCTAGCCTCAGCAACAGTCAGCATTTGGCCACGAACGGTCCCTATGGCTCATTTTCCCCGACCGAGCATAACTGAACAAGCCAAATTTGGAGTGATCGAAAACAGGCCAGATGACTAGACAGCACCGATTAAATAGTACCTCATTAATAACAGGATGCCCAGTGACCCGTAGAAGCAAAACGACTGAAATACAAAGCTACAAGGTATTCGGTCCTCAGTGGTGAACTATACAGAAGAGGTTTTTCTAAGACACTGCAAAGGTGTGTTGGGCCAGAAGAAGCTGAAGGAATACTAAATGACATATACAGTGGAAATTGCAGGAACCATACTGGGGGTATCAGCTTGGCCCATAAAGCATTAAGGCAAGGGTTTTACTGGCCAACATTGTTCGTCGATGCAAAAAGAATAGCAGCAAGATGCGTAGCATGTCAGAAGGTCACGAACAACATCCGACAACTACCTGAACACCTGCAGAGTATCACTTCCCCTTGGCCGTTCGCCATGTGGGGAATTGACCTCATTGGTCCAATGCTTACGGCAGTCGGAGGAGCAAAGCACGCTATTGTGGTTGTAGATTATTTCACTAAATGTGTGGAAGCCGAACCATTGGTACACATAACTGAAGCAAACACCACCAATTTCGAGAAGAAAAATATCTTGTATAGATTCGGGATACCAAACACCATCATTACTGATAACGAGACGCAATTTGACAACAGAAAGTTCAGGGAGTTATGCAAGAAGTACAGGATCAACAACTATTATGCGTCCCTTACTCATCCACAGACGAACGGGCAGACGGAAGCGGTGAACAAAATAATCAAGCACAACCTAAAAGCCAAGCTCGTTGTCAAGAAAGGGAATTGGGCAGAGAAGCTACCACAGGTGTTATGGGCTTATCGAACCACCGAAAGAAATTCAATAGGTGAGACACCTAACTCCATGGCTTTCGGGGCCGAAGCTGTCATTCCAGTAGAGACAACATTCTCTTCGCCAAGAGTACAACTATTTCAACCTCAGCTCAATATTAGCATGATGAAATATGGGTTAGACGAGTTAGAGGAAAAGAGAGAACACACCCAAATCCGAAATGCAGCTTACCAACAAAGAGTAGCCAGGTATTACAATTCACATGTATGCCTAAGGAGGTTTGCATTCGACAATCTGATACTGAAAAGGGTGTCACCTGGAACCAAAGATAAAGTTGAAGGGTCTCTCACAGATAAGTGGAAAGGGCCATATCACATCATCGGTATAGCAGGGCATGAAGCATATCGCATCGCTCGAGTAAGAGCCGGCGAGCTTCCTCGACCAAGCAACACCCAATACTTAAAGATATACTACCCCTAAGATGTCTTTTAAAGTTCATTTTTTGTTTTTTAGAATTTCTTTCAGCATTTCCCCTTTTTAAATCTTTTCAGAGTTGCAGGAATCAATCATTAATAAAGAGTAATTTATTTCTAAAGTTCTCAAGATACTCATTGGAGTAATTCAGTACCAAAGTGTTCAAGGTGATCAATAAAGAGTAATTTATTACTAAAATACGAGTAACAACCTATAAAATAAAACCGATAGTGTTATCCTTGAAATGAAAATACTATTCGCCACTACGCATGGTTAAAGAACAACAAAGGGAAAATCAATACGATAGTCACCTGACATAGCAAGCAAAGACGAAAATGTCAACACCTTGAGCTAGAAAGATGTTATACCACTAATTGGTGCTCGTCACCTTTGGCGAAGCATGACCCACAGAGATGCGGTTAAAAAGCATTCAAAAACAGCGCTTAGAAACACGTTTATAAAGAAGCGCTAGGGATCAAATAAACTAGCAGCAATAACAATATAAGCAGAAGCAGGAGACGTCCCAATAGTATGCTTAAAAACTTGGTGTATGGTCAGATACGTCCTGACAAACACTGAGTAAGCCAAAAACTCAGCAATGGCAGGTGAAAAAACACAAAGGCATTAAGCCTAAGCCAAAAACTCAACAATGGCAGCTGAATAAACACAAAGGCATTAAGCTTGAGCCAAAAACTCTACAATGGTAGCTAAATAACACAAGGACGCTAAACCCCGGCCAAAGGCAAGCTAAAACCATAGCAGTCGAATAATAAAACACTCAATAGAAAGATAAATTGACTGTATTGTAGGGAAAAATAAACAAATAAAAGTGTTACACGCACCGGAAGCGATACTAAAGACGATTTAGTGACTTTTAAAATTTTTCCTTTATGAACCTTAAACCCTTTTAATCAATAAACATGCATATATATCAACAAAAGTAAATTACCTCTTGTCGCGTGATCCGATTGACTTACGTCGATGGTAATCCGCAAGACCTTCAATCCGAGCACGAACGTGGATCACCTAGGAGCGTGGTCTCCCTTTCCTTTGAATTGCAAACCTGTGAATGGACCAAACAAATACTTTCTTTTCTTTGTTAGTCACAAAACAATCAAAAGAATGTCAAAATTATTCCGGTCACTTTTGAGTTCACAATCTTATGATCGAAACTCGCGTGAACCTAGATCGATATCGTATACACAAGCTTATTGATGTTTAAGCAATTGTATACTATCAAAGAATAATTTTTCACTCCTTTTTGTCTCTCTAGAATAAAAACTCTCTTAGAATTAAGAAGAAGAAGAAAGAAAATAAAAACTCAAGCACCAATTAATTGATGTGGCCGAACCCTATAAGAACATATATATAGGTTGGCCGAATTTTTCTTCTTTTTCCTTTAGGGTTGCCGAATTCTATGTAGTATCTAATTAGGGTTGGCCGAATTTCATCATGTCACTTATATAGGGTGACTGAAATTCAACCCTAATTCTTTTTAACTTTATAGACTTCAAACCCTAATCCAACTCTTTTATTTTTATTCTTTTATTTGACTAAATAAAAGACTCCTTATTTGATTAAATAAATAATACTAATTTATTTATTTACTTATCAAACAAGTCTTTTACTTTTAGGAAAGATTTGTTTCTTTAATTAAACAATTAATCAATAAATCAATTAATTCTTATTTAATTAAAACAAATGAAACAAAATAATATTTTTAGGTCAAAACCTTAACCTAGCCGCCCCACTTATATATAAGATGGGCCTAATGTTATTTTCCTATTTCATTTAATCCATTGGACTTTAAATAAAAAAGCCCACATGTGAACCAGACCCATTCTTACTAAAAGAAACAAGCCCACATGTCTTTCATTAATATATTAATATAATTGAGCAGCCCATTACTTAAATAATGTGCAAATTATATTCTTAATATATTAAATGCAATTCTAGATGGACCCTTAAATTGGTCCGGTAGAATATATCAAGTGATCCATGCAAGTCCGTGTGGATTGGGGATCTTGGCGGGCCATCTAAATTTAAGCTTCAATAGACATAACCTAATCACAATCAACAAATGATTCACTTAGGTCCGATCCATTAATTTTAACTCATTCCACTAAAGAGCTAAAACCGAACTCTTAAATAAAGATAGAAAAGGAAGATGCTCCTCATTCATACCCTAGACAATCATATTGGAGATAGTGTATCCTCGTGATTAATATCAGTAATCGCCAAGAGTTCATAGACCGCCTATAACTCTCCAAGTTACCATATTTACTCATATGACCACGTTTTGAACTTGGATATTTTGACTTGTCCAGAAGCCATGTTTTCAATAGACACTATCGAAAACTCAACGTTGAGATTTAATATCCAATTACCTCAAAACATCCATATGATGATATTATACCCTCATTTAATTAAATGGAGCCACGATGTCCATATCTATAAATGAAGTCCTCTATCGATTAACAAATGAATATCACCAAACTATCGAGGATAGACTATGCGATATAATCGTACTCATTGATAACTCAAAATGATATCACTTGCAACCATAAGTCCATCATTTATCTCAGGATTAAGATAGACCCTCCGATTGTCCTGATAATGAAAAGACTATTATCTATCGACGGTTCTAGATAAAGCTTTTCATTGTGATCCAGTTCAATGCACCCAGTGCACTAGATCCTTTTGCTCGAAGACACTCCGATGATTTTAGACTCATCATATCTCATTTGATCCCATCAAATGCTAGCAAAAGAATTCTACAACTTTAACAAGATAAAGGTGCCCAACCTTTAACTTAAGTTGTGAACAATATTCAAGACTAACTAAAGAATTGTGTCTACCACATACATATCCACATGTACGAACAATTCTTCTTTTCCCATAGTCTTTAGACCTTATGATTATTTACTTTGACAATTATAATACAAACTATAAATGCTATACGATTTGTTAAACCAAAAATCACTTTATTAATATGAAAAAGATTGTTAATTACAACATTACACTCTTGCTATTGAGCATAATCCTAACAATCTCCCACTTGCGCGATAGCAAATGTGTCATATCTCTCAAGCCCATATTCTCTAGATGCCCATCGAAACTCTTCTGAGGTAGAGCCTTTGTGAAGGGATCCGCTAGATTTTCCGCTGACGCGATTTTGGTAATCGTCACGTCACCTCTTTGAACAATCTCCCTTAAAAGATGATACTTTCTTTCAATGTGTTTACCTTTCTTGTGACTTCTTGGTTCTTTCGAATTAGCCACCGCTCCACTGTTGTCACAGTAGATAGTGATCTGCTTATTCGCACTAGGAACCACTTCTAAGTCAATCAAGAATTGGCGTAGCCAAACAGCCTCTTTGGCAGCTTCGCATGCAGCAACATACTCAGCTTCCATGGTGGAATCAGCAATACAAGATTGCTTGATACTCCTCCATATAACTGCTCCTCATCCAATAGTAAACACAGCCCCTGATGTGGATTTTCTGGAGTCAGAATCTGATTGGAAATCAGAATTTGTATACCCAACGGGAACCAAATCCCCTCCAGAGTATACAAGCATATTATCTCTCGTTCTCTTAAGATACTTGAAATACGTCGACTACCGTCCAAGCACAGTCCAGTTTCGATTGAAACCTCGCTAACCAGTGCCTACCAAGAAACAAATATCTCAGTCTAGTAGCGTAGCATTGTGCTACATGAGACTTCCAACTGCCGAGGCATATGGAACTCTACTCATGAATTGCTCTTCATGCTCATTCTTAGGAACTTGTTCCTTGGAAAGCTTGATTCCTTGTCTGAAAGGTAACATACCTTTCTTGGAATCCTGCATGGAAAACCTAGACAAGATTTTGTCTATGTATGAGGCTTGGGATAATGCAATCGTTCTATTCTTTCTATCCCTTATTACTTGGATACCTAGAATAAAACTTGTTTCTCCTAAGTCCTTCATATCAAATTGTTTTGCTAACCATTCTTTTACTGATGTTAATACACCTACATCGTTTCCAATGAGTAGTATGTCATCAACATAAAGAATCAGGAAAACCAACTTGTCGCCTTTAATTCTTTTGTATACACAAGGTTCGTCAGGATTCTGAATAAATCCAAAACCTTTGACAGCTTGATCAAACCTTATGTTCCAGGATCTGGATGCTTGCTTTAATCCATATATGGATTTCTACAACTTGCATACCTTATCCACTTGGTCCTTTTCAATGAATCCCTCTGGTTGCATCATGTAGATGCTTTCGTCAAGACTTCCATTTAGGAAAGCTGTCTTGACGTCCATTTGCCAAATCTCTAAATCTAAAGATACTGCAATGGATAAGAGTATCCTAATGGATTTAAGCATGGCCACAGGAGAGAAGGTTTCCTCGTAATCGATACCTTCTTTCTGTGTATACCCTTTAGCTACCAATCTAGCTTTAAAGGTTTACACCTTTCCATCCATACCTCTTTTCCTCTTGTATACCCACTTGCACCAAATGGGTTTTATCCCTTTAGGCAAGTCTACAAGGGACCAGACTTTGTTATCGAACATAGATTCAATCTCGGATTGCATTGCCTTTTGCCAATGGCGACTATCAACATCCTCCATAGCTTCCTTGTACGTATAGGGATCATCGTCGTCCGGGAGATTCTCCACTGATTCTCCCAGACCGATGTATCTTTCGGGTTGTGTTCGAACCCTCCCACTACTACGAGGAATGGTAGGTTGTTGATCTTGTGTTGGATCGGAACTTACAATTGGGTTAGGTTGTGCAACCTCTCGTGGAATTGTATCTCCTGACATCTCATTCAGGACAATTCTACTTCTAGGCACAAAATCATTCATATAGTCCTTTTCTAGAAATTTAGCATTTGTCGAAACAAATACTTTAAGGTCTGAAGGACTATAGAAATAATATCCTTTAGTTTCTTTTCGATACCCTACAAATATACATGTTTCTGAACGTGACTCCATCTTTTCTGTCTTTCCCTTTAACACATGCGCAGGACAACCAAATATCCTTAAGTGTTGTAAACTAGGTTTGCGCCCAGTCCACAACTCATGCGGTGTTTTAGGAACAGACTTAGATGGTACATCGTTTAGAATGTATATAGCAGTTTGTAAAGCATATCCCCAAAAAGAAATAGGAAGCGTTGAATAACTCAACATAGATCTAACCATATCCAAAAGAGTTCTATTTCTCCTTTCTGCTACCCCATTCTGTTGAGGTGTACCTGGTGCAGAAAACTAAGAAACTATCCCATTATCAATAAGATATTGCTGAAACTCACCGATAGATATTCTCCACCACGATCAGATCTCAAGATTTTTATGTGTTTCTCAAGCCGATTTTCCACTTCAGCTTTGAATGCTTTGAACATGTCAAAAGCATCCGACTTTTGTCTCATGAGATACACATAACCAAATCTTGAGTAATCATCCGTGAAGGTGATGAAGTACTCATATCCACCTCTAGCTTGAATGCTCACAGGTCCACATACATCAGTGTGTATCAATCCTAAACATTCAGTGGCTCTTGCACCTTTGGCAGAGAACGTCCTTTTGGTCATTTTATCTTCCAAACAAGATTCACAAGTTGGTAGATCATCAACCTTTAAGTCACTTAAAGGTCCGTCACTTACCAATCTTTTAATCCTATTAAGGTTAATATGACCCAAGCGTAAATGCCAAAGGTAGGTTTCATCTGTTGATAATTTTACTCTTTTATGATTAGGTTCCGTTATTTCTGTGTCTAACGAGTGAGAGATATTTCTATGCAAAAAGTATAGACCGTTTTCCAATGTACCTTGGCAAATAATTTTGTCATTCTTACTAATAATAAAACTTTATTAAAAGTAACCGAATATCCAAATTTATTCAAACAAGAAACTGAAATTAAATTCCTCTTGAATTGAGGTACATAATAAACGTCTATTAAATCTAAATGCCTTCTAGAATCCAAATAAACTCTAATATCTCCCACTGCACTTGCAGACACTAACGTTCCGTTGCCCAAGCGCAAATTGATTTCATTCTTACTCAGCTTTCTCCTTTCTTGAAACCCCTGCAAGGAATAACAAACATGATTAGTGGCTCCTGAGTCTATGATCCAAGAATCTGTAGAATCAGCCAAAAAAAATGTTTCTAGATAATTCAAATTACCTTCTTCCTTCTTGTTCTGGGACTTTGGGCAATTTCTCTTCCAATGTCCCTTTTCACCACAAAGGAAGCATTTTCCTTTGATCTTGGTTACTTTCTTGGTCTCCTTCTTGATAGGCCCAAGTTGCTTTTTCTTCTGTTGTTTCTTGACCTTTTGACGGGCCTTAACAGTAGCAACTTTACCAACCATATGAATCTCTTGACCTTTGCCTTTCACAAGGATCTTTTCAGCACTTTGAACATCTTGCATCAGGCCTTGTAAGGTGTATTCCTTTTGTTCAAAGTGTAGTCCAATTTGAACTGATCAAAGGAATCTGACAATGAATTGACAACCATATCAATCTTTGTCTCACCATCTATCTCAGCGCCATGCAGTTCAGCAATGTTGAGATGTGCTATGACTTTCATCATGTGATCTTTCACAGCCTGTCCAGGTTTCATCCTAAGATTCATAAAAGCAGTCACTGCCTCTCTCTTAGTCGTCCTAGACTTTATAGCAAACATCTCCTCTAGAGACATCATTATATCAGCAGCGGACTCCATTCCTTCATGCTGCTGTTGCAACACGTCGGAGATAGTGGCCATAATGTAACATTTTGCCATATCATCTGAAGTCTTCCACTGCTCATACTCATCTCTACACATTATGCTTGATTCATTATTAGGAGCAGGTGGTTTAGGAGTAGTTAGAACAAACTTATGTTTTTCACTTTGCAGTATCAACCCAATTTTCCTTTTCCATGTGACATAATTATCTCCAGTTAAAGTGTTATCTTTCAGGATGTTCATAAGTGATGGGGTCATGATTTCTGAATAAAACAAAACATATATAAGTAAATAATCATGATAAAGCACTTTTAAATATGTATCTTGAATTAAATAAATAACTCAATCATAAAATTCAACGGTGATCTAACACCTATAAATGTTACGCCTCCTTTGGGAGTTCGCACCATTTACTAGTTAGACTAGGTCCCACCTAATTGTTAATATAACAACCAGCGTTTTCAATTTTAGCCTTGCAATTTTACTGACAAGAACTCTTGGGAGGATATCAATAAAATTACATTGAGTGTGTTACCAAGATATCGACCCTCAATTTTCTCTCACGAAAATCCCTCCTTGGGGAGTAGATCTCGTTTGAGTCCATTGTCTAGTCTATCCTTGTAAGGAAGTATGTTGCTAAATTCCATTCATGGACGCCCCTTGGGGGGATTACCAATAAATAATAAAGCTCAACTAACCTTGGAGGCCATAGGTGTTACCAAAACACCTTCTCCCACTCAATTATTTAAGGCGTGTGATTAAATCCCATAGAATGATTTACCGAGTTATCTAGATGCCAATTTAGATACCTAAATCATTCAATGCATGTTCATACCAAAAGAGATATATGCGTGGCACTCCTATTCTATATGTCATGTTATCATACAATAACAAATATTGTAATATTTAAGCATAAATTAAATAGCAACAATTTTGGCCCATCCTAGAATAACAAGTAAATTACAATTTCTCAGGAATACAAGATCTTCAGGTGGCCCATCAACCATACGCTCATCCTTCGGCCTTCTCCCATGGGCGTGCGCAGCCCACAACCCCACAAAGGGGCTGCCTTGCGCAGCCCATAAGGCCACACTAGGCTGCCATGCACAGCCCACCAAAGTTTGGGCTTGTCATGTGCAGCCCAATCCACTCCTAGGGTGCGCACGGTGCTAGTACTTGGTTCCGGTTGCTTCGTTTTGCTTCGTGTCTTCGAATCTCCAAGACCTAAATATATTACGGCAGTATATATATAATAAATACTGCAGTATTAATTTTTTTTTTTTTTTTATTCACTGCAGTATTTTTACAAACCAAAAACTGCACATACTAAAAATAAATAAAAAAAAAACTGCAGTAACCCTAAAAAAATACTGCACATATATATAAAAAAAAATAAAACCTAGCAATCTACCAAGAAGGAATTATGGCGATAATAGACCACCCTTCTTGTTACAACTCCGAAACAAAAATTACATTGAAAATCTAGGGCCAAAATCGAGCAATAACAAACCACATAAAATATATATAAATCCATACATCACATGTAATTATATATTTGAATACCTAGAGTGCCATCTCTTTCTAAACATGCATAATCACAATAAAAAGAAATAGATCCACGTATATATACGTTAATTAATTAAAAGGGTTCAACCTAGGCTCTGATACCAATTGTAGGGAAAAATAAACAAATAAAAGTGTTACACGCAGCGGAAGCGATACTAAAGACGATTTAGTGACTTTTAAAATTTTTCCTTTATGAACCTTAAACCCTTTTAATCAATAAACATGCATATATATCAACAAAAGTAAATTACCTCTTGTCGCGTGATCCGATTGACTTACGTCGATGGTAATCCGCAAGACCTTCAATCCGAGCACGAACGTGGATCACCTAGGAGCGTGGTCTCCCTTTCCTTTGAATTGCAAACCTGTGAATGGACCAAACAAATACTTTCTTTTCTTTGTTAGTCACAAAACAATCAAAAGAATGTCAAAATTATTCCGGTCACTTTTGAGTTCACAATCTTATGATCGAAACTCGCGTGAACCTAGATCGATATCGTATACACAAGCTTATTGATGTTTAAGCAATTGTATACTATCAAAGAATAATTTTTCACTCCTTTTTGTCTCTCTAGAATAAAAACTCTCTAGAATTAAGAAGAAGAAGAAAGAAAATAAAAACTCAAGCACCAATTAATTGATGTGGCCGAACCCTATAAGAACATATATATAGGTTGGCCGAATTTTTCTTCTTTTTCCTTTAGGGTTGCCGAATTCTATGTAGTATCTAATTAGGGTTGGCCGAATTTCATCATGTCACTTATATAGGGTGACTAAAATTCAACCCTAATTCTTTTTAACTTTATAGACTTCAAACCCTAATCCAACTCTTTTATTTTTATTCTTTTATTTGACTAAATAAAAAAGACTCCTTATTTGATTAAATAAATAATACTAATTTATTTATTTACTTATCAAACAAGTCTTTTACTTTTAGGAAAGATTTGTTTCTTTAATTAAACAATTAATCAATAAATCAATTAATTCTTATTTAATTAAAACAAATGAAACAAAATAATATTTTTAGGTCAAAACTTTAACCTAGCCGCCCCACTTATATATAAGATGGGCCTAATATTATTTTCCTATTTCATTTAATCCATTGGACTTTAAATAAAAAAGCCCACATGTGAACCAGACCCATTCTTACTAAAAGAAACAAGCCCACATGTCTTTCATTAATATATTAATATAATTGAGCAGCCCATTACTTAAATAATGTGCAAATTATATTCTTAATATATTAAATGCAATTCTAGATGGACCCTTAAATTGGTCCGGTAGAATATATCAAGTGATCCATGCAAGTCCGTGTGGATTGGGGATCTTGGCGGGCCATCTAAATTTAAGCTTCAATAGACATAACCTAATCACAATCAACAAATGATTCACTTAGGTCCGATCCATTAATTTTAACTCATTCCACTAAAGAGCTAAAACTGAACTCTTAAATAAAGATAGAAAAGGAAGATGCTCCTCATTCATACCCTAGACAATCATATTGGAGATAGTGTATCCTCGTGATTAATATCAGTAATCGCCAAGAGTTCATAGACCGCCTATAACTCTCCAAGTTACCATATTTACTCATATGACCACGTTTTGAACTTGGATATTTTGACTTGTCCAGAAGCCATGTTTTCAATAGACACTATTGAAAACTCAACGTTGAGATTTAATATCCAATTACCTCAAAACATCCATATGATGATATTATACTCTCATTTAATTAAATGGAGCCACGATGTCCATATCTATAAATGAAGTCCTCTATCGATTAACAAATGAATATCACCAAACTATCGAGGATAGACTATGCGATATAATCGTACTCATTGATAACTCAAATGATATCACTTGCAACCATAAGTCCATCATTTATCTCAGGATTAAGATAGACTCTCCGATTGTCCTGATAATGAAAAGACTATTATCTATTGACGGTTCTAGATAAAGCTTTTCATTGTGATCCAGTTCAATGCACCCAGTGCACTAGATCCTTTTGCTCGAAGACACTCCGATGATTTTAGACTCATCATATCTCATTTGATCCCACTCAAATGCTAGCAAAAGAATTCTACAACTTTAACAAGATAAAGGTGCCCAACCTTTAACTTAAGTTGTGAACAATATTCAAGACTAACTAAAGAATTGTGTCTACCACATACATATCCAGATGTACGAACAATTCTTCTTTTCCCACAGTCTTTAGACCTTATGATTATTTACTTTGACAATTATAATACAAACTATAAATGCTATACGATTTGTTAAACCAGAAATCACTTTATTAATATGAAAAAGATTGTTAATTACAACATTACACTCTTGCTATTGAGCATAATCCTAACATGTATAAATAGATGAAAAGTTCACGTTTACAAAACAGCGAGAATGATTATAGTTAATAAAGCCAATAAAACTATGTATCCACCGGACTAGCGGCATCCTCTTCATCATCAATCTCTTCCTCAGACGGCCAGACAACTTTTTCATCCCCCACTGGCATAAAAGGTTCATAATCTCGACCAAGAACAGGCCCGAACTCTGGCTCATCACCAGTACTGGTGAGGCTCCCTTTCCTCCCAGAATAGTACGTGCTGAACACACTCTTCGAAGAGACCTCAAGATGCATCGGGTGAGGCTCGATTCTCGTATAGCAATAGTGAACCTTCCACCTTTTTATCTGGTCTTTAATCGAGCCCACTGCGCCATCCATATGCAATTTCAGAGACTTGTCAAAACGTCTCAATGCCTTCTCATTCGAATGGTCCTTCATTGTAAAGAATTTTTTTCACTGCCTCATGCCACACTCAAATTCCCGCAGAAGGAGTTCATCGTATGTAGGGGATCTCTTAAACCGATCGATAGCCTGGACTTCGAGCTCATCCTTTAAATCTCAGAAGATGGCCTCACTCGACACTTGCTGGTTTCTCAGGTCCTCAGATTCCCGTTCAGCCTTCTCCCTAGCCTCTTCGGCCATTCTCTCAGCTTCCATCCGAGCTACGAGCGAATCTTGGCTCACAGACAGATGACCTTTCAAAATCCTGATCTCTTCTTCAGCCAAAGAAAATTTTTCTTCAGCAACCAGACAGGCGGCCAAAGAACCATCAGTTGATTCCCTCGCTTGAGCAAGCTGCTGCGAAATCGATTCTTCAAAACTCATTTTCTTAGTCGCTAGGCAGGACACTTGCTCTCGCAAATTCTTATTCTCTGAAGAAACCGCATTCCCACGCCTATAATTGTCAGCCATCTCAAACATCATCTGGGAAAAAATGGATGAAACATAATGCAAAATATATATGCAGCAGAAGGAAGATGTGACACAATTTTGGGCTTACTAATGAATGGCAATTAAAAAAGAATTCCATATTTATGTTGCATTATTTACTTTTCACATGCTTCTAACCTTGCCCAACATAAACATCATTTTGGACCAGATGCGACAAAATCTCGAGATCAGAGAAATCTGAAATGGAAACTAAACCGGAAGTTTGGCCCTATAAGCAAAAGCAGTGCCATGCCTCTCATGCATATCCTCAAGGCCTGGTGCCAATGCTGATGGACCAGGCAAGTCTAAATGAGCAAGAGTACCCGCCGGCTAAACAGACGGACCTGCTGAAGTAGGGGTGTAAATATTTGGATTTGGTGGAACGGAAGTAGTAGCAGATACATTAGGATCTTGAGGAACAAAGGTTGAAGCTTCTAGATTGATAGATGAATGAAGGGATGTTCGGATCTTGTGAAACCTGGGTGGACTCAGTAACTTCGACTTCAGAGGGAATGAACTTCTAATGTTGCCTCTTCTGTCAGAGTAGTCTCGGTAAGCCCAGGCTCGTCACCCCCTTCTTCATCCGAAGAAATCATGTATTGCACCACCCTTGATTCCTTCTTAACGGGGCGAGTAGAATGTTTAGGAGCGCTCTCAGCTACCCGCTTTCCCCAATTAGTCTTGGGGGTCAGGTCACTGGCTGGATCCTCCAGAGTTTCTAGGTCATTAGCATCGAAGATAGGAACATCTTCACTAGCCCTTGAAGTGCCAACTAGCTCTTTGCCTTTTCAGCTGGGTGTACGTCTCGTAGTCACTTCCTGAGTTGTTTGTTGTTGGTCAATTTCAACAGGTTGATCAGGGTTGTCGCCCACGTCCTTGCTATCTACAGAGTCATCAGCATCTGGGGTTGCAACTCCCTCCTTGGCCAATCCATCAACGTGCCTTTAACTAATAACCTCGAAGTTCTTCACTGCTCGAGCCTCCGAATCGCATACCACATCAAATTCATTCATTGCGAGAAAGATTAAAGTGTCATCGATAATGATAGAAAGCCAAACTTCAGATGTGGAGAAGTAAACTTGCAGCGCTTCAGGCATGCAGGCGAGGGAAAAGCCTCTCCTTAATAATTTTTCATCATTCAAAAGGAATGGTTCACCTCTTTCGGCCAAAGGAAGCGTAACTACATTGGCGAGATGAGAAATCTCATCATTCAGCAAAACTGGTAATGTTTTCGACCAGGTATCCGAGGACGTGAAGTGTCTTAGGACACTCCTCGCCAAGAGATTTCGGCGAACGCTAGCGATTGCATCTTTTCCCCATGCACGGCTGATAAAAAACCAGCTGTTCTTCTAACATTTATTTGAAGACGACAAACCCTAGATGAAACCTTTCTTCTTTTCATCGTCTGAGGTCTCCACTAGACCTGGATTCACCGCGCCCTTGGGAATCCTGTTCTCCATAACATAAGAGAGGAGAAAATAAGTCCCATCGTGCCCTAATGGTCTGAGTGTATAGAGGTGACAAATCTCACGGGGAGAAAGAGACCCATAACCCTTCAATTTCCACATTAGACATAGGCACATGAGAATCCTATATCTATTGGGAGCTAATTGGGTAGGTTCGAGCTTAGCATCTACGAGGAATCTCGCGATAAAAGGCTGAAGGGGGAGGGTGATCCCACAGCTAAATATCTGACCATAAAAGGCGACTGTATTTTGAGGAGGATTCCATATAGCCCGATCGCCAGGAAGTATTAGATTCACGGTGTTAGGAATATCAAATCGACGCTTGCACTTTTAGAGCTGTTGCTCTCCAACAACATTTACCTCACTATCAAACGTACTCGGGCGATTAAAAGAAAAATGTAGTCTATTTCGCTGATGATCCTCAACATCAGAGTCCAATATCGTCTGGGTGTCGACTAGGGGTACCTTGGGAACCTTTGGTGCCCTTTATTTCCTACCATTGGCTTTTGAAGATTTAGTCATCTCTGAGGAATCACTATCAAAAGATGAAGCATGAGAGAGATCATGAACAGTTATTTCATGAACAGTAGGGATATAAAAGGAAATAGGAACGGTGGAACTTAGGTCAAAATTACGTATCAACAATTCAATTTTGTCCGCAGTATTCTTATCACCAAGTCCCAAGGCCCACATCATTTGATTAAAAATCAAAGAATGCTGAAAGAGATCCATAGGAAGTCACCAGAAAAAACCCATTAGATGAGGGATGCGCAAATAGTCTGGTGAGGTGAGCAAGAGAGCACAGTTGAAGATCTCAAATTGTTAGGCAGTTGAAACGGAAAGGCAGAAAGGAGAAACGCCGAGGAACTCGATGTCGGAGATAGAGGAGAACGAAAGCTTCTTTTTTGAGGTTTTAGCAAAAGAGAAAGAGAGAGAGTCGGGAATGCTATGAAAGAGGATAACTGAAACGATACGGTGCCTTTAAAGTAGGGAGGTTTTCAAAATTCAAAAAATAAATTTTAGATATAATGATGAAAAATGCTGTGGCACGGGGCGGTGATTCAACTACCCACTAAAAAATAGACACGTGGCGACCTAGGGAACGTCTTACAGTCAGAACGTCATTCTGACATCAAGTCGTGTGTTTTTCAAAAAAGAAACTTGTGGCTAAAACGAAGCGTACTGTAACATTTGAGATTAGCAACCCAAGGCCACGTGGATAAAAAGAAGAGAAACTGATGAATGGAAGAAGCAGGAAAGAAATCTTCAAAGAATTTTTCCAAAAACAAAATGTGAAGTACGATATAAATACTGCTTGCAGGAACAAAGAAGACAAAGGGGATTGTCTTTCTATTCAGCTCAAAGTATTTATAGAGGTATTGTTGTATATATATTTTTGACTTAGGGACACGTCAGCAATTTATACCAGAAGCACGTGAGAATAGGTCCGATTCATACATTCGAAACGGTTAACGGATGGAGTATTGACCAAAATGCCACATCAGCAAAAGTCAACAAATTAAATGTACTCGCTGGATAAGTCAGTTTGTAGCCAAAGACCATGTTCGCTATAACTCCTACTCGCCTCGAAACAAATGATGTATTCGTCGCAAGCCTTGCTCAACAAAGCTTTACTCGACAAAGCTTTACTCGGCAAATAAAAGCAAATTACTTTGTTACCGACGCAAGAATCCAGTCAAATGAAGGCTCCCAGATTCAGATCCTAGTAAGGAAATATGTTTATTCCCTCTCGAAACAAAAGAAGTTTAAATAGGAAAGGACTTAAGACTTCCAGGAAACTAGACGTTAAGCTAAAAATGAATCCTAATCAGCCAACAAGACTGAAATCCGAAAGCAACTCTGTTTGGAATCCGCCACTTGCACGGCAGCAGAACAAAGGAACCCTAGTTCACTTGTTATAAATAGAACTATGTAATCTACGGAAAGGGGGTTCCAAATTCTAGAGAGTTGAGAGTTAATATATGAGAGAAGAAACATCCAAAGTGTAAACTAAAGAGAAGATCATAGTATTATTTTCCTGCCCTCAAAAGGTGTCGTGGTTTTTTTTTTCCCATTTTATGGTTTTCCACGTAAAACTTGTTTTCTTGCATGCTTTATTTACATTATTGTCTTGGTTAAACGTGTTAGGATTATGCTCAATAGCAAGAGTGTAATGTTGTAATTAACAATCTTTTTCATATTAATAAAGAGATTTCTGGTTTAACAAATCGTATAGCATTTATAGTTTATATTATAATTGTCAAAGTAAATAATCATAAGGTCTAAAGACTATGGGAAAAGAAGAATTGTTCGTACATCTGGATATGTATGTGGTAGACACAATTCTTTAGTTAGTCTTGAATAATGTTCACAACTTAAGTTAAAGGTTGGGCACCTTTATCTTGTTAAAGTTGTAGAATTCTTTTGCTAGCATTTGAGTGGGATCAAATGAGATATGATGAGTCTAAAATCATCGGAGTGTCTTCGAGCAAAAGGATCTAGTGCACTGGGTGCATTGAACTGGATCACAATGAAAAGCTTTATCTAGAACCGTCAATAGATAATAGTCTTTTCATTATCAGGACAATCGGAGAGTCTATCTTAATCCTGAGATAAATGATGGACTTATGGTTGCAAGTGATATCATTTGAGTTATCAATGAGTACGATTATATCGCATAGTCTATCCTCGATAGTTTGGTGATATTCATTTGTTAATCGATAGAGGACTTCATTTATAGATATGGACATCGTGGCTCCATTTAATTAAATGAGAGTATAATATCATCATATGGATGTTTTGAGGTAATTGGATATTAAATCTCAACGTTGAGTTTTCGATAGTGTCTATTGAAAACATGGCTTCTGGACAAGTCAAAATATCCAAGTTCAAAACGTGGTCATATGAGTAAATATGGTAACTTGGAGAGTTATAGGCGGTCTATGAACTCTTGGCGATTACTGATATTAATCACGAGGATACACTATCTCCAATATGATTGTCTAGGGTATGAATGAGGAGCATCTTCCTTTTCTATCTTTATTTAAGAGTTCAGTTTTAGCTCTTTAGTGGAATGAGTTAAAATTAATGGATCGGACCTAAGTGAATCATTTGTTGATTGTGATTAGGTTATGTCTATTGAAGCTTAAATTTAGATGGCCCGCCAAGATCCCCAATCCACACGGACTTGCATGGATCACTTGATATATTCTACCGGACCAATTTAAGGGTCCATCTAGAATTGCATTTAATATATTAAGAATATAATTTGCACATTATTTAAGTAATGGGCTGCTCAATTATATTAATATATTAATGAAAGACATGTGGGCTTGTTTCTTTTAGTAATAATGGGTCCGGTTCACATGTGGGCTTTTTATTTAAAGTCCAATGGATTAAATGAAATAAGAAAATAATGTTAGGCCCAATCTTAATCAAGTGGGGTGGCAAGATTAAAATCTTAACCTAAAATATTATTTTGTTTCATTTGTTTTAATTAAATAAGAATTAATTAATTTATTGATTAATTGTTTAATTAAAGAAACAAATCTTTCCTAAAAGTAAAAGACTTGTTTGACAAGGAAATAAATAAATTAGTTTTATTTATTTAATCAAATAAGGAGTCTTTTTATTTTGTCAAAATAAAAGAATAAAAATCAAGGAGTTCGATTAGGGTTTGAAGTCTTTTATGTTGAAAAGAATTAGGGTTGAATTTAAGTCACCCTATATAAGTGACATTATAGAATTCGACCAACCCTAATCTTAGACTACATAGAATTCGGCAACCCTAAAGGAAAAAGAAGAAAAAATTCGGCTAACCTATATATGTGTTCTTATAGGGTTCGGCCACCACAATCTATGGTGCTTGAGTTTTTTATTTCTTTCTTCTTCTTCTTAATTCCAAGAGAGAGTTTTTATTCTAAAAAGACAAAAGAGAGTGTGAAATTATTCTTTGATAGTATACTATTGCTTAATCATCAATAAGCTTGTATATACGATATCGATCTAGGTTCACGCGAGTTTCGATCATTAGATTGAGAACTCAAAAGTGACCGGAATAATTTTTGACATTCTTTTGATTGTTTTGTGACTAACAAAGAAAAGAAAGTTTTTTGTTTGGTCCATTCACAGGTTTGCAATTCAAAGAAAAGGGAGACCACGCTCCTAGGTGATCCACGTTCGTGCTCGGATTGAAGGTCTTGCGGATTACCATCGACGTAAGTCAATCGGATCACGCGACAAGAGGTAATTTACTTTTGTTGATATATATGCATGTTTATTGATTAAAAGGGTTTAAGGTTCATAAAGGAAAAATTTTAAAAGTCACTAAATCGTCTTTAGTATCGCTTCCGCTGCGTTTACCACTTTTATTTATTATTTTTCCCTACAATTGGTATCAGAGCCTAGGTTGAACCCTTTTAATTAATTAACGTATATATACGTGGATCTATTTCTTTTTATTGTGATTATGCATGTTTAGAAAGAGATGGCACTCTAGGTATTCAAATATATAATTACATGTGATGTATGGATATATATATGTTTTATGTGGTTTGTTATTGCTCGATTTTGGCCCTAGATTTTCAATGTAATTTTTGTTTCGGAGTTGTAACAAGAAGGGTGGTCTATTATCGCCATAATTCCTTCTTGGTAGATTGCTAGGTTTTATTTTTTTTTATATGTGTAGTATTTTTTTAGGGTTACTGCAGTTTTTTTTTGTTTTTTTTTTAGTATGTGCAGTTTTTTGTTTGTAAAATACTGCAGTGAATAAAAAAAAAAAAATTAATACTGCAGTATTTATTATATATATACTGCCGTAATATGTTAAGGTCTTGAAGATTCGAAGACACGAAGCAAAACGAAGCAACCGGAACCATGAACGAGCACCGTGCACACCCTAGGAGTGGATTGGGCTGCGCATGGCAAGCCCAAGCTTGGTGGGCTGCGCACGGCAGCCCTGGAGTCCTCATGGGCTGCACACGGCAGCCCCTTAGTGGGGTTGTGAGTTGTGCTCGCCCGTGGGTTGGGCCGAAGGATGAGCGTATGGTTGATGGGCCACCTGAAGATCTTGTATTCCTGACAAATTGTAATTTACTTGTTTTTCTAGGATGGGCCAAAGTTGTTGCTATTTAATTTATGCTTAAATATTACAATATTTGTTATTGTATGATAACATGACATATTGAATAGGAGTGCCACGCATTTATCTCTTTTTGGTATGAACATGCATTGAATGATTTAGGTATCTAAATTGGCATCTAGATAACTCGGTAAATCATTCTATGGGATTTAATCACACGCCTTAAATAATTGAGTGGGAAAAGGTGTTTTGGTAACACCTATGGCCTCCAAGGTTAGTTGAGCTTTATTATTTATTGGTAATCCCCCCAAGGGGCGTCCATGAATGGAATTTAGCAACATACTTCCTTACAAGGATAGACTAGACAATGGACTCAAACGAGATCTACTCCCCAAGGAGGGATTTTCGTGAGAGAAAATTGAGGGTCGATATCTTGGTAACACACTCAATGTAATTTTATTGATATCCTCCCAAGAGTTCTTGTTAATAAAATTGCAAGGCTAAAATTGAAAACACTGGTTGTTATGTTAACAATTAGGTGGGACCTAGTCTAACTAGTAAATGGTGCGAACTCCCAAAGGAGGCGTAACATTTATGGGTGTTAGATCACCGTTGAATTTTATGATTGAGTTATTTATTTAATTCAAGATAAATATTTAAAAGTGCTTTATCATGATTATTTACTTATATATGTTTTGTTTAGAAATCATGACCCCATCACTTATGAACATCCTGAAAGATAACGCTTTAACTGGAGATAATTATGTCACATGGAAAAGGAAAATTGGGTTGTTGCTTCAAAGTGAAAAACATAAGTTTGTTCTCACTACTCCTAAACCACCTGCTCCTAATAATGAATCTAGCATAATGTATAGAGATGAGTATGAGTAGTGGAAGACTTCAGATGATATGGCAAAATGTTACATTATGGCCACTATCTCCGACGTGTTGCAACAGCAGCATGAAGGAATGGAGTCCGCTGCTGATATAATGATGTCTCTAGAGGAGATGTTTGCTATGAAGTCTAGGACGACTAAGAGAGAGGCAGTGACTGCTTTTATGAATCTTAGGATGAAACCTGGACAGGCTGTGAAAGATCACATGATGAAAGTCATAGCACATCTCAACATTGCTGAACTGCATGGCGCTGAGATAGATGGTGAGACAAAGATTGATATGGTTGTCAATTCATTGTCAGATTCCTTTGATCAGTTCAAATTGGACTACACTTTGAACAAAAAGGAATACACCTTACAAGGCCTGATGCAAGATGTTCAAAGTGCTGAAAAGATCCTTGTGAAAGGCAAAGGTCAAGAGATTCATATGGTTGGTAAAGTTGCTACTGTTAAGGCCCGTCAAAAGGTCAAGAAACAATAGAAGAAAAAGCAACTTGGGCCTATCAAGAAGGAGACCAAGAAAGTAACCAAGATCAAAGGGAAATGCTTCCTTTGTGGTGAAAAGGGACATTGGAAGAGAAATTGCCCAAAGTCCCAGAACAAGAAGGAAGAAGGTAATTTGAATTATCTAGAAACATGTTTTTTGGCTGATTCTACAGATTCTTGGATCATAGACTCAGGAGCCACTAATCATGTTTGTTATTCCTTGCAGGGGTTTCAAGAAAGGAGAAAGCTGAGTAAGAATGAAATCAATTTGCGCTTGGGCAACGGAACGTTAGTGTCTGCAAGTGCAGTGGGAGATATTAGAGTTTATTTGGATTCTAGAAGGCATTTAGATTTAATAGACGTTTATTATGTACCTCAATTCAAGAGGAATTTAATTTCAGTTTCTTGTTTGAATAAATTTGGATATTCGGTTACTTTTAATAAAGTTTTTATTATTAGTAAGAATGACAAAATTATTTGCCAAGGTACATTGGAAAACGGTCTATACTTTTTGCATAGAAATATCTCTCACTCGTTAGACACAGAAATAACGGAACCTAATCATAAAAGAGTAAAATTATCAACAGATGAAACCTACCTTTGGCATTTACGCTTAGGTCATATTAACCTTAATAGGATTAAAAGATTGGTATGTGACGGACCTTTGAGTGACTTAAAGGTTGATGATCTACCAACTTGTGAATCTTGTTTGGAAGGTAAAATGACCAAAAGGACGTTCTCTGCCAAAGGTGCAAGAGCCACTGAATGTTTAGGATTGATACACACTGATGTATGTGGACCTATGAGCATTCAAGCTAGAGGTGGATATGAGTACTTCATCACCTTCACGGATGATTACTCGAGATTTGGTTATGTGTATCTCATGAGACATAAGTCGGATGCTTTTGACATGTTCAAAGCATTCAAAGCTGAAGTGGAAAATCAGCTTGAGAAACACATAAAAATCTTGAGATCTGATCGTGGTGGAGAATATCTATCTGGTGAGTTTCAGCAATATCTTATTGATAATGGGATAGTTTCTCAGTTTTCTGCACCAGGTACACCTCAACAGAATGGGGTAGCAGAAAGGAGAAATAGAACTCTTTTAGATATGGTTAGGTCTATGTTGAGTTATTCAACGCTTCCTATTTTTTTTTTGGGGATATGATTTACAAACTGCTATATACATTCTAAACGATGTACCATCTAAGTCTGTTCCTAAAACACCGCATGAGTTGTGGACTGGGCGCAAGCCTAGTTTACAACACTTAAGGATATTTGGTTGTCCTGCGCATGTGTTAAAAGGAAAGACAGAAAAGATGGAGTCCCGTTCAGAAACATGTATATTTGTAGGGTATCCAAAAGAAACTAAAGGATATTATTTCTATAGTCCTTCAGATCTTAAAGTATTTGTTTCGACAAATGCTATATTTCTGGAAAAGGACTATATGAATGATTCTGTGCCTAGAAGTAGAATTGTCCTGAATGAGATATCAGGAGATACAATTCCACGAGAGGTTACACAACCTAACCCAATTGTAAGTTCCGATCCAACACAAGATCAACAACCTACCATTCCTCGTCGTAGTGGGAGGGTTAGAACACAACCCAAAAGATACATCGGTCTGGGAGAATCAGTGGAGAATCTCCCGGACGACGATGATCCCTATACGTACAAGGAAGATATGGAAGATGTTGATAGTCGCCATTGGCAAAAGGCAATGCAATCCGAGATTGAATCTATGTTTGATAACAAAGTCTGGTCCCTTGTAGACTTGCCTAAAGGGATAAAACCCATTGGGTGCAAGTGGGTATACTAGAGGAAAAGAGATATGGATGGAAAGGTGGAAACCTTTAAAGCTAGATTGGTAGCTAAAGGGTATACACAGAAAGAAGGTATTGATTACGAGGAAACCTTCTCTCCTGTGGCCATGCTTAAATCCATTAGGATACTCTTATCCATTGCAGCATCTTTAGATCTAGAGATTTGGCAAATGGACGTCAAGACAGCTTTCCTAAATGGAAGTCTTGACGAAAGCATCTACATGATGCAACCAGAGGAATTCATTGAAAAGGGCCAAGTGGATAAGGTATGCAAGTTGCAGAAATCCATATATGGATTAAAACAAGCATCCAGATCCTGGAACATAAGGTTTGATCAAGCTGTCAAAGGTTTTGGATTTATTCAGAATCCTGACGAACCTTGTGTATACAAAAGGATTAAAGGCGACAAGTTGGTTTTCCTGATTCTTTATGTTGATGATATACTACTCATTGGAAACGATGTAAGTGTATTGACATCAGTAAAAGAATGGTTAGCAAAACAATTTGATATGAAGGACTTAGGAGATGCAAGTTTTATTCTAGGTATCCAAATAATAAGGGATAGAAAGAATAGAACGATTGCATTATCCAAGCTTCATACATAGACAAAATCTTGTCTAGGTTTTCCATGCAGGATTCCAAGAAAGGTATGTTACCTTTCAGACATGGAATCAAGCTTTCTAAGGAACAAGTTCCTAAGAATGAGCATGAAGAGCAATTCATGAGTAGAGTTCCATATGCCTCGGCAGTTGGAAGTCTCATGTATGCAATGCTCTGTACTAGACCAGATATTTGTTTTGCTGTTGGCATAGTTAGCAGGTTTCAATCGAAACCTGGTCCTGATCACTGGACGGCAGTCAAGCATATTTTCAAGTATCTCAAGAGAACGAGAGATAATATGCTTGTATACTCTGGAGGGGATTTGGTTCCCGTTGGGTATACAGATTCTGATTTCCAATCAGATTCTGACTCCAGAAAATCCACATCAGGGGCTGTGTTTACTATTGGAGGAGGAGCAGTTATATGGAGGAGTATCAAGCAATCTTGTATTGCTGATTCCACCATGGAAGCTGAGTATGTTGCTGCATGCGAAGCTGCCAAAGAGGCTGTTTGGCTCCGCCAATTCTTGATTGACTTAGAAGTGGTTCCTAGTGCGAATAAGCAGATCACTATCTACTGTGACAACAGTGGAGCAGTGGCTAATTCGAAAGAACCAAGAAGTCACAAGAGAGGTAAACACATTGAAAGAAAGTATCATCTTTTAAGGGAGATTGTTCAAAGAGGTGACGTGGCGATTACCAAAATCGCGTCAGCAAAAAATCTAGCGGATCCCTTCACAAAGGCTCTACCTCAGAAGAGTTTTGATGGGCATCTAGAGAATATGGGCTTGAGAGATATGACACATTTGCTATAGCGCAAGTGGGAGATTCTTAGGATTATGCTCAATAGCAAGAGTGTAATGTTGTAATTAACAATCTTTTTCATATTAATAAAGAGATTTCTGGTTTAACAAATCGTATAGCATTTATAGTTTATATTATAATTGTCAAAGTAAATAATCATAAGGTCTAAAGACTATGGGAAAAGAAGATTTGTTCGTACATCTGGATATGTATGTGGTAGACACAATTCTTTAGTTAGTCTTGAATAATGTTCACAACTTAAGTTAAAGGTTGGGCACCTTTATCGTGTTAAAGTTGTAGAATTCTTTTGCTAGCATTTGAGTGGGATCAAATGAGATATGATGAGTCTAAAATCATCGGAGTGTCTTCGAGCAAAAGGATCTAGTGCACTGGGTGCATTGAACTGGATCACAATGAAAAGCTTTATCTAGAACCGTCAATAGATAATAGTCTTTTCATTATCAGGACAATCGGAGAGTCTATCTTAATCCTGAGATAAATGATGGACTTATGGTTGCAAGTGATATCATTTGAGTTATCAATGAGTACGATTATATCGCATAGTCTATCCTCGATAGTTTGGTGATATTCATTTGTTAATCGATAGAGGACTTCATTTATAGATATGGACATCGTGGCTCCATTTAATTAAATGAGAGTATAATATCATCATATGGATGTTTTGAGGTAATTGGATATTAAATCTCAACGTTGAGTTTTCGATAGTATCTATTGAAAACATGGCTTCTGGACAAGTCAAAATATCCAAGTTCAAAACGTGGTCATATGAGTAAATATGGTAACTTGGAGAGTTATAGGCGGTCTATGAACTCTTGGCGATTACTGATATTAATCACGAGGATACACTATCTCCAATATGATTGTCTAGGGTATGAATGAGGAGCATCTTCCTTTTCTATCTTTATTTAAGAGTTCAGTTTTAGCTCTTTAGTGGAATGAGTTAAAATTAATGGATCGGACCTAAGTGAATCATTTGTTGATTGTGATTAGGTTATGTCTATTGAAGCTTAAATTTAGATGGCCCGCCAAGATCCCCAATCCACACGGACTTGCATGGATCACTTGATATATTCTACCGGACCAATTTAAGGGTCCATCTAGAATTGCATTTAATATATTAAGAATATAATTTGCACATTATTTAAGTAATGGGCTGCTCAATTATATTAATATATTAATGAAAGACATGTGGGCTTGTTTCTTTTAGTAAGAATGGGTCTGGTTCACATGTGGGCTTTTTATTTAAAGTCCAATGGATTAAATGAAATAAGAAAATAATGTTAGGCCCAATCTTAATCAAGTGGGGCGGCAAGGTTAAAATTTTAACCTAAAATATTATTTTGTTTCATTTGATTTAATTAAATAAGAATTAATTAATTTATTGATTAATTGTTTAATTAAAGAAACAAATCTTTCCTAAAAGTAAAAGACTTGTTTGACAAGGAAATAAATAAATTAGTTTTATTTATTTAATCAAATAAGGACTCTTTTTATTTTGTCAAAATAAAAGAATAAAAATCAAGGAGTTCGATTAGGGTTTGAAGTCTTTTAAGTTGAAAAGAATTAGGGTTGAATTTAAGTCACCCTATATAAGTGACATTATAGAATTCGGCCAACCCTAATCTTAGACTACATAGAATTCGGCAACCCTAAAGGAAAAAGAAGAAAAAATTCGGTCAACCTATATATGTGTTCTTATAGGGTTCGGCCACCACAATCTATGGTGCTTGAGTTTTTTATTTCTTTCTTCTTCTTCTTAATTCCAAGAGAGAGTTTTTATTCTAAAAAGACAAAAGAGAGTGTGAAATTATTCTTTGATAGTATACTATTGCTTAATCATCAATAAGCTTGTGTATACGATATCGATCTAGGTTCACGCGAGTTTCGATCATTAGATTGAGAACTCAAAAGTGACCGGAATAATTTTTGACATTCTTTTGATTGTTTTTGTGACTAACAAAGAAAAGAAAGTTTTTTGTTTGGTCCATTCACAGTTTTGCAATTCAAAGAAAAGGGAGACCACGCTCCTAGGTGATCCACGTTCGTGCTCGGATTGAAGGTCTTTCGGATTACCATCGACGTAAGTCAATCGGATCACGCGACAGAAGGTAATTTACTTTTGTTAACATATATGCATGTTTATTGATTAAAAGGGTTTAAGGTTCATAAAGGAAAAATTTTAAAAGTCACTAAATCATTTTTAGTATCGCTTCCGCTGCGTTTACCACTTTTATTTATTATTTTTCCCTACAAAACGTAACATTACTGTTAGACGTGTGACAATCCAGAAATCACCGTCAACAAGTTGGATTAGGGTTTGGAATTCTAGAGAATGATAGGAGTCTTTGGTGAAAACATAAATCCTTCTTGTGAGTGGATTTCAGCCAAAGAGGAAATCTACTTAGGGTTAGGATTTAGGTCAAAAGGCATAAATCCTACTTGGTATAGATTTCGGCCACCACATTGTTTTCTTATCATAGAATTCGTCCACCCCTAAATAATTTTAAAGAAGGAATTTGGCCACCCTATATATACTATGGTATAGATTTCGGTCACCCTAATTGAAAAAGAGAGAATTATTTTTTTTGCTAAAAAAAATAGAAATCCAACTATAAGACATAGTATGAAATTCGGCCATTAGAAAAGAAGGTGAAGAAACTTTTTATTTTTGATAGTGTACTACTAGCTTTTACATCAAAAGGCTTTGTAAACAACTTCGAATAATGTTCGTGTGAGTTTTGATCAATAGATTGAAAATTCACAAGTGACCGAACATTCTTTGTTTTTCTCTAGGAAGATTATAGTGACTAACAAAAGAAAAAGTTTTTTTTTTTGTTATCCATCCTCAGGTAAACAATTCAAAGAAAGGGAGCCCACACTCCTAGGTAATTCACGTTCGTGATTGGATTGGAAGGTCTTACAGATTACTATTGACGCAACATCAATCGTCACGTGGAAAAAGGTACGATACCCTTTTGTTATATATTAATTAATTAAGGGTTAATGTTCTTCTTCTAAAAGGAAAATTTTTGTAATATACGATCAAAATTTTCACTTCCACTGCGTGCTTTTCCTTATAATTGGTATCAGAACCTTGGTTGTACCCTTAATTAATTAATGTATATACATACATGGATCTATTTCTTTTTATTGTTAATATGCATGTTTTGGAATGAGATGACACTCTAGGTATTCTCATATATAATTACACGTGGAATGTATGGATTTATATATGTTATGATTATATGATTTGTTGTTGCCCGATTTTGGTCCTAGAATTTCAATGTATTTTTTGTTTAGAATTGTAACAAGAAGGGTTGCCTATTATCGCCATAATTTCCTTCTTAATAGTTGCTCATTTGTAATTATTTTATTATTGTATTAAAAAAAAAACTTCAGTAAATATTGTAATAAGATTCTGTAGTATACATTTTTTGGATGTAAAATATTCAAATTGAAGAAAAAGGAAGCAACCGGAACAACCCTAGCACCCATGCGCACCATGGCAACAAGAGTGCGAGCAATCAAGTGTGCAGCTGCGCTTGTTGTGGCTTGGCAACGCACGGCCTTGCATTAGGCTAGGCGTGTGCACGCTTATGTGTGGCAGCCAAGCTGCGCACAAATGGGGCAGCCGCATGTGGCTTCGGACGGGCAAGTGGACGACGACGACACTGATTGATGACTTGTTCACCAAAACATGATTAGGGTTTTTTTATTTTCAAACAAATGTAATTTACTTGCTTTTCTAGGATGGACGAAAATTGTGGCTACTTATTTTTCATAAATATTACAATGTTTTTCATTGTTTGATGACATGTCATATAGAATAGGAGTGCCACTCATATATCTCTTTTGGTATGAACATGCACTAAATGATTTAGGTGTCTAATTGGCATCTAGATAACTTAGTAAGTCATTTTTTGGAATTCAATCACACGCCTTAAATAATTAAGTGGGAGAAGGTGTTTTGAAACACCTATGGCCTCCAAGGTTAGTTGAGCCTTATGTTTTGTGTGATAATCCCCCAAGGGGTATCCATGAATGGAATTTAGCAAGATACATCTTTACAAGGATAAACTAGAAAAAATTGACTCAAACGATATCTACTCTCAAAGGAGAGATTTTCGTGAGGGAAAATACTGAAGGTCGATATCTTGGTAACACACTCAATGTGTTTTTATTAATATCCTCCCAATAGTTCTTGTCAACAAAGTCACAAGGCTAAAATTGAAAAAGCCGGTTGTTATGTTAACAATTAGGTGGGACCTAGCCCAACCAGTAAATGGTGCCAACTCCTAAATGAGGCGTAACATTTATGGATGTTGGATCACCGTTGAATTTTACGATTGAATTATTTATTTAATTCAAGATAAATATTCGAAAGTGCTTTATCATGATTATTTACTTATATATATATTTTGTTTTATTCGGAAATCATGACCCTATCCCTAATGAACATCTTGAAAGATAACACTTTAACTGGTGATAATTATGTCACAAGGAAAAGGAAAATTGGGTTGTTGCTGCAAGTTGAAAAACATAAGTTTGTTCTGACTACTTCTAAACCACATGCTCATAATAATGAATCTAATGTGATGCAAGGAGATGAGTGTGAGTAGTAGAAGACCTTAGATAATATGGCAAAATGTTACCTTATAGCTACTATCTCCAACGTGTTGCAACAACAGCATGAAGGAATGGGGTTTGCTACTGATATAATGATGTCTCTAGAAGGATGTTTGCTATGATGTCCAAGATGACTAAGAGAGAGGCAGTGACTGCTTTCATGAATCTTAGAATGAAACCTGGACAGGCTGTGAAAGATCACATGATGAAAGTAATAGCAAATCTCAACATTGCTGAACTAAATGGTGCTGAGATAGATAGTGAGACAAAAATTTGAAATGGTTGTCAGCTCACTATTAGATTCTTTTGATTAGCTCAAGTTGGACTACACCTTGAAAAAAAAAAGGAATACACCTTGAAAAAAAAAAAGGAATACACCTTGCAGGGCATGATGCAAGATGTTCAAAGCGCTGAAAAGATCCTTGTCGAAGGCAAAGGTCAAGAGATTCATATGGTTGGTAAAGTTACTACTGTTGAGACCCGCCAGAAGGTCAAGAAAAATAGAAGAAAAAGCAACTTGGGCCTACCAAAAAGGAGACCAAGAAAGTAACAAAGATCAAAGGGAAATGCTTCCTTTGTGGTGAAAAGGGACATTGGAAAAGAAATTGCCCGAAGTCCCAGAATAAGAAGGAAGAAGGTAATGTTAATTATCTTGAAACATGTTTTCTGGCAGACTCTACAGATTCTTGGATCATAGACTCTAGAGCCACTAATCATGTTTGTTATTCCTTGCAGGGGTTCTAGGAAAGGAAAAGGCTAAATAAGAATGAAATCAACTTGCTTTTGGGCAACGGAACGTTAGTGTCTGCAAGTGTAGTGGGATATATTGGAGTTAATCTAGATTCTAGTAGGCATTTAGATTTTATAGACGTTTATTATATACCTCAATTCAAGAGGAATTTAATTTTAGTTTCTTGTTTAAATAAATTTAGATATTCGGTTACTTTTAATAAAGTTTTTATTATTAGTAAGAATGAAAAATATAAAAACTTTATTTGCAAAGGTACATTGGAAAACGGTTTATTCTTTCTACATAGAAATATCTCTCACTTGTTAGACACAGAAGTAACGGAGCCTAATCATAAAAGAGTAAAATTATCAACAGATGAAACCTACATATGGCATTTGCGCTTAGGTCATATTAACCTTAATAGGATTAAAAGATTGGTTAGTGGTGGACCTTTAAGTGACTTAAAGGTCGATGCATTACCAACTTGTGAATCCTGTTTGGAAGGTAAGAGGACCAAAAGGTCGTTCACGACCAAAGGTGCAAGAGTCACTGAATGTTTAGGATTAATACACACTTAAGTTTGTGGTCCTATAAGCATTCAAGCTAGAGGTGGATATGAGTACTTCATCACTTTCATAGAGGATTACTCGAGATTTAGCTATGTGTATCTCATGAGACAGAAGTCGGATGCTTATGACATGTTTAAAGCATTTAAAGCTAAAGTAGAAAATCAGCTTGAGAAACACATAAAAATCTTGAGATCTGATTATGGTGGAGAATATCTATCTAGTGAGTTTCAGCAATATCTTATTGATAATGGGATAGTTTCTCATTTTTCTGCACCAGGTGCACCTCAACAAAATGGTGTAGCAGAAAGGAGCAATAGAACTCTTTTGGACATGGTTAGGTCTATATTTAGTAATTCAACGCTTCCTAAATCTTTTTGGGGATATGCTTTACAAACTGCTATGTACATTCCAAACGATGTACCATCTAAGTCAGTTCCATAAACACCACATGAGTTATGGACTGGGCGAAAACCTAGTTTACAACACTTAAGGATATTCGGTTGTCCTGCGCATATGTTAAAAGGAAAGACAAAAAAGATGGAGTCTCATTCAGAAACATGTATATTTGTAGGGTATCTAAAAGGAACTAAAGGATATTATTTCTATAGTTCTTCAGATCTTAAAGTATTTGTTTCGACAAATGCTAAATTTCTGGAAAAGAACTATATGAATGATTTTGTGCCTAAAAGTAGAATTGTCCTTAATGAGATGTTAGGAGATACAATTCCATAAGAGGTTTCACAACCTAACCCAATTGTAAGTTCCACACCATCACAAGTTTAACAACCTACCATTCCTCATCGTAGTGGGAGGGTTAGTAAACAACCCGAGAGATACATCGGTCTAGGAAAATCAGTAGAGAATCTCCCGAATGACGATAATCCCTACAAGTATAAGAAAGCAATGGAGGATGTTGATTGTCACCATTGGCAAAAGGAAATGCAATCTAAAATTGAATCTATGTTCAATAACAAAGTCTGGACTCTTATATACTTCCCTAAAGGGATAAAACCCATCGGGTGCAAGTGGGTATACAAGAGGAAAAGAGGAATGGATGGAAAGGTGGAAACCTGCAAAGCTAGATTAGTAGCTAAAGGTTACACATAGAAGGAAGGTGTCGATTACGAGGAAACCTTCTCTCTTGTGACCATGCTTAAATTCATTAGGATACTCTTATCCATTGCAACATCTCTAGACATAGAGATTTGGCAAATGGATGTCAAGAAAACTTTCCATATACGGAAGTCTTGACGAAAGCATCTACATGATTTAACCAGAGGGATTCAATGAAAAAAGCCAAGAGGAAAAGGTATGCAAGTTGTAAAATTCCATATATGGACTAAAATAAGCACCCAAATCTTGGAACATAAGGTTCGATCAAGTTGTGAAAGGTTTTGGATTTATTCAAAACCTTGACGAACCCTGTGTGTACAAAAGGATTAAAGGCGACAGGTTGATTTTTCTAATTCTTTATGTTGATGATGTAAGGTTCCCATTTCTTTATTGACTTATTTCGTGGACAAACCACATATTGGGGTTGATGTAAGGGTAGCAAAGGTGATAGGTGATGAAGTTCAAAGGCCCTCTCAAGACCTCAAGAGTAGAAGCACCAAAGGTAAATTTCTAAGTGCTTACTTGCTTTGAAGAGATCTAGTTGCACACACTAACAACTCAAGCATATTCAATTCTTGTATGTTGTGTGTTTTATTTGTGTGCATTCATGTTCTTAAATATCCCTTCATACATGTTTAATTGTTTGCATCTTGCTAGTTATATGCCATAACATGTTAAGCATTAGGATGCATTCACTTAACTCACACACTTGCATCTATTGCATGATCTATGTGTGAGAAACTGCATGAGAAGGCATTGCCCTTCTCTGCCGCGGTTAAAGTGCCGCGGTTGGATAACCATGACATGCAAGCAACAGAGATGTCTTCTCTGTGCTGCGGTTAACCAACCGCGACAGTCCGTCATGCGAGAAACGCCCAAAATGCTGCAGTTTTATAGATGCCTATAAATACCCCATTTTCATTTTAGGTCGCCCCCAAGAGTTCCAAAAGCATATTTTTCTCTTAGAACATATTTCAAGAGTAAAATATTATCATGAACTCACCTTTAAACACTCAAAACTTTTCTTTTGTTCATCAAAGTTCATCTAGGATTATCCATGACCATATAGGATACATTCATGCATAGTTTTGCATCATCACATCTTGCTTGGTAAGATTCTCACTAACTTCATCTAATTTTAGTGTCTTTCTTAACAAGACATCTCTTTATTCACTTGTATGTTTTTGATCATATGGTAGATACAAGATATAGATTGTTTGTGATGAAATGATTGATTTTTGTATTGTAATAGCTTTCTAGGTTTGTTTAAATCTTGATTAGCTAAGCTATTTGACATGCCATTTAGCTATTGATATTTATGCTTGTATTAATTATTATATCATCATCCTAGATAAGCATCTAAGGTTACCTAGCTTTATTTGCATTTTGAATATCATCATATATTCACTTAGGTTGTATTATCTCTTCATTGAGAAGTAAGACTTATGGCTAAGATTGCTTAGGCCACAAACAAATTGGACTAGGACCGCTTTTAAAGGCCCGCGAGGTAGAAGTGGGGGATTATAGACCGTAGTGTTAGACGAGGTCTATATAGGTTGTTAACTCCATTTCAATTAGTGGTTTTTTCCCGTGAGGGTTTTCACGTAAATATCTTGTGTCATTTAAGATTCCGCACTTTATACACTTGATAATTTTACTGTGACTAGTTAGGGGTATTTTCGTCAATTTGACGAATAACGAAAATTGGTTAAAATCGGATAAAATATATTCACCCCCGCCCTCTAGATTAACATTGAACACACTATAATTAGTTTCAGATGATATACTACTCATCGAAAATGATGTAGGTGTATTGACATCAATAAAAGAATGGTTAGCAAAACAATTATATATAAAGGACTTAAGAGAAGCAAATTATATTCTTGGTATCCAAGTAATAAGGGATAGAAAGAATAGAATGATTGCATTATCCCAAGCTTCATACATAGATAAAATCTTGTCTAGATTCTCCATGCAAGATTCCAAGAAAGGTATGTTATTGATAGGACGATTTTGCCGTTAGAAAACCGTTTGTCAAAACAATTTATAAAACCTATGCGATGCTTTTACAAGTATAAATATGAGTGAAGCGGTAAGCACGGGTGTAGTACACTGAGATCGAGGTAGCGGTGACTAGATTAGGATTAATAGAATTAGTGAGCATAAAAGTACAGTATATGGTAGGTAAATATATAATATAAACTAAACTATGAACGCGGTTGTTGAGCTGAGATTCCGGAAATCCCATCCATTCAATAAGCCATAAAGATTCCAAATTAACATGCTAAGTGGGTGTATCCAACAAATCAATAATGAAATCATTCAAAGCAAAGAACAAAACATAGAGATAGATATGTATATATAACATAGAGTTTATTTACAAAGCCCAATATCCATCAAACAAATAGCATCAACCCCATAGTGGGGGATTTAGCTACTCATGTTCTTACAAACAAATACAAAACTAAGATAAGAGATTAAGAGAAAACCCTTGAAGAGTGTCTCCTTCCTTGAAGCTTGATTATAATCCTCCAAGTTGCATTTGATGAGTAAGATGGTTTGGATAAGAGGGAGAAGTGTTTCTAACTCTAAGTTACACTAAGTTGCTGAAAATATATGTATGGGAGCTCCAGCATCGAATGGCATAAGGTTTTATTTATAGGGGATTCAAAATTAGGTCACTTAAGCTTGAAAACTGAAGCTGTCGCGCGCAGAGTGCGGCTGAACTGAACAGCACTGTACCTGCACTTTATCTTTTCTTCAACATTTCAGCTCTCGGGTCCTGTCAACATGCGGGTGGAGTGTGGTTGAATGACCCATACTTGACCCGCACTTTAACTATCAAGTGTAATTCCAACTTTCTGTTTCTTGGCAACAGTGCGGGTGGATTGCGGTTGGATGACCCACACTTTACCCGCACTTTATCTTTTCTATAAGTATCAGGTACCAGTTTTGGCTTGGAGTGTGGGTGGGACCCACACTCTTAGAGTTGCTAATGACCCTTTGTCTTTCCTTCAGCCACCTTTCCCTTTTTTGGCCAGAACTCTTGCAATATGCTTTCGACACCAGAATTACATCTATTACCTGCAATTAGCACCAACGAGCCTATTAGACCTAAAATATATAAAAAATACACACAAGAACGAGACAAAGGAATAGGAAATGAGGGCCGAAATATACAACAATTTAGGCACGATCAAATACCTCTAAACCAAACCTTTGCTCATCCTCGAGCAAACTCAAAACAAAACAAGACATGACAACAAAAATGACTCGAACTAAGAACCTTCCTAAACACAAAGAAAACTTACTACAGAACTAACTAGCAGAAAGATAAGCAAAAGCAAATGGGAGTGATGAATGAGGATATGCAAAATGTTCTAACAACTCAAAGGCACCCTAAGGGAAACTCGCACAACACGAATCCCACACTTAAAACGCCCTCGCCTTGGAAACTACTCAATCTCATGCCTCTAGCATAATTCGCTTCAACGCTAGGTTCTCACATGGATTCTCTCTTATCTTTCCTTTCAGAACCTAGGTTCACACTCATACAACATGTATGCAATGGAATCAAATTTGTTGCATACATTTAGTATAGAATAAACGCTCTTTTTAGTGAAAATGTCCCATGAAAGAATCACGTGTCATGAATGTGGAAAGAGCATGCATTAACTAATATTCCAAATCTAGACTTCCCCTAAGATCAACTAGGTCTTTTCCATTTGGTTGTAACGTGGCCACGATGAATGGTGATTAGAAAAATGAGAATTTAGGCACAAGCACTAATCAACCAAGTTAAGGCAATACATTCTACACTTAAGCATTTAATTTCTCATGCAACTCCACTTCCAAATATAATATGGCGTCCAGGCATACAATTAGACTCTACCTACAATCTTTAACTACTCATGTTACCCATTTGAGTAGCATTTACAATTTACACAAGACATTTGAAGCATATTTTTCTTTTGTTACTTTTGCTTCTTTTCTTTTCTTTTCTTTTCTTTTCTTTTCATGCCTTTTTACTATGCACATTTTCACAACTCATTACTCAAGCCTAGGTACACGCCATTTATAAAATTAAAGCACAACTTTACATTCCTAAGCCTTAACAAGATCAATTAAGTGAGGGTTGGCTTAGTATTTAGGTTGCTTGGTTTATGGATCATGTGGGTGTAGAATGAAAAAGTCTATATGTGTTTGGCTTCAAAATTGGCTTGGGAGCACACATATTACGGGAATGGGAAGTATTTAGGCTTTTTGAGTGGCTAAAACACACATTGCCTAATATTACTTCAAAGGATCAATCTACCAAGGGAATAAAAGTTTCTGTCAAGTAGTCCACATATATGATGCATGTTCAATGACAAATGATGATTTTTGATGTAGTAAGACTATGCATGGTGTTTGAATAGTGTTTACAGATTTAAAAAATATTTTTCCTCAAATATACACGCTTTTGGCTTGTGTTTGTGATCTCACAAGAGAAATCTCATTAGAACAAGCTGTTTGAGCACCGAGTTCCCTAAACTTGGACACTAAAAGTTGAGACTAGCCCATGAAGTGCAAGTGAGACCTCTAAAATGAATAGGAGTTATTGAATAAGCACATAAAACATACACACATTCGCCACAAACACTATGCTCAAGGTATCTCACCAAGCTAAATAAGCTCAAAATTTTGGCTAAACAACAAATTTCAAAAATAGACACAAAACGACTCAAGACTCAAAAAGACGACTCGAAAAGGCGTCTACACCCCCAAACCAAAACCCAACATTGTACTCAATGTTGAAGACATGAGAGTCTGGCCTAACGGAGCGCACCTAACATGACTCAAAACATAAAAAACACAATGCGAAAGACCAACTCAACATGGAGGATAAAGTTCCAAAAAACCGGTGACTTTTGAAATCAACCTATGTCTGCTCTTCAATGTATATTTTCAAAAATACTTAATAAAACTTTTTCAAATTTTGGCACAGAAAAATATACATGTAAATGTACACTTTTCATTTAGAAAACATTTAGAAATTAAAATTAGAAAAGTGTGTAAATAGACGTCAAAGATGGTTCACGTGTAGAATTTCAGAACAGGGCATCGCCATTGACCTTTGGTCGAAGAAACGTTCATAACTTTTGAACCCCCACCCAGAATTTTACCGTATCGAAAAATTGAAGAACATGACGCAGGCTAAATAATTTATTTCCTCACCAAAAAGTACTGTTTTTATGAAACATTTTGCCTCCGAAATTTCAAAACAGGGACTTTCGCAAAGGTCAAAGAAAAAGTTGACACTAAAAAGACTCAAAACAAACCTAGGCACTAATCATGCACAATCAATTCCCTAAAAAAATAAAAATAACTCAAACTAGGCTCAGCTAATAAAGGTAATTCATGTAATATCTCAAATAAGCACAATTCACACACACTTTTCACCATCAATTGACCACAAACATTTCAAAATTGAAGGAGTGAGGGCATGACGACCCCTAAACTGAACTAAACAATAAGTACAAAACCTATATAATCATAGTCATGCAATAAAGCCTCCGGCTCATAATTATTTAGCGCATGCATACATACTTGCATAAGAGCCTCCGGCTCATTCATCCATAAAGATAATCAATGTAATCAAAGTGCAATTATCCACAAAATAAACCATTCGAATAAAATCATCCCAACATCACAATTATTGAATTTAAACACATAAAACATAAAAATAACTACATGCATCAAAATTATTCAATGAGATGCATTCGGTGATAGGCTAGATTCCTCTAAGGGTGGTTTGAACAAGTTAGGAAATTATCTATTTTTCACAACCCAAATAAATTTAGGTGACATCATTATCTTTTCTTTTCCCATGCTTCTAAATAAGTGTATTTGGTCTTTCCTTACCCAAACTTGTTTAACCCTTGGTGGACTCTACCTATTCCTAGGACCTCTAGTTTTCCTATGTTGATTTGGCTTCTAATTATTAGCCTTAAAATGCTCTAACCTAGAACATGCATAGCAAAAAAGATTAGATTTAGAGGAACTCCCCTTTGATGTGTGGCTTTGAGGACATTGGATTTGCTTCACTTGTAACGTCTTGACCTCCTCCTCCTTTATGCTAAGTGCTCCTTTTGCTTCTTCTAAAGCATTGGCTTTTTGTACAACTTCATCTTGCATTGTTCTTGACTTGCGAAATATCTCTTCTTCGAACTCATTTGATACCCTCGCCAAGTTCTTGAACTCCTTTAATGTTGTACTCATTTCGTCTTAAAGTCTCCCAACTTGTTCTTCAAACTCTTTATGCTCATTGGAGACTTCGCCATTGGCCTTCTTAAGTGTGCCATTTTCAACTCTGAAAATCTTCACTTCAAGAATGAGTTTCTTGTTTAGCTCTTGAAGTTTCTTTGCCTTTTCCATTTCTAAGGCTTCCTTGCCTTCTAGATTCTTCTTTAAGAGTTTCATGTTCTTTTCATAGTTTTCCCTTATTTCTTCTTTCTCAACACTCTCTTGAAGTGCTTCATTCTCTTTCTGTGACACATCCCTCGCCAACAATAGCTCCTTGGTCACCTTCATAAGCTCCTTGTTCATGTTGATCCACATTTCCGTCTAATCCATTTTCTTGCTTCGCTTCACTTCAAACTCCATCCGGAGTTTATCAATGTCTCCGTCTGAGCTATTGGATGATTCCAACCGGTTGGTTCCCCAAAGTTCTTGTAGAAGCTTCATTTTCTAATCATTAGCCAAGCATGTTGGCGAGTAACTTGGCCCCAAATTTTGCCAATAGGAATCCATAGAGTCCTAAAACAAACAAAAACAAAACTACCAAAGCAATAAAAAGAAAATAACAAAGCTAAAAACAACTAAGAAACTAATAGTATTAAAACTAATCTAACCACTACTACGCACACCGATCATCGGCAGCGGTGTCATTTCATGGGAAAGATTTTTGCCGTTAGAAAACCATCTGTCAAAACAATTTATAAAACCTATGCGATGCGTTCACAAGTATAAATACGAGTAAAGCAGTAAGCACGAGTGTCGTCCACTGAGATCGGGGTAGCAGTGATAAGATTAGGATGAATAGAACTAGTGAGCATAAAAGTAAAGTATATGGTAGGTGAGAATATAATATAAACTAAACTAAGAATGCAATCTAAATGGAACGGTAATGGAGTGATGAATGTATGATGATGGAACTATGGAGTTGATAGACCCATAAACGAATATTGGGGCAATTGCAACAAACTCTAAATTAAGCATGTAATGACAAATGTAACCAACCTAGGGTGTATAGTGTTGGCTATGTATCACTAGCAATGGGTCAACCAAGGGTGTATAGCAAAAACCCCTACTAGTGATTAATCTCTCCTAAGCAACCGACAATGGCTAGTTGCTCAATTGGGATTCTAACCATGAAGCTTATATATCTAACTATGGCTCAACCTATTTCTAATGTAACCATCCTAGGGTGTATAGCGATGACTTCCAATTCCCTCACAAGTGGCCGCCCTAGAGTGTATAGTGGGGGCCACACGTTTGAGATTGGATGAAGCTCAAGGTTATTCAAACGGATTTTAATCGAAGGTTAGTTCTTGTAAAATCGCTAAAGTAGCCAACCTAGGGTGTATAGTGTTGGCTTCTAATCCTCTCTCAAATGCCGACCTAGTGTGTATAGTTTCGGTCACCCATTCAAGGTTAGATTAAGAACACGGTTGTTGAGTTGGGATTCCAGAAATCCCATCCATTCAATAAGCAATAAAGATTCTAGATTAACATGCTAAGAGGGTGTATCCTAACAAATCAATAATGAAATCATTCAAAGCAAAGAACAAAACATAGAGATAGATATGTATATAAAACATAGAGTTTATTTACAAAGCCCAATATCCATTAAAAAAATAACATCAACCTTATAGTGGGGGATTTAGGTACTCATGTTCTTACAAACAAATACAAAACTAAGATAAGAGATTGAGAGAAAACCCTTGAAGAGTGTCTCCTTCCTTGAAGCTTGATTCCAATCCTCCAAGTTGGCTTTGATGAGTAAAGATGGTTTGGATGAGAGGGAGAAATGTTTCTAACTCTAAGTTACACTAAGTTACTGAAAATATATGTGTGGGAGCTCCTAGGTTGAATGACAAAAGGTTCTATTTATAGGGGATACAAAATTAGGTCACTTAAGCTTGAAAATAGAAGCTGTTGCGTTCAGAGTGTGGGTGAACTGAACAGCACTGTACCCGCACTTTATCTTTTCTTCAATATTTCAGCTCTCAGGTCCTGTGAACAGTGCGGGTGGAGTGCGGTTGAATGACCCGCACTTGACCCGCACTTTAACTATCAAGTGCAATTCCAACCATCTGTTTCTTGGCAATGGTACGGGTGGAGTGGAGTTGGATGACCTGCACTTTACCCACACTTTATCTTCTCTTTTGGTATTAGGTCCCAGCTTTGGCTTGGAGTGCAGGTGGGTCCCACACTTGACCAGCACTCTTAGAGTTGCTGATGACCCTTTGTCTTTCCTTCAGCCACCTTTGGCACCTTTTTGGCCAGAACTCCCGCAACACGCTTCTGACACCAGAATTACATCTATTGCCTGTAATTAGCACTAAAGAGCCTATTAGACATAAAATATATAGAAAATACACACAAGAACGAGACGAAGGAATAGGAAATGAGGGCCGAAATATACAACAATTTAGGCACGATCAGTTACCTTTCAGACATGGAATCAAACTTTCTAAGGAACAAGTTCCTAAGAATGAACATGAAGAACAATTCATGAGTAGAGTTCATATACCTCGGCAGTTAGAAGTCTCATATATGCAATGCTCTGCACTAAACTAGATATTTGTTTTATTGTTGGCATAATTAGCAGGTTTTAATCAAAACCTAGTCCTGATCACTGGATGGTAGTCAAGCATATTTTCAAGTATTTTAAGAGAATGACAGATTATATGCTTGTATACTCTAGAGGGGATTTAATTCCCGATGGGTATACAGATTCTAATTTCTAGTTGGATTCTTACTCTAGAAAATCCACATCAGGATCTGTATTTACTATTGGAGGAGGAGTAGTCATATGGAGGAGTATCAAGCAATCTTGTATTGTTGATTCCACCATGGAAGCTGAGTATGTTGCTGCATGTGAAGCTGCCGAAGAGGCTGTTTGGCTCTGCCACTTCTTGGTTGACTTGGAAGTGGTTCCTAATGTGAATAAACAGATCACTATTTACTATGACAATAGTGGAGTAGTGGCTAATTCGAGAGAACCAATAAGTCATAGGAAAGGAAAACACATTGAAAAGAAGTATCATCTTTTAAAGGAGATTATGCATAGGGGTGACATGATGGTTACCAAAATTGCCTCAGCAGAAAATCTAACGGATCCCTTCAAAAAGGCTCTACCATAGAAGAGTTTTGATGGGCACCTAGAGAACATAGGAAGGAGAGATATGACACACTTGCTATAGCACAAGTGGGAGATTGTTAGGATTATGCTCAACAGTAAGAGTGTAATAATGTTATTGATAATCTTTTCATATTAATAAAGTGATTTTTGGTTTAACAAATCTTGTAGCATTTATAGTTTAATTGTTATAATTGTCAAAAGTAAATAATCATAAGGTCAAAAGACTATGAGAAACAAATAATTGTTCGTACATCTGGATATGTATGAGGTAAACACAATTCTTTAGTTAGTCTTGAATAATGTTCATAACATAAGATAAAGGTTGGACACCTTTACCTTGTTAAAGTTATAGATTCTTTTGCTAGCATTTGAGTGGGATCAAATATGATATGATGAGTCTGAAATCATCACAGTTTCTTTGAGTAAAAGAATCTAGTTCACTAGGTGTATTGAATAGGATCACAATGAAATACTTTATCTAGAACCGCCAGTGGCTAAAAGTTTTCATTATAAGGGAAATCGGAGAGTCAATCTTAATCCTGAGATAAATGATGGACTTATGGTTACAAGTGCTATCATTTGAGCTATCAATGAGAGTATGTAAGGATTCCCATTTATTGATTGGCTTATTTCGTGGACAAACCAAATATTGGGGCTTGATGTAAGGATAGCATAGGTATTTGATGGTTGATGTTTTGCATAACCAAGGCCCGCTCAAGACCTCAAGAGAAGAAGCACCAAAGGTATATTCTAGTGCTTTCTTGCTTTGAAGATATCTAGTTGCACATACACACAACTCATGCATATATCTTATTCTTGTATGTTGTGTGTTTTATATGAGTGCATGCATGTTCTTGAACATCTCTTCTTGCATGTTTTAAGAGATGTTCTAATTGATTTCATCTAGTTTATTAAATGCCATAACATGTTTAGGCATTAGAATGTAAAGCTATGAAGTCTCTTCATGCATGTTTAAATAATTGCATCTTGTTCATTGAAATGCCATGACATGTTTAGGTATTAGGATGCAAAGCCATGAAGTCTCTTCATGCGTGTTTAAATGATTGCATCTTGTTCATTAAAATGCCATGACATGTTTAGGCATTAGGATGCAAAGCCATGAATTCTATTCATGCATGTTTTAATTGAGTGCATCTTGTTCAATGACAATGCCATGACATGCTAGGCATTAGGATGCATTCACTTCCCACACTTATACTTCATGTTAGTCTTAAGTGTAGTGTAATTCGTTTCCGTTTATGTGATTGAAAACGTCTGCACTTGCACGATGGTGTGCATTTCTTAGCGTGATGGTTGACCACTTAAGAAGGTCTCATTCTTCTCTTGGATAAGTGTTAGTTTTGGTTTGATTGTTTGGAGTAAAGTGTTTAGTTTTAAAGATTGGATTTCAATGTTTTAAATGTTTTTCAAAACTGACCTTTGTATGCTCTTGTGACCATAACTTTTTTTGAAAAGATTTAAATTGAGTTTTGTAAAATTTTGGACAAACTAGACACCCATACCTTTTCTACGGTATATTATTCATAATATTTCATGACCGTTTGGATTGGTTTTGAAATCTCCAAAGTGACCACCAAAATAGGGCAGCTATGTTGTTGTCCGTTTCTGACCTTTGGTCACTCAATTGACCATAACGTTTTATACAGACATCAAAATGTCATTTCATAAATTTGAGTAGAAAGTAGACTTTGATACCTGTCCAACAATATATCATATGAAAGGTTAACAATATATCATATGAAAGGTTTCGATGTCGTTTGGTCATGTTTTGAGGCGCTTGAAGTTGAAGCTAATGCATTGTCGCTGCCAAACCGCTGTTCACTCGTCCTACGTACAGCGGGCACCTGATTGATTTAAAAGCAGCCCTACACCTGCCTTACAACTGCCCTATGTAGAGCGGTTTGCAAGAAAAATTTTGGAAAATTTTTAAAACGACATAGCTTCAATTGGACATCATATATATATATGCCTCTTTGACCTTAGTTCGTCCCAATGACTCAAGAACCCATATTTGTTATTGAGAGCATTTTCAAAGAGAGAAATTCACCCACAAACTCATCTTTGATCATCCAAACCTATTTCCATATGCATAAATCATCATCTAAGCATCATCTAGGATCATCTAGCATGTGGTAATGCATGGGTCTTCTTTAACTCACATGGTATAATATGTTGAACACTATTATCTTACATAATTAGTGGTTTTACTTATCAATTTATCTCATGTATTATTTGTATGTTCTTAGAGTAATTTCTACATACAAGATTGAGATTATGTGTTGATTGGGTTATTTTGTGATAGCTAGGTTTTATTGTTTATATGCCTTCTAGCTAATTAATCTCATTGTATGATTGAGATTGTTTTTTGATAGCTAGGATTTCATGATTGATATATATATCTAGCTAATTAATCTCATTGAAATGTTTGAGATTGTTTTTGATAGCTATTGTATCTAGGATTGGTTATCCTCTATATAGCTAAGTTTTATGACATGTCATTTAGCTTTTGATATATATCTAGGATTGTGTTACTTGCCATATTATCATCCTAGATAAGCTTATAGTGTACCATAGCTCTATTTGCATATTTGGATATCTTTGCATATTCACTTAGGGTGTATGATCTCTTCGGAGAATTAAGTCTTGATCTAGGATTGCTATTACAGGCCTACAGATAGTGGTGGGTTACAGTCCGAGCATGGTTGATGTCAACCTAGGATGTGAACATCATTACAAGTAGTGATTGCAAGGATTGAGCAATTGGATTAGGTCCACTTTTACAGGCCTACGGGTAGTGGTAGAGGGTTACATATTGGGATTAGGTTGTAAACGTTATCACAATTAGTGGATTCGAGGTTCGAGTTTGGTGCACTTACCAGCCCTTGGTCTTTCCCTGTTAAGGGTTTCAACGTAAATATCCAAGTGTTATTTAAATTCAACACATATTACACTTGTTGTATTGTATTGACTAGTTGGGGTATTTTCGTAAATTGACTAAACGCAAAAATTTGGTAATAAGGGTTAAAATATATTCACCCCCTCTAGATAGTTTTATACACACCGTGTATTATTAGTTTCAGAGTATATCCTCGATAGTTTGGTGGTATTCATTTTCTATTCGATAGAGGACTTCATTTATAGATATGGACATCATGGCTCCATTTATTAAAATGAGAGTGTAATATTATCATATGGATATTTTGAGGTATTGAATATTAAATCTTAACATTGAGTTTTCGATAGCGTCTATTGAAACATGGCTTTTGGACAAGTCAGAATTTCCAAGTTCAAAATATGGTCATATGAGTAAATATAGTAACAAGGAGAGCTATAGGCGGTCTATGAGCTCTTGGCGATTACTGATATTATTCACAAGGATACATTATCTCCAATAAGATTATCTAGGGTATGAATGAGAAACAATTACTTATTCTATCTTTATTTAAGAGTTCAATTTTATTTTTTTAGTGGAATGAGCTAAAATTAATAGATTGAACCTAAGTGAATCATTTGTTGATTGTTGTAAGGATTCCCATTTATTGATTGGCTTATTTCATGGACAAACCATATATTGAGGCTTGATGTAAGGGTAGCTTAGTTATTTGATGGTTGGTGTTTTGCACAACTAAGACCCGCTCAAGACCTCTAGAAAAGAAGGACCAAAGGTATTCTAGTACTTTATTTATTTGAAGAAATCTAGTTGCACATACACACAACTCATGCATATATCTTATTCTTGAATGTTGTATGTTTTATATGAGTGCATGCATATTCTTGAACATCTCCTCTTGCATGTTTAATTGATTGCATCTAGTTTATTAAAATGCCATGACATGTTTAAGTATTAGGATGCAAAGCCCTGAATTTTATTCATGCATGTTGAATTGATTGCATCTTGTTCTATGTTAATGCCATGACATGTTAGGCATTAGGATGCATTCAATTCCCACACTTGCACTTCATGTTTGTTAGTTTTAAGTATGGTGTAATTTTTTCCGTTTGTGTGATCGAAAACATTCACGCTTGCATGATGATGTGCTTGTCTTAGCACGATGGTTGACCACTTGAGAAGGTCTCATTCTTTTGTTGGATAAGCATTAGATTCGGTTTGGTTATTTTGAGTGAAGTGTCTAATTTCAAAAGATTGGATTTCTATGATTTAATTTTTTTTTTCAAAATTGACCTTTGTATGGTCTTGTGACCATAACATTTTATAAAAAGATTGAAATTGATTTTTGTAAAATTCTTGGCAAACTAGACACCCATACCTTTTCAACGGTATATTATTCATAATATTTCATGACCGTTTCGATTGGTTTTGAAATCTCCAAAGTGACCACTAAAACAGGACATCACAGCTGCTATCCAAATCTTACCATTGGTCAGTCAATTGACCATAACATTTTCTATAGACATCAAAATGTCATTCCATAAATTGGAGTAGAAAGTGGACTTCCATACCTTTCCAACAATATATCATATGAAAGGTTTCAATGTCATTTGGTCATGTTTCGGTGCGCTCAAATATTGAGTTGTGTCTTGTGGCGGATTTCTGCGGACCTTAACCGTAAAATCTAGGCACCGAATTACAACCAGTATGTCAAGTGCATTTCTATGCTCGTGATTCTGCTGCACTACAGCAGAATAGGGCGTCGATTTGGCCCATAAAGTTGGGACAATTTTGTCTTATCACCCAACCTTTTTTTTACACTTTATAAATATACAACTTTCTCTTGTTCTTTAAACAAGTCTTGCATTCTAAGAACCCTAGAGAGATATTTAGAGTGACTTGAGAGAAAAAGATTAAAGATTACATCTTTATTTCTCTAAACTCATTTCCACATGCATAAATCATCATCTAAGCATCATCTAGGATCATCTAGCATATGCTAGTGCATGGGTCTTCTTAAACACATATGGTATGGTATGTTGAACACTATTATCTTACATAATTAGTGTTTTTACTTATCAGTTTTATGTCATTTATTACTTGTATGTTCTTAAAGTAATTTCTACATACATGATTGAGATTATGTGTTGATTGAGTTATTTTTTGATAGCTTAATTGATTAGGTCATTATTGCCTAAAAGCTAAGTCATAAACATTCTTATGTGATTTATTGATAACTAGATTGATAGATTGATTGTATTTTAATCAACTAGTTAAACTTTTGAATGTTTGTGGGTTATTGGTGATAGCTATTTTATTTAGGATTGGTTATCCTTAACATTGCTAAGTTGTATGCCATGTCATATAGCTATATTTGATATCTAGGAATGATTTAATTGTCATTTTATATTCATAGATAAGCATTTAGTGTACCCTAACATTACTTGCATATTTGGATATTGCATAATATTCACTTCGGGTGTTTGATCTCTTCGAAGAAATAAGTCTTGTGTGATGACTGAGATTAGGTCGTACACCAAGATTAGGTGTTCACATGAGCAATTGGACTAGGTCCACTTTTACAGGCCTGCGGGTAGTGGTAGCGGGTTATTAATTGGGATTAGGTCATAAACTGGGATTAAGTTCTAAACGTTATCACAATTAATGAGTTTGAGGTTCGAGTGTGGCACACTTAATAGCCCGTGGTTTTTCCTTGTTGTGGGTTTCCACATATATTTCAAGTGTCATTTATAATTCCGCATTTATTACACTTGATTTATTATTTGACTAGATTGGGGTATTTTCGTAAATTTGACTAAACGAAAAAATTGGGTAATAAGGGATAAAATCTATTCACCCTCTCTAGATTAATATATTAGAACACGCCTTAAATTTGATTCAATTGCGATTGGGTTATGTCTGCTAAAGCTTAAATTTAGATAACCCGCCAAGATTCTCAATCCACACGGACTTACATGGATCACTTGATTTATTCTACCGGACTAATTTGTGGGTCCATCTAGAATTGTAATTAATACATTAAAAATATAATTTGCACATTATTTATTTAACGGGCTATTAAATTATATTAATGTATTAATTTAAGGCATGTGGACTTGTTTCTTTTAGTAAGAATGAATCTAGTTCACATGTGGGCTTTTTATTAAAGTCTAATGGATTTAATAAAATGGAAAAACAATATATAGCACATGCTAATGGGCATGGGCAGCAAGGCTAAGTATATAGGCCCAAAATATTGTTTTATTTTATTATTTAATTAAATGGAAGTTAATTAATTAATTATTTTATTATTTAATTAAAAATCAAAATCTTTTTCTAACTAGGAAATATGTTTCTTAGAATTATACTATTGTTGGTAATATAATAAATATTAAAGACTTTATTTGGTAAGTAGGTAAATAAAAGGAATTTATTTATCTAGTCAAATTAGAAAGTCTTTGATATAGTCACAAATACACTTAAGAGTTAGAATAGGGTTTGGAATTCTAAAGAATAATAGGAATCTTTGGTGAAAACATAAATCCTTCTTGTGAGTGGATTTCGGCCAAAGAGAAAATCTACCTAGGGTTAGGATTTAGGTCAAAAGGCATAAATCCTACTTGGTATAGATTTCCGCCACCACATTGTTTTCCTATCATAGAATTCGGCCAACCCTAAATAATTTTAAAGAAGGAATTCGGCCACCCTATATATACTATGGTATAGATTTCGGTCACCCTAATTGAAAAAGAAAGAATTATTTGTTTTGCTAAAAAAAAAAACAGAAATCAAACTCTAAGACATAGTGTGAAATGCGGCCAAGAGAAAAGAAGGTGAAGAAAGGTTTTATTTTTAATAGTGCACTACTAGCTTTTACATCAAAAGACTTTGTACACAATTTCGAATAAGGTTCACGTGAGCTTCGATCAATAGATTGAGAATTCACAAGTGACCAAACGTTCTTCGTTTTTCTCCATGAAGATTATAGTGACTAACAAAATAATTTTTTTTTTTTGGTTATCTATCCTCAGATACACAATTCAAAGAAAGGTAACCCGCACTCCCAGGTGATTGACAAAGATCATTTGTGTGTATGTAAATTCACTTGTCAAAAACAATTTATAAAAACCTTACAAAGCCTTAAATGGTTTGGAAACACAAGTATGACAGTAAGTGGGGTGTCGTCCACAAGGATCGGAAGTAGTGGTGACTAGATTAGGATTAATAACACTAGTGTGCATATAAGTAAAGAATCGATGATTGTTGTTTTGAAACATGAATGTAAATATAATATAAGCTAAACTAAGAATACAAATTAAATGGAATGTGAATGGGGTGAAAGATATGATAATGGAACTAAGGTGTTAATAAACTTGTAAGCAAATATTGGGCAAATGCAATAAACTCGAAATAAAGCGTGTTTAATTGAATGTAACCAACTTAGGGTGTATAGAGTTGGTTATTTATCACTAGCAAGGGGTCAACCTAAAGTGTATAGCGAAGACCTCCTACTAGCAATTAATCCCTCATAAGCAACCAACCTAGGGTGTATAGCGCTACTTGCTCATTTGGGATTTTGACAATGAATGCTCGCTATCTAACAAAAGCTCAACCGATTACTAAATTAGCCAACCTAGGGTGTATAGTGAAGACTTCTAATCCTCTCACAAGAGCCGTCTTAGGGGTATGTAGTAACGAATACTCGTTCGAGGTTAGATGAAGAGTGCGGTTATTAAGCCGGAATTCTGGAAATCCCTACCATTCAATCAAGCAATAAACAACCAAATATGGTGTATACCTAGTTGTCTATACAAATAGAATCAAAAGAAAACTTGCAAAGAGGGTGTATCCAAGACAAGCAAATCAAAGATAAACCATTCATACAAGAGAATAGAACATTAAAAGATAGAAATATATGTAAAATGGAGTTTATATACAAAAGCCCAACATCCAACAAACTAATCCATCAACCTCTTAGTGGGGATTTAACTACTCATGTTCATTGCAACAATAAAACTAAGAGAAAGAGTAGACAGTAAACCCTTGAAAAGCATCTCCTTCCTTGAAGCTTGATTCCAAATCTCTTAGTTGACTTTGGTAAGTAGAGAGTGGGTTTGGATGAGAGAGAGAATGTATTCCTAGCTTTAGATTACAAGAATTCTGATTTTCTAAGTGTTGGAGAATGTTTGGTTCGATCTCATCATTTTCTATTTATAGAGGTTACAAAAATAGGTCACAAATGCTTAAAAATTGAGTCTAACGCGCGCAGAGTATGGGTGGAGTGCAGTTTAAGAACCTACACTCACCTACACTTTATCGATTCTTCAAGATTTCAGCTCTCGAGTTTCCTATATAGTGATGGTGGATTGCGGGGTCCAACGCAGGAATTTCCACGCTGGAAAGTGTAGAGTGCGGGTCAAGTGTGGTTCGGGGACCCATACTCTCCTACACTTTATGGCGTTCTGTTGTCTTCTTCAATCCTTCGGTATGCAGGTTGCGCGTGGTTCCTGCGCTGGAATTCCTACATTGGAAGTGTGTCTTTTTGCACAATTTGATCCCCTTTTCGCACGAAAGTCCTGAATTCCGCTTCCAACACCAGAAATGCACAAATGCTTCAAAACAAATCAAAAGAGCCATAAGATACGTAAAAATGCACGAAAACGAGACAAAGATTATGGGATTGAGGACTGAAATATACAACATATTTCGCCCGATCAATGATTCACATTCGTGATTGGATTGGAAGGTATTACAGATTACTATCGATGCAATGTCAATCATCACGTGGAAAAAGGTATGACACTCTTTTGTTATATATTAATTAATTAAGGGTTAAGGTTCTTCTTTTAAAAGGAAATTTTTTGTAATATACAATCAAACTTTTCGCTTTCACCGCGTGCTTTTCCCTACAACCACTTGGGCTGCCACATGAGATCCCCGTAGAGGCGTGTGGCCTCCATGGGGGGGAGGGGGTGGGTTGGGCTAAGAGCTGCTCTTCATGTGGTTGCCACGCGCCTCCACGGGGAATGAGCCCTTTGTGGCCATTTTCCACAATGCTTTCCTCCTTCGTGTTCTTCGACCTTTTTTTGGCCTGCGAACTTAATATTCGAATCCGTTTTCAGGTTACGAACCGTAACGCACTACACACGAGGACAACTATGAATATTTGACAATTGGATGTGAACTTGACTCGATATATGATGACGAAGGCAACACGGTTTAAAGGAATGTAAAGTTGTGTAACTTCCTCGTTTGACCTCGAAATCAAATGAATGAGTAACCGAAATGACCGAAACTCAACAAGGAATCATATAAGATCATATTCAAGTTCAAGACAAAAAAACCCAAACAAATAAATACAAGATCACACAAGTATACAATTTCCTAGACATAGTCCTAGTCCATGCATTTCTACAATGTATGTCAATATGAGATAAATGCATGAGCATACTTTATCAAGTGTGTGAATGTGTTATACCAAATGTAGCACAATGATGTAGGGACACATATAAATGCAATGTGTGTGTGTGTGTGGTTTGCTCAACAATGCAAGGACACACATGTATGAATTGTGTGTGTGTTCACTTAAGCATTGTAAAAGGAAATATGTCTTATTACCTTTGTAGTCAATAACGCTTTCCTCACACGAAAGCTCCACTTTGCGTGAATCATTGTCCATCTTCTTTAAAGCTTGATAAACCGAAACAATACAAAGGAAATAACGTTTTGATAAAGAATGATGCCAACATAAACCAAAGTCCTAACAATCTCCCCCTTTGGCAAATTCTATGTCAAAACACCTATACAAAATACTAAAACAAACAACATGAAGATTGGTCACAAAAACTCACTCTCACATTACAATGAGTTAATCACCTAGACTAATCTTCAACAAGTTGAACTTCTTCACTTGAGCTTCTCTTGATATCACCTAAAATAAACTTGAATGCACAAGAATATCCGAGAGAATATTTGGCAAAATACTTGACAAAAATATGACATTTAAGTTCAATATGGAATATGACAATTAAGTTCAAAATGGATACATGTATGCTCCCCCTAAATTCATGCATGTCCATCAAAGATATCTCATCCAAGATATTTCGTGCCATATGAAGTTCAATACTTGACAAATAGACAAAGAAGATATGTTAAAACAATATTATATTTCTCTCCATTTTTGACAAAAAAGGAAGCCAAAAGGAAAAAAGAAAAGACACCTTGAGATCACAAAAGCGTTGCTAGCCACTTATGTCACCAAAGAACATTGAATGATTTGATGATCTCACATTTGGAGGTGGATACTTTGCTTGGAGAAACAATTTCTTCCAAGCACTTGATTTTTGCATCTTGTTGAACCACCTTTGTGTTTAGCTCCTTTATCTTCTCCTTTGATTCTTGTTTGTTCTCCATGTTAACCTAGCAAAGGTTATTCAAATCTATACAACACAACAAAATCATCAAGGTAAATGAATCACAAATGCATAAATTTTACTCTTAAGCACATAAGTCATTTCTACCAAGTTCAACAATTGCATTAACAATCATATAAACCCAACCCCAGATTTGAAGGAATTGGTATCAACAACAATCATCTCGACCTCAAACAAGAAGAGATTTGATTACAACAACAACTACTATCACCCTAAGCAAGGGCAAATTTTCTACAATTATAAACAATTGAATTGATTATAATCACACTTACTATCAGCCCAAGCAAGAAGGAATTTTTTACAACTATAATCAATTGAATTGATTACAACTACAATTACTATCGACCCCAAACAAATAGGAAATCATTGCAACTACACTCAATTAAATTGATTACAACTACAATTACTATCGACCCCAAATAAAGAGGAAGTCATTTCAACTACAATCTTATCAACCTCAGTAAAAAGAAATTGATTGCAATCTCAACTACTATACAACCCCAAACAAGGAGAAGTTGATTGCAAACAAAATCATACAATTATTACAAAAAATATAAAAAAAAAATTAGGCATTCATTGTGATCAACATTACAAAAACATTTAACATTATCAAGAATCATTATGCATATCAATAAATATGAAATAGCACATAAAAGATTCATCATAAAAACAAAAGAATATGCCAACAAATACCAACTTGAAACATTTGAACATATCATAATAGAGAACAGAGTCTAGCAAGCTATGCTCCCCCTTGATAAGTATTTTATCTAAGATCAAGATAGAAAATTGTTCACAATGAAATCTACACAATCACACATTCAAGTAATTTTAATGAGATTTATCAAATAAACTCCACAAACTATGAGAGATACACCAAGATTTTCAATCACTCCTATAATTCTTCTAAAATTGCTAGAGTATCAAAATACCATATAAGCAAAAGTGTGTGTGTGTGAAGATTTTGCTTCAAGTATATGAAAAGAAGTAATTTGATAATCAAACATGCAAACCATATCAACATCTATTCATCTTAAGCCTTTCCATAAAAAGGTCAAACCGATTATCATCCAGAATTTTTGCTTTTAAAGAGAATAGATTTCAACATACGAGTGTGTGTGTGTATGTGGTTCGTTATACCATTTCTATTTGACAATCCGAGCAAACTTGATTATTCAACTATACTCTATAAAGCCTTTTATTTTATCTTAGGCTTGAATCAAAGAATTTTTTTTATTGATTCATTTTTCACCACTTCTTTGATTTTTCTAACATAAACAAATACTCCTCATGATGACTTTCACTCATTACAATGATGTAGCTCTTTCCATGAGGGTGCTCGTTGAGTATTATGTAGTTGCCGAAGTAAAATGGATACCAACCATAGGCCATTTAAACATACTAGTCATAAGACTTCAAGGTGTATCCACAACTTAGATATATCAAACTCAACTTACTCAACTTAGCATACAAGAGAAACAAAGTACAATTTTTGAAACCGAGTTTTATGGCTTACAAGCACATGATCAAAAAGCAATATAAATCGACTTACTTAAGATCATTACTTCTCAAGAGAGTAGTTTTTAAAGAAAAATAAAGCTCATATTTTTCAAAAGTATGCCACTCATCATTCAAACAAGCATTTCAAGCATCATGAATAAGATTATTGTGAACACATCACTAAAAGATCTTTAGAAAGCAAATGTTAACAAGAAACATATGAATGTTATACTAGTTCTCTAATATGACATGCTACATGATGTAATGCAAACATAGAATCGAAAGATGAAAAGCTAGAAAGCAAGCATTAAGATATAGAAATACCTAAGCAAGCTTTTTCATTAAATGCAAAGCCTTCGCTATTTTTGTAAGCTCTCTTGGTTTGTTTGTCCTCATGACAACAAGTTGGTGGTGTTAGGATTATGCTCAATAACAAGAGTGTAATGTTGTAATTGACTATCTTTTTCATATTAATAAACTGATTATAGCATTTATAGTTTAATATTATAATTGTCAAAGTAAATAATCATAAGGTCTAAAGACTATGGGAAAAGAAGAATTGTTCGTACATCTGGATATGTATGTGGTAGACACAATTCTTTAGTTAGTCTTGAATAATGTTCACAACTTAAGTTAAAGGTTGGGCACCTTTATCTTGTTAAAGTTGTAGAATTCTTTTGCTAGCATTTGAGTGGGATCAAATGAGATATGATGAGTCTAAAATCATCGGAGTGTCTTCGAGCAAAAGGATCTAGTGCACTGTGTGCATTGAACTGGATCACAATGAAAAGCTTTATCTAGAACCGTCAATAGATAATAGTCTTTTCATTATCAGGACAATCGGAGAGTCTATCTTAATCCTGAGATAAATGATGGACTTATGGTTGCAAGTGATATCATTTGAGTTATCAATGAGTACGATTATATCGCATAGTCTATCCTCGATAGTTTGGTGATATTCATTTGTTAATCGATAGAGGACTTCATTTATAGATATGGACATCGTGGCTCCATTTAATTAAATGAGAGTATAATATCATCATATGGATGTTTTGAGGTAATTGGATATTAAATCTCAACGTTGAGTTTTCGATAGTGTCTATTGAAAACATGGCTTCTGGACAAGTCAAAATATCCAAGTTCAAAACATGGTCATATGAGTAAATATGGTAACTTGGAGAGTTATAGGCGGTCTATGAACTCTTGGCGATTACTGATATTAATCACGAGGATACACTATCTCCAATATGATTGTCTAGGGTATGAATGAGGAGCATCTTCCTTTTCTATCTTTATTTAAGAGTTCAGTTTTAGCTCTTTAGTGGAATGAGTTAAAATTAATGGATCGGACCTAAGTGAATCATTTGTTGATTATGATTAGGTTATGTCTATTGAAGCTTAAATTTAGATGGCCCGCCAAGATCCCCAATCCACACGGACTTGCATGGATCACTTGATATATTCTACCGGACCAATTTAAGGGTCCATCTAGAATTGCATTTAATATATTAAGAATATAATTTGCACATTATTTTAGTAATGGGCTGCTCAATTATATTAATATATTAATGAAAGACATGTGGGCTTGTTTCTTTTAGTAAGAATGGGTCTGGTTCACATGTGGGCTTTTTATTTAAAGTCCAATGGATTAAATGAAATAAGAAAATAATATTTTGGCCCATTTACTCTAAGTGGGGCGGCAAGGGTTAGTTTAACCTAATATATTATTTTGTTTCATTGTTTTAATTAAATAAGAATTAATTAATTTATTAATTAATTGTTTAATTAAAGAAACAAATCTTTTCTAATCAGGAAATATATTTCCTAAAAGTAAAATTAAAAGACTTGTTTGATAAGGAAATAAATAATTAGTTTTATTTATTTAATCAAATAAGAAGTCTTTTTTATTTAGTCAAAATAAAAGAATAAATGATCTATGAGTTGGATTAGGGTTTGATGTCTTAAAAACTAGAAATTAGGGTGCAACATAAGCCTATGGTGGGCATGTGATTTCGGCAACCCTAGTTATTTCTAGGTTAGGATTTCGGCAACCCTAAGAATAATAGAAAAGAAGAAACAAACTTAGGCCACCTATATATTGACAAGTATAGAATTCAGCCAAAAAAAAAAAAAAAAAAAGATATGGGTTCATGATACAAATTTCTTCTTCTTCTCAATTCATAAAAAGCTTTTTATTCTACTAAAACAAAAAGGAGTGTTAGATTATTCTTTGATAGTATACTATTTGCTTATTCATCAATAAGCTTGTGTATACGATATCTATCTAGGTTCACGCGAGTTTCGATCATTAGATTGAGAACTCAAAAGTGACCGGAATAATCTTAGTCATTCTTTTGATTGTTTTTGTGACTAACAAAGAAAAGAAAAGTTTGTTTTGTCCATTCACAGGTTTGCAATTCAAAGAAAAGGGAGACCACGCTCCTAGGTGATCCACGTTCGTGCTAGGATTGAAGATCTTGCGGATTACCATCGACGTAAGTCAATCGGATCACGCGACAAAAGGTATTCTACTTTTTGTTATTGTATATGTATGTTTAATTAATTAAAGGGTTTAAGGTTCATAAAGGAAAATTTTTAAAAGTCACTAAATCTAATTTTTAGTATCGCTTCCGTTGCGTGTACTTCTTTGGTATTTTTCCCAACAATTGGTATCAGAGCCTAGGTTGAACCCTTTTAATTAATTAACGTATATATACGTGGATTTATTTCTTTTTAATGTGATTATGCATGTTTAGAAAGAGATGGCACTCTAGGTATTCAAATATATAATTACATGTGGATGTATGGATTTATATATGTTTGTGTGGATTGTTATTGCTCGATTTTGGTCCTAGATTTTCAATGTAAATTTTGTTAAGGAATTGTAACAAGAAGGGTGGTCTATCATCGCCATAATTCCTTCTTGGTAGATTGCTAGGTTTTATTTTTTTTATATATAGGTGCAGTATTTTTTTATACTACTGCGGTTTTTTTTTAATTTTTATTATGTGCAGTTTTTTGTATGTAAAATGGTACTGCAGTGATTAAAAAAAAAAATGCAGTATTTTATTTGTTTAAATACTGCCGTAATATATTTAGGTCTTGAAGATTCGAAGACATGATGAAAAATGAAGCAACCGGAACTGAGAACGAGCACCGTGCGCACCCTAGGAGTGGATTGGGCTGCGCATGGCAAGCCCAAGCTTGGTGGGCTGCGCACGGCAGCCCTAGAGTCTTCATGGGTTGCGCACGGCATCCCCTTAGTGGGGTTGTGAGTTGTGCACATCCGTGGGTTGGGCCGAAAGATAAGCGTATGGTTGATGGGCCACTTGAAGAACTTGTATTCCTAAACAATTGTAATTTTTACTTGTTTTTCTAGGATGGGCCAAAATTGTTGCTATTTAATTTATGCTTAAATATTACAATATTTGTTATTGTATGATAACATGACATATAGAATAGGAGTGCCACGCATATATCTCTTTTGGTATGAACATGCATTGAATGATTTAGGTATCTAAATTGGCATCTAGATAACTCGGTAAATCATTCTATGGGATTTAATCACACGCCTTAAATAATTGAGTGGGAGAAGGTGTTTTTGTAACACCTATGGCCTCCAAGGTTAGTTGAGCTTTATTATTTATTGGTAATCCCCCCAAGGGGCGTCCATGAATGGAATTTAGCAACATACTTCCTTACAAGGATAGACTAGACAATGGACTCAAACGAGATCTACTCCCCAAGGAGGGATTTTCATGAGAGAAAATTGAGGGTCGATATCTTGGTAACACACTCAATGTAATTTTATTGATATCCTCCCAAGAGTTCTTGTCAATAAAATTGCAAGGCTAAAATTGAAAACGCTGGTTGTTATGTTAACAATTAGGTGGGACCTAGTCTAACTAGTAAATGGTGTGAACTCTCAAAGGAGGCGTAACATTTATGGGTGTTAGATCACCGTTGAATTTTATGATTGAGTTATTTATTTAATTCAAGATAAATATTTAAAAGTGCTTTATCATGATTATTTACTTATATATGTTTTGTTTTATTCAGAAATCATGACCCCATCATTTATAAACATCCTGAAAGACAACACTTTAACTAGAGATAATTATGTCACATGGAAAAGGAAAATTGGGTTGTTGCTGCAAAGTGAAAAACATAAATTTGTTCTAACTACTCCTAAACCACCTGCTCCTAATAATGAATCTAGCATAATATGTAGAGATGAGTATGAGCAGTGGAAGACTTCAGATGATATGGCAAAATGTTACATTATGGCCACTATCTCCGACGTGTTGCAACAGCAGCATGAAGGAATGGAGTCCGCTGCTGATATAATGATGTCTCTAGAGGAGATGTTTGCTATGAAGTCCAGGACGACTAAGAGAGAGGCAGTGACTGCTTTTATGAATCTTAGGATGAAACCTGGACAGGATGTGAAGGATCACATGATGAAAGTCATAGCATATCTCAACATTGCTGAACTGCATGGCGCTGAGATAGATGGTGAGACAAAGATTGATATGGTTGTCAATTCATTGTCAGATTCCTTTGATCAGTTCAAATTGGACTACACTTTGAACAAAAAGGAATACAACACCTTACAAGGCCTGATGCAAGATGTTCAAAGTGCTGAAAAGATCCTTGTGAAAGGCAAAGGTCAAGAGATTCATATGGTTGGTAAAGTTGCTACTGTTAAGGCCCGTCAAAAGGTCAAGAAACAACAGAAGAAAAAGCAACTTGGGCCTATCAAGAAGGAGACCAAGAAAGTAACCAAGATCAAAGGGAAATGCTTCCTTTGTGGTGAAAAGGGACATTGGAAGAGAAATTGCCCAAAGTCTCAGAATAAGAAGGAAGAAGGTAATGTGAATTATCTTGAAACATGTTTTTTGGCTGATTCTACAAATTCTTGGATCATAGATTCAGGAGCCACTAATCATGTTTGTTATTCCTTGCAGGGGTTCCAAGAAAGGAGAAAGCTGAGTAAGAATGAAATCAATTTGCACTTGGGCAACGGAATGTTAGTGTCTGCAAGTGCAGTGGGAGATATTAGAGTTTATTTGGATTTTAGAAGGCATTTAGATTTGATAGATGTTTATTATGTACCTCAATTCAAGAGGAATTTAATTTCAGTTTCTTGTTTGAATAAATTTGGATATTTGGTTACTTTTAATAAAGCTTTTATTATTAGTAAGAATGACAAAATTATTTACCAAGGTACATTGGAAAACGGTCTATACTTTTTGCATAGAAATATCTCTCACTCGTTAGACACAGAAATAACGGAACCTAATCATAAAAGAGTAAAATTATCAACAGATGAAACCTACCTTTGGCATTTACGCTTAGGTCATATTAACCTTAATAGGATTAAAAGATTGGTATGTGACGGACCTTTGAGTGACTTAAAGGTTGATGATCTACCAACTTGTGAATCTTGTTTGGAAGGTAAAATGACCAAAAGGACGTTCTCTGCCAAAGGTGCAAGAGCCACTGAATGTTTAGGATTGATACACACTGATGTATGTGGACCTATGAGCATTCAAGCTAGAGGTGGATATGAGTACTTCATCACCTTCACAGATGATTACTCGAGATTTGGTTATGTGTATCTCATGCGGCATAAGTCGAATGCTTTTGACATGATCAAAGCATTCAAATATGAAGTGGAAAATCAGCTTGAGAAACAAATAAAAATCTTGAGATCTGATCGTGGTGGAGAATATCTATCCGGTGAGTTTCAGCAATATCTTATTGATAATGGGATAGTTTCTCAGTTTTCTGCACTAGGTACACCTCAACAGAATGGGGTAGCAGAAAGGAGAAATAGAATTCTTTTGGAAATGGTTAGGTCTATGTTGAGTTATTCAACACTTCCTATTTCTTTTTGGGGATATGCTTTACAAACTGCTATATACATTCTAAACGATATACCATCTAAGTTTGTTCCTAAAACACCGCATGAGTTGTGGACTGGGCGCAAGCCTAGTTTACAACACTTAAGGATATTTGGTTGTCCTACGCATGTGTTAAAAGGAAAGACAGAAAAGATGGAGTCCCGTTCAGAAACATGTATATTTGTAGGGTATCCAAAAGAAACTAAAGGATATTATTTCTATAGTCCTTCAGACCTTAAAGTATTTGTTTCGACAAATGCTAAATTTCTGGAAAAGGACTATATGAATGATTTTGTGCCTAGAAGTAGAATTGTCCTTAATGAGATGTCAAGAGATACAATTCCACGAGAGGTTACACAACCTAACCCAATTGTAAGTTCCGATCCAACACAAGATCAACAACCTACCATTCCTCGTCGTAGTGGGAGGGTTAGAACACAACCCGAAAGATACATCGGTCTGGGAGAATCATTGGAGAATCTCCCGGACGACGATGATCCCTATACGTACAAGGAAGCTATGGCGGATGTTGATAGTCGCCATTGGCAAAAGGCAATGCAATCCGAGATTGAATCTATGTTCGATAACAAAGTCTGGTCCCTTGTAGACTTGCCTAAAGGGATAAAACCCATTGGGTGCAAGTGGGTATACAAGAGGAAAAGAGGTATGGATGGAAAGGTGGAAACCTTTAAAGCTAGATTGGTAGCTAATGGGTATACACAGAAAGAAGGTATCGATTACGAGGAAACCTTCTCTCCTGTGGCCATGCTTAAATCCATTAGGATACTCTTATCCATTGCAGCATCTTTAGATCTAGAGATTTGGCAAATGGACGTCAAGACAGCTTTCCTAAATGGAAGTCTTGACGAAAGCATCTACATGATGCAACCATAGGGATTCATTGAAAAGGGCCAAGTGGATAATGTATGCAAGTTGCAGAAATCCATATATGGATTAAAGCAAGCATCCAGATCCTGGAACATAAGGTTTGATCAAGCTGTCAAAGGTTTTGGATTTATTTAGAATCCTAACGAACCTTGTGTATACAAAAGGATTAAAGGCGACAAGTTGGTTTTCCTGATTCTTTATGTTGATGATATACTACTCATTGGAAACGATGTAGGTGTATTGACATCAGTAAAAGAATGGTTAGCAAAACAATTTGATATGAAGGACTTAGAAGAAGCAAGTTTTATTCTAGGTATCCAAGTAATAAAGGATATAAAGAATAGAACGATTGCATTATCCCAAGCTTCATACATAGACAAGATCTTGTCTAGGTTTTCCATGCATGATTCTAAGAAAGGTATGTTACCTTTCAGACATGGAATCAAGCTTTCTAAGGAACAAGTTCCTAAGAATGAGCATGAAGAGCAATTCATGAGTAGAGTTCCATATACCTCGGCAGTTGGAAGTCTCATGTATGCAATGCTCTGTACTAGACCAGATATTTGTTTTGCTGTTGGCATAGTTAGTAGGTTTCAATCGAAACGTGGTCCTGATCACTGGACGACAGTCAAGCATATTTTCAAGTATCTCAAGAGAAAGAGAGATAATATGCTTGTATACTCTGGAGGGAATTTGGTCCCCGTTGGGTATACGGATTCTGATTTCCGATCAGATTCTGACTCTAGAAAATCCACATCAGGGGCTGTGTTTACTATTGGATGAGGAGCAGTTATATGGAGGAATATCAAGCAATCTTGTATTGCTGATTCCACCATGGAAGCTGAGTATGTTGCTGCATGCGAGGCTGCCAAAGAGGCTGTTTGGCTCCACCAATTCTTGATTGACTTGGAAGTGATTCCTAGTGCGAATAAGCAGATCACTATCTACTGTGACAACAGTGGAGCAGTGGCTAATTCGAAAGAACCAAGAATTCACAAGAGAGGTAAACACATTGAAAGAAAGTATCATCTTTTAAGGGAGATTGTTCAAAGAGGTGACGTGATGATTACCAAAATCGCGTCAGCAGAAAATCTAGCGGATCCCTTCACAAAGGCTCTACCTCAGAAGAGTTTCGATGGGCATCTAGAGAACATGGGCTTGAGAGATATGACACATTTGCTATAGTGCAAGTGGGAGATTGTTAGGATTATGCTCAATAGCAAGAGTGTAATGTTGTAATTGACAATCATTTTCATATTAATAAAGTGATTTCTGGTTTAACAAATCGTATAGCATTTATAGTTTAATATTATAATTGTCAAAGTAAATAATCATAAGGTCTAAAGACTATGGGAAAAGAAGAATTGTTCGTACATCTGGATATGTATGTGGTAGACACAATTCTTTAGTTAGTCTTGAATATTGTTCACAACTTAAGTTAAAGGTTGGGCACCTTTATCTTGTTAAAGTTGTAGAATTCTTTTGCTAGCATTTGAGTGGGATCAAATGAGATATGATGAGTCTAAAATCATCGGAGTGTCTTCGAGCAAAAGGATCTAGTGCACTGGGTGCATTGAACTGGATCACAATGAAATACTTTATCTATAACCGTCAATAGATAAAAGTCTTTTCATTATCAGGACAATCGGAGAGTCTATCTTAATCCTGAGATAAATGATGGACTTATGGTTGCAAGTGATATCATTTGAGTTATCAATGAGTACGATTATATCGCATAGTCTATCCTCGATAGTTTGGTGATATTCATTTGTTAATCGATAGAGGACTTCATTTATAGATATGGACATCGTGGCTCCATTTAATTAAATGAGAGTATAATATCATCATATGGATGTTTTGAGGTAATTGGATATTAAATCTCAACGTTGAGTTTTCGATAGTGTCTATTGAAAACATGGTTTCTGGACAAGTCAAAATATCCAAGTTCAAAACGTGGTCATATGAGTAAATATGGTAACTTGGAGAGTTATAGGCGGTCTATGAACTCTTGGCGATTACTGATATTAATCACGAGGATACACTATCTCCAATATGATTGTCTAGGGTATGAATGAGGAGCATCTTCCTTTTCTATCTTTATTTAAGAGTTCAGTTTTAGCTTTTTAGTTGAATGAGTTAAAATTAATGGATCGGACCTAAGTGAATCATTTGTTGATTGTGATTAGGTTATGTCTATTGAAGCTTAAATTTAGATGGCTCGCCAAGATCCCCAATCCACACGGGCTTGCATGGATCACTTGATATATTCTACCGGACCAATTTAAGGGTCCATCTAGAATTGCATTTAATATATTAAGAATATAATTTGCACATTATTTTAGTAATGGGCTGCTCAATTATATTAATATATTAATGAAAGACATGTGGGTTTGTTTCTTTTAGTAAGAATGGGTCTGGTTCACATGTGGGCTTTTTATTTAAAGTCCAATGGATTAAATGAAATAAGAAAATAATATTTTGGCTCATTTACTCTAAGTGGGGCGGCAAGGGTTAGTTTAACCTAATATATTATTTTGTTTCATTGTTTTAATTAAATAAGAATTAATTAATTGTTTAATTAAAAAAACAAATCTTTTCTAATCAGGAAATATATTTCCTAAAAGTAAAATTAAAAGACTTGTTGATAAGGAAATAAATAATTAGTTTTATTTATTTAATCAAATAAGAAGTCTTTTTTATTTAGTCAAAATAAAAGAATAAATGATCTATGAGTTGGATTAGGGTTTGATGTCTTAAAAACTAGATGGAAATTAGGGTGCAACATAAGCCTATGGTGGGCATGTGATTTCGGCAACCCTAGTTATTTCTAGGTTAGGATTTCGGCAACCCTAATAATAATAGAAAAGAAGAAGCAAACTTAGGCCACCTATATATTGACAAGTATAGAATTCGGCCACAAAAAAAAAAAAAAAAAAAAAAAAAAAAAAAAAAAAGAAGATATGGGTTCATGATACAAATTTCTTCTTCTTCTCAATTCATAAAAAAGCTTTTTATTCTACTAAAACAAAAAGGAGTGTTAAATTATTCTTTGATAGTATACTATTTGCTTATTCATCAATAAGCTTGTGTATACGATATCGATCTAGGTTCACGCGAGTTTCGATCATTAGATTGAGAACTCAAAAGTGACCGGAATAATCTTAGTCATTCTTTTGATTGTTTTTGTGACTAACAAAGAAAAGAAAAGTTTGTTTTTTCCATTCACAGGTTTGCAATTCAAAGAAAAGGGAGATCACGCTCCTAAGTGATCCACGTTCGCGCTTGGATTGAAGATCTTGCGGATTACCATCGACGTAAGTCAATCGGATAACTCGACATAAGGTATTCTACTTTTTGTTATTGTATATGTATGTTTAATTAATTAAAGGGTTTAAGGTTCGTAAAGGAAAATTTTTAAAAGTCACTAAATCTAATTTTTAGTATCGCTTCCGCTGCGTGTACTTCTTTGGTATTTTTCCCAACAGTTGGTATATCATTCCAAGCGAATAAAGACTTAACACTTCGACTCAACATATATAAAAATGACTTTCTATAAAAGTCTTAACATATTCATCACCATATAGATTTCATGATATACATCTTCTGAAAAGTTAATCAACAAATTTTGACTATCATAGCAATATTTGCGAGACAGCTAAATTCATGTCAAAGTCATAGAGAAATAAAGCTAGCTAGCTAAGTTAATCGAAACTAGAACTATTCTTAAAGCTAAATCACATATGCAACTTACACTAATGGTAAGAGCACTCACATAAACCATTATGATCATTTCTCGTGGCAATATTATATCTAAAAGATAATTATCAACTATTTTCTTTATAAAGATATTTCTCATGCTATACACAACATTATTGCCATCAACAAAGATATTATCAAGACTATGCATATGATCATTGAAACACTCATTTTCACCTAAATCTTCTTGACAATTTTCCTCACATGATTATCATTATCACACACAAAATTCAAAGTGTTATCATGCAAGAAACATTCATAGAAGATTTTCTCATCTCACTAACATGCATCTCATTCCCTAGTTTGCATTTTCTAATATACTCATGGCATCTAGATTTAGTATGCACTACAACATTTCAAATATGGCAAACCGAAATACATATGGAGATGATACTATTTAGATGAGAGTGTACCAACGGTGAAGGCTCCTTACTCTTCTTGATTTTGCACTTGACCTTGGAAGATTGGCCTTTGAAATCCTTTTATTCCTTAGTGACTCGCCTTTAGTTATAGGAGACTGAACTTGCTTAACTACAAAGCTTAAGTTACTTGAATCTTCTTGAAGATCACCAAACTCTTTGGCCTTCATGATTGCCAACTCCTTCTCCTTGCCTTTGATCGTTTCCTTCAAGAAAAACAAATTATTAGCAAAATCACTCATTAAACTATCTAACACTAGAGCATCCTCAACCATCTTCTCTTCTAGACATTTGATTACTTTATTCTTCACTTCAACTTCCTTTAAAGCGTTATCTCTTTCCTTCTCAAGAGATTGAACTCTTGCCATCAAGTTGAAGTTGGTGGTCTTTGATTTGCAATCTTCTTCATTGAGTTACAAAGTCAAGTGATCATGTCTAGATTGATTATCCCTGAGAAAACTTCTTCTTCTTTGCTTTTGTCACTAACATTCTTTTCAAGCTTATCAACAAAATTGTAAGTAAACAAATGAAAGTAAAACAAGAAGAGCCTTTTTCACAAATAGCTTGGAATCTATACCATGTCCCTTTTGCCATATTTGAATCTTTATTAAAAGAAAGGTGTTTCAAAACTTACACCACTATGAAAGGCAAAAAGATCTAAAAGTTTCAATTTCTCAAAAAATAAACGTCATTCATACTTCGTGAACATATGAGTTTGGAGAAACTACTCCATCAAATATAAAAATCAGAGTAGAGAAACCTTTCTTGACAATCCAACCAAGCTTACTCATTACTAGACTTAGTGAAGTCTTTCATGAGCATTTTCAACAAAACAAACATTTTCCCAATCAACAAAAGAGGACAACCATTACAAACAATTATAGACAAAAGGTTGTTATCCTAGTAAATAACCTTGTAGATCCCGAATCACACTAATTACTTTAAGTGACCCGTTCTGATATCAATTGAAAATACCTACAAAGTTATACTAAACAACCAAAAGGCGGGAGGGGGTGAATTTGTTGACACTCAAATTTTAAAAACTCTTTCGATGCTTTTGTCAAAACCTTGGTGAGCATACAAATTAACCTTTAATATGATTGTTATGAGAAAACAATAATTACATGTATGCTTGATTCACCACCCTTAGTCTACACAACATACAACAAGAGACAGTGTATCTTATATAATAATATATTCAATGCAAAGCAAATTCCACAAGTTGTACTTTGAATATTACAATGTAAATTCACTAAGTAAAGCTTTACAACTTGATATAGAATATCACAAGATACAATGTTCAAACACTTAACAAATAAAAAAGACAAATGTTGATTCCACAAATAATGTGTGCACCTCTTTCTCTACAAATATCTTGTTTACATGGATGTGAGAACATGAAGATCTTAAACATGATATATTGATCATACATACAAATATAAAGAGATAGAGATAGAGATATTTGTCACATTGATTTTTACGTGGTAAAACCTCCAAAGAGGAAACATCCACGGGTTGAATCCACAACCACCGGCAAAATGTTTTTCACTAGTTAAACAAGAGTACACCCTCAAATGTGACCAACTCTCATGTATCACAATCTATTGGATATCCCACCTATCTACTCCCACTAGAGAAAAACTTGTTTATTCTCTAATTGAGACATATTGCATGCCTCTAGAGAATATCCATGCTCGGACTTACTAGAGGCCTCACACCTCATGCCAAGACTTCCCTTGCTCTATGTTAAAGAATCACTCAACAATAAGAGACTTTCATTGCTCAGACTTATAAGAGTCTCACACCCCTTTCCAAGACTTCCCTTACTTGTCTAACCGGAGCCTCACACCCCTAGACAAGACTTTCCTTGGACTTACTTAGAGACCTCACAATTCTTAGCCAAGACTTCCCTTGCTTGGACTTACTTAGAGTCCCACACTATTAGCCAAGACTTCCCTTGCTTGGACTTACTTAGAGCCTCACACTTTTAGCTAGGACTTCCGCCTTTTACAAGGCAAGTGATCTATGTAATGCAAATGATGCAAGCACAATCAACATGGGACATATGATCAATATGAACTATGGAAACTAGAATTAGACAATGAGTACAGAATGTATGATATTATAGTTTACAATCCAAGAGATGCAATCACACAAGATGATGCGTGAACATATGAAATGTATGGGTCAGGTACAAATCATGTAGACATAGACTTAGTCATGTGAGCACACAAGTCAAAGATTTTCTAGTCATAAAAACCATGAATAGAAACCTAGAGCATGTGAAACACCTAACACATGTGATTCTTAGTTTCATTCACAAAGGTAATACTTGAATGAATCATATTCAAGAAGCACATATTCAAGATATTATAAACATACACCAAAAATGTAAGAATCACAAAATATAATAAATAAATATTCTAGCAAATATTTAGAGCAAGGATATAATTAATAATCAATTAAATCCTAGATAGCTCTAAACACAAAATCAAATGTGTTAATCCTAGATTTGTTCAATTAAAGGATCCAAACACATGCTAAGGTTATTAGTCATAAAATGAGTCAATCAAAACACAAATAACCCTAGATATCAAGCTAAGCATAATACATCACTCAAAAATGTGAAAACCTATAATCCTAGAAAACTAGTTCACATATGTCTCTAATTAGACTTGATAAGCTTTGATTTGAAGCTATCTTCTCAATAGCTTTCATCAAACATACACATACATATGGAAGAAGAAAACCCAAGGTAGTTAAGAATCATAAAAGATGAAATCACAAAGTTTGGCTCAATACCTTGAAATCATGAGCTGGTTTGTTTTTGATCGTGGAACTGCTCTAAAAATCGATCAAATAGCTGCTCTTTTGGAGAAGGTAGGAGACTTGATTACGAAGATTCTCCAACTTAAATGACTAAATTCGGAGTCTGAATGAGAAAGTTATGGTGTTTGGAAGATGAGAAAGTTGAAGAGAAAATTTATGCACATTTTTCTTCTATAATGAACAAGTGAGAGAAATGGAATATTTAAAAGAAATTGGGAGGGAAAGTATGGGGACCACTTAGGCTGTCACATTGGATTCCTATGGAGGCGTGTAGCCACCACAGGGGGGCCCACCACCACCCCTTATGGTGGCCACGCACCTCCATGGGAAAAAGCCCTGTGTGGCCCCTTTCCACAATGCTTTCCTCATTCGCACATCCATCGTGTTCTTCGACCGTTCTTTGGCCTCTGAACTCGTAATTTGAATCTGTTTTCAGATTACAAACCGTAACGCACTACACACAAGGACGACTATGAAAATTTGCCAATTGGATGTGAACTCAACTCAATATATGATGACGAAGACAACGCGGTGTAAAGGACTGTAAAGTTGCGTAACTTCCTCGTTTGAACTCAAAATCAAATGAGTGAGTAACTGAAATGACCGAAACTCAAAAAGGAATCAAATAAGATCATATTCAAGTTCAAGACAATAAAACCCAAACAAATAAACATAAGATCACACAAGTATGCAATTTCCTAGACATAGTCCTAGTTCAAGCATTTATACAATGTATGTCAATATGATATCAATGCATGAGCATACTTTATCAAGTGTGTGAATATGTTATATCAAATGAAGCGCAACGATGTAGGGACACATATAAATGCAATGTATGTGTGTGTGGTTTGCTCAACGATGCAGGGACACACATATATGAATTATGTGTGTGTGTGCGGCTGAGCTTTGTAAGAGGAAAGAGGTCTTATTACTATTGTAATCAATAACGCTTTCCTTACACGAAGGCTCCATTTTGCTTGAATCATTGTCCATCTTCTTTGAAGCTTGATAAACTGAATCCTAGACAATTAAACAATACAAAGGAAATGACATTTTGACATAGAATGATGCCAACATAAACCTAAATCCTAACAAAATATGTTGTGGATTTCAAGTGTTAACTTGTTCACTTGATTTCAAAGCTAGATGTGCGCTTTCTGTTGAATATTTGTTGTTCTAGCTTTGATTGACATGTTTAGGTTTCTAGATAATTTTGTGGATGATTTTGAATGCCTAATCTAGATATCTAATTACATGTTCATAAGAATTAGTTACATTTGCTTGTGAGCTTGATTTGTGTTAATCTAATTCTTTATAGAGTGTGTTTGATCTACTTGCTTTATGTGCATGTGTTTGCATCATTTGCATCACTTAGATCTTATTTCCTTATAAAAGGTGGAAGTCTCTTGTTGGAGTGGATTCTTCAACATAGAGCAAGGAAGTCTTAACTAGGGGTGTGAGGCTCTAAGGAAGTCCAAGCAAGGAAATCTTCCTAGAGACTTGTGGATAGTCTTGGATAGAGAGTGGCTTTCTAGAGGCAATTGATTTGTCTCGATTAGAAAGTTGAGGCAACTTTTCATTAGTAAGAGGCCTTAAGGGTAGGATAGAAGGGATATTCAAGAGAGAGCATTTCATGTGATTTGATTGCTTTTGATAATGTACTTCTTTCCAACTAGTGAATTGGGTGTTGCCGATAGTTGTGGATTCAACCCGTGGATGTTTCCTCTTCAAAGGTTTACCACGTAAAAATACTTATGTCAAGTTTCTCTTTAAGTTTCTTTACTTCTGTATCTTGTATTGCTTTTTACACTTGTGTAATTGATCTCATATTGTCTTGTTAAAGCAATCCATTTGTTAAGCTTCCGTGTGCATACAACTTTGTTGAATTAAAAAGAAGTCATCATACTCGATGATGTGGCGAGGAAGTACGAACTGAAGAGTATGCACTTTGGCCTCCTTCCATCTTTCTGTGGGAAAGCTATTGAAGACTGCCTTCAGTTTATGATGGAGTATGGCGCTACCTTGGAAACCTTCCCAGTGATGGCTCGCTGAGTGGTGTTGACAAGAGAGCAACTTCACTTGAGATGCTCCAAGTACTGTTTGAAAGACAGGGCCAAGACGTGGTACGTGAACTTGAGGCTAGGATCTTTGGTAACTTGGGCCTAGGTGTGCAATGTTTTCTTCAAAAAATTCTTCCCTTCGCAAAATGCAAAGGATTTACGAATGAGGATAGCCTCATTCTACAAGGAGGATTGTGAACCCTTCCATGAGGCATAGGAGAGGTTTCACCTATTGCTTGCTCAAATGCCACTTTATACATGCCCTCAAGGATTGAAAGTGAACTCTTTCTACAATGGACTTTCCTCTATTACTCAAATGTTAGTGGATAATATTTGTGGGGGGTACAATCAGAGATAAAAGAGCTGCTGAGGCCTACGATATATTGGAGAAGATCACTCAAAACTCACAACAAATAACATCAAATGTGAGGAAGGGTGGAAGGCTAGATATTAGAGTAGACACGTGTATGGCAATTGAGATGTGCCAAATAACAAAATAGCTTTAATCTCTAAAGGAGCATATAACGGGAAAGTCAAGGCAGTCCCATGAAATGAATCAAATCATGGAAGAGATAGATAGGGATGAAAGGCAATTTGGGCAAGAAGAGGAAGCCCAAGCCCTTGGTGAATTCCAAAGGCAAAGGAATGACCTTTTCTCCAACATATATAATCCCGGGTAGAGGAATCACCCTAACTTCTCTTGGTCGAACAACAACAACAACAAACAAGGTGAAAACAACAACCAAGGGTACTAAAATTAGAGATATAATAGGTACAACAACAACCAAGGAGGTTTAAGCAACAACAACAACCAGTGAGGTAATGTGAGTAACAACGCACCTATCAACCTTAACTCTTAAATAACCTCAAATCAACAAAAAACCTAGACGATGGATGAGGTAGTCAGTGAACTCATGAAGTCAGCTAGTCTGGGTACCGAAGCCCTTGAGAACACACTGAGTTCATCTGATCAAAAGCTGACAGTCTGCATGCAAGCCAATGGTATGGGCGCATCATTGAAAAAAGTGGAAACCCAATTAGCTCAGATGTAGTGCTTAAGCAGGATAAAGGGAAGTCCATCAGCAAAGGTGGTTGAGGAGGAGTTTAAAAAGGTGGTAGAGGAAGAAGCTATGCCTAATTTAGTGGGAGTTCTAGAAGATTCTACTATTGTAGAATTGGAAATTTTGGTAAAGGTCACACAGAGAGATTAGAGGAAAAAGGGGGAAGGCTTCTCCATCAAACTAACGGATCCCGAAAGTTTCATAATTTATCTGACCATAGGAGACTCACCAAAGATGGAAGCGGTCATTGAAGTTAAGCCAACATTTGAAGGTCTAGTCAATCAAGCCTATCGCTATGACTCTAATTATGGCAGATAACTCCTAAAAATCCAATAGGTATGATTGAAAACGTCTACTTGGATATGTGTGGTTTGAAAGTTCCGGTTGAGTTTGTTGTGTTAGATGTTAAGGAGAATGGATTCTATGAAAGGGATTGGAAGTTGCTACTTGGGAGGTCATTTATAGCCACAGTTGGGATGGTTGTTGATGTACTTTTATGAGACATATCTTTTAGTTATGGAGGCAAGAGTGTAAGGTTCAAGGTTGACCACCCCAAGGATAGTCAAGAAGATTGTAGCCTAGTGTTGGAGGTGCCTAAGTCGAGAAAGAAGACGAGGAGGGTATTTGATCTCGTGCAATCTTTTGAGATGGTAACCGAAATGGAAGAAGGCAGCCATGATTGCTTGATAGAACAAGAGGAGATTAAGCTTGGAGACGAAGAATTAGCCAAAAGAACTTTTGAGGAGATAGGTGAGCTAGAAAAAGAAAATGAAAAGCTCATGCTAGAAGTGAGGTTGCTAAAGGCCGAAAATGGGTTTTTAAGAAAGAAGGTACAAGATTTCTCAACTTTGAACAAAGAACTAGGAAAGCAAGTAGTCATGCTTGAAGGAAAGGAGAAGGAAACTTCAAAGAACCTAGAGGATTTAACCAAGCTCTCTAGAAATTTGAAGAGGTAAATTCAAAGAGGGTAAGGAAGATATTCATTTAGGTTGAGAAAACAACAAATAGCTTAATGGAGATACAAGAACTATTAAACAAGAAAGATGAGGCATTAAAGTTCGCCAAGGTCAAAAAGTGTGATTTCCTAGTCCAACTTGACAAGGTGGAGCGAGAGATAATATCCCTCCAAGTTAGGCATCACCAAGGACCTTACATCCAAGACCAAACAGGGATTTTCTCTAACCATCGTGTGACATGTTTCTTTTGTGCCAAAAGAAAGCACATCAAGGCCCATTATTTTAGTTTTCAAAGGTTAAGTATGAGTCAAAAGAGGTCTAGGATGTACCAATCAAAAGTCAAACAAATTTGGGTTAGGAAGGACCTAGTAGGTCAAGAGAGGACAAAGTGAATAGATACATTAAACATGCCATTGTCACCCATTTGGGTAGTCAAGAAGAGTGGACTCCCCAAATTCAGTCAAACCTCATTTGGTTGACCCATGTCCCACTTTGAGTGCATTACATTGAACATTTTTAGTACATATTAGGATTTCACAATTTCTTTTCTCATGTGACTAAGATTCTACTCTTTATCATTGAGATCATTGTGCTTGTTAATGTTTTGGTAAGTCTAGGTTTTGGAGAAAAATCATTATGAAACCCCTTTTTGAGTTTGTGTTTGAATTTTGCATTTTTAAGAATTAATTTCGTTTTATTTGAAATTTGGAAAATAAGGCAAGTCAAATGGTTGATTATGTTGTTTATGTGCACAAAGGAAAATGTGCAAACAGATCCAGTAGTCACAGTCATCACCTAGGCACCAGTGCGGGTAACTTACCTGCACTCCACCCGCACTCTAGGCACGTGATATAAATATATCATGTCATTTTCATTAGGGCTCCACCACATTTAAACTAAAGAAATCTGACCCAACTATCTTTTCCCTCTCTACAACATCTAAGGTATTCTGTGTGCTCCATGTTTCAATTTTTAGACGAAAAAGGTATGAAATTTTGCTCCAAACTTGTTACTTTTTGATTACAATCTTGAGTTTCATCTTTTCTCTCTCAAAAATCATCTATCTTTGCATAAACTCCATTGTCATAAGAGGGTCACGAATTTGTGCCCAACTTTTGCTTGATTTGGAATGCTTGTATGGGAAATTGATTGTTTAATGCATGTTGAAGAGATTGGTGTAGATTTTTAAATGATAATATCCTTCACATGTATGAAATTTCGAATTTTGGGTTTTCAAATTAATTTGTTGAGTTAACTCTCTAAAGGGAATGATGGGTTTTGTTCAACGATGCATGTGGCATGTTTGGAGAATAGTTGGAATGACAATTGCACATATTTGTATTTAATTTCAAAACTTAGGGTTTTATGTGATTAATGGGATTTTTATGCCTACGTTGGAGTGGATGCCATTGTTGATTGTTTTGAGCAGATTTTTGTAGTAGGAATTATAAAAAGAATGTTGATGCAAGTTAATCGAATTTGTACTATAATAGTTGTTAGTGCATGTGCTGGAAACTAACTAATCTGGGTAACAATGCGGGTTGAGTGCAGGTGTCTTACTTGCACTACACCCGCACTCTACCAGATTAAGTTGCAAAATTTTTGTTCTAGATTATAATTTGTTTATCTTGTTTCCTTGATATGAGTTCCACATAAACTATATAATTTTCTTGTGCATATGTCAAGAAGAACTAGGGAATCCGCAAAGAAAGTGGGCCAAAGTTCCGAGAGAAGGACTCAGAGGTCAACTAGGGTTCCGCATGTGCCCCAATGTGTTCTGAGCCCAAATTTCGATAACCGCCTAGAATATTTCCGAAGGCGTGAATTGTTGAAAAAAGGGGGATAGCATTTTCAGAATTGGGAACCACTCATATTCCTCAGGTAATTGAGAGGAGGGGGTGGGAAACTTTTGCTAGCACCCCTCATAATTATTGCAGAAGAGTGGTTGAAGAATCTTACACGGGCATGGTGACTGAAGACTTCCAGAGAAGTGCACCAGTAATGGTTCAAAGGTTAGAGGTTCAGGTGACCGTTGGAGATATAAACAGGTATTTAAGAACTGAACTCCAGGATGATCAAGAGGCTGTAAGAAGAATCCGAGAGGGAGTGACATAGAACAACCTTTTTGTCGGGTAGAGTGTGGAATTCGCCAACGAGTTGGTGATCAGACCAATGGAATTCTGGGTGGCCTCATCCTACCACATGAAGCACACAAATTTGAAGCTAGAGTTAGAATTCTAGAATGTCTTCATCTCTCACTCACTGGAGCCCAAAATGCGTAGGACCTCAGTTAATTTTGAGATAGCCATCATCATTTATTGCATTCATCAAGGATAGTTGATCGATGTTGAATATCTGATAAAGAGGGAGATTCTTGGCTTAGGGTGCCAAAGGGTAGACAAGCAGCCTATCATATTTCCTAGCCCCATCACTGCGTTTTATAGGCAAGCATGGGTGGATTTTAGAGGTGATCATATAGAGGAGGCTCCAGGTGACATTGACCTGACCACTTGGAGATATCAGGAGATAGAAAAAGATCCATCCGGTGTCAATAAGAGAACTGGGAGGAAGAAGACCATATAAGGGGCAAGCTCGAGCATACATATAGAGGAAAAGGTCTAAGAACAAATAGGCTATAGACAGGACTTTATGGATTTTAATCAGGTCCCCCCATCTAAGCAGGAGTCTTCTGAAGGTGTTCCTTGAAAGACTTTGATTATAGGGATGTATGGCCTCATGACAGAAATCCTTGAGAGCAGGAAGCAGATTGCTGACGACAGAGTAGAAACCATTGGGAGTTTCATTGACGTATGGGACAACATCACCAACATGATGAAAGAATTTGGTCTTCCCCATTACTCATAGAAGAAAAAGAGACATGCCCTTTCGTCATTCCCTTTAGAAGGCCCAACCATTGATCTAGAAGCATGAGAGCTACATGTAGTAATAGAGAGATCCATAAGAGAATATGAGGAGAGAACCAGAGCAGAACTTGACCTGAGAGGAAAGAGGACGTTGTTGGATGAGGAATCCCAGTCATCGGATGATGATTGACCCATCTGCCATTTTATCTTTTCATGTTTTTCATTTTGAACACTTTTATGTTTTCAATATTTCTTTTTAGCTAGGTTGCCTTTTATTATTAGTTTTTTGTGGATGATATTTTTAAGGATGTTTAGATAGTGCAATATTGTTGAATATCTTCACATTTGTGATCTTTTGGTAGATTTTTGCGCTTAAAGCTAGGTTTTTCATCTCATGGGAAGAAACATGACAACTTGCGAGTCTTGGAGGGACGAACAAGCCAACAGTGCTTATAAAACGGGCAACGAACCTATCTTCCATTAAGGGAGATTTCTACCTCTTGATCTATGTGCCTCATTGAATATTTGTAATACCTGTTGTTTTGAAATAACTTGTTGATATGGATGGATATATATTCGTGATTTTTGATCACATGTGTGGATTTTTGATTTTAGTCCTTATTGGATACTAAGACAAGCCCAAGGCTTGTGATGACTACATAAAAGTATACATGATTAACTGCATATATATAGCCCAATTCGGTTTGGGGGTTTGATCATATACATACTTGTACAGGTTTTGAGCTTATGTTTGGAAATAGCTTAGGGGTTTTTGTGCCCCCACTCCGCCAATTTTGAAGAATTTATTTGTCATAGGTGATCAAACCAAAATTTGTATGATTTTGGCCCTCAGTTCCTTCTCTTTATACTTGATTCTCAGGCAATATCTCATGATTTAATGGTATAAATTAAGTGATTGAAGTAATATTGGAGAATTAGGGGTACAAGTGTAATTATTGATGGAAGATTGAAGTTATGGTGATATTAGACGAATGCAGGGAGCGTTTCGTAATTTGCCACACAAATCACAGCAGCCCACGTCACATGAATTAGTGAAACGGTGCGTTCCTGTGTGGTAGGCAAGTCAGCGGCCCAAACACATGGCTCAAATGCAAGGCCCAACCTTTTTGCCCACACCCCATAAGTCAGCGACACGTCTAAATGCACCCCAGCAACACCACTTATTAAACGGTGCCTTTTGATTAGGCCCAAGTCAGTGACCCAAACGCACAAACTCAAACAGTGCGTGCACCCCCTGTCCTTGCTAAATACACCCCCTGTCTTCAACCTTTTATTCTTCTTGTTCGCGTGCAGACCATCATGGAAGCCCCTCAAACCCTAGCACGCTGCCGCATGGAAGTCCGGCCTATCTCCGGCCAATTCCGATGCAATCGAACGGCGAACCCAACGGCAATCCGGACGGCCACTTCTCGGCTCCCCAAAAGCTCCAAAATCCAAGCCCCAAATCCATAACAGCCATCACCAATATCAGTTGTTCATTTTCTCCACAAGAACAATGCGGGTCCAACACCCGCACTTTCCACTGGATCCGAGAACCAAAAATCCCCAAAATCCATAAATTGCGGGTATGATGAACCGCACCTACACCCGCACACTGCCACATGTTCGATTCTGATTGGTGGCAAAATTACGGAAAGCGTCCCTCTAAGGACTAATGGTAATTTACCACATGATGGGTATTTTTGGCAATTAACCACTCATGACCTAAATTCTGAAATACATATAAATATCCCATTTTCTGATGTCAAAAACTCTCTTCTAATTTTCTTCTTCCATCTCTCTCTTGAGAGATCAAAAGACATCTTCTTTTCTATACTTCACATTCCTACACACCATTTCAACCAATCTCACTTACAATCCATCTCTACTCAAGGAAGAGCACTAGGAGATTATAATCTAAGCTTCATGTAGAAGGTCTCACCATGGGTCTTCTCTATCTCTTTTCTCTTAGTTCATATTATTTATTTACTATAAGCAGTTAAATCCCCACTAAGGGGTTGATAGATTAATTTGTTGAGTATTGGGCTTTGTTAATAAACTTGATTCTATATATATTCATGTCTATCTTTTATTGTTCTATTCAAGATTATGAATGGCTTTTCTTTGGATTTACTTGTCTTAGATACACTCTCTTTGAAAGTTCTCTTTGGATGTTATTTAGGTAGGCAATTATGTATACATAATATGTAGTTGTTTACCGTTTATGTGAATAAATGGATTTTTAGAATCCCGGTTCGATAACCGTGTTCTTCACCTAACCTCGAGCGGATGTTCGTCACTATAGACCCTAGGACGACTCTTGTGAAAGGATTAGAAGCCTTCATTATACACCCTAGGTTGGCTAATTTAGTAATTCCGAAATTCTCAGCTCGATAACCGTGTTCTTCACCTAACCTCGAACGGGTGTCCATCTCTATACACCCTAGGACGGCCCTTGTGAGAGGATTAGAAGCCCCTATCTATACACCCTAGGTTGGCTAAACTAGTATTGGTTGAGCCCTAGATAAACATACGTGCATTCATTGTTAAGGTCCTAATCAAGTAACTAACACTATACATCCTAGGTTAGTTGCTTGAGAAGGATCAATCCTAGTAGGAGGCCTTCACTATACACCCTAGGTTGGCCCCTTGCTACTGATAGATAGCCAACTCTATACACCCTAGATTGGCTACTTTCGTTAAAACGTGCATATTTATGAGTTTATTACCTTTGCCCAAATGTTCACTTACTAGTCCGTTAACTCCTTAGTTTCCATCACATATATATTTTTCACTCTATTTACATTCCTTCTAGGTTGCATTGCTAGTTTAGTTTTATTTGTTTGTTATTTCACACTTCACACCACCAACCATTTCCTTTTACTTTTATGCACACTAGTTTTATTAATCTGAATCTAGTCACCGCTACCCTGATCTTTGTGGACGACACTCGTGCTTACCGCTTTACTCGTATTTATACTTGTGAACATATCGCATAGATTTTATAAATATTTTTGACGTACGATCTTTCTAACGGCAAAAACGTATTCGTCAATAGGTTAATTAAGTGTGTATTTATGCTTGCATGATATATAGCATGAATTGCCTTTCTTTAGTTGAGCCTATTTGAGTACTTTTTGAGTTTTGGGCATTGATTGTGCATGATTAGTGCCTAGGGGTCTTTGTGTCTTGTTAGGTGCAGCCGCTTGACGCGCCCGAATCGGTTCTACAAAAGCTACACTGATTATGCTACTCTACCTCGGTTATACTAAAGGAACGCACAAGTGTTTCACCCTTCGCAAGTGCACGAGTCGTTCAACTCGTATAGGGTGCACGAGTACGGGATATGGTTCCCATGAGACAACGGATTTACGGTAATAGAACTAGAAAGTCTTAACTCTTGTAACTAGGCTAACAACGATGCCAAAAACGATGCCAATTAATTAACAAAGGTGATCAAACAATAACTAAACTAAAATGCCAATTGATTAAGATTAACAACTACACTTACTTGGTTAAAATTCTAGATTAAAGGATTGTTAGGGGAAAGATTCATTCAAATAACAACCTATTAGACAATCAATCATTCATTAAGCACGATCACCATGACCCTTACATGCATCATTCATGTCAATTTATAAAGCACTAAATCCTTCACCTTAATCACAGCCTAAGATTATAGGAATTAATTAAAAAAGTTTACTCAATGGTGTTAGTAAAGATTATCAAGGCTAATAAATCTCTACAAGGTGGATAGCATAAGTGTCACAAGCATTAATGGTCTTAATTGCATATGGAATCATCAAGCATATTGTGCATTCAATGAGAGAAAGGTGGTTGCAAACACCATCATTCATGATTAGATTAATAAGCACACATACAAGCTTGAAGAGTGGAATACACATATATTGATCATATAGTAAGGTTGACTACAAGAATTACATCTATCCCCTAACAAAGAGGGTTTTAGTTACACATAGAATCAAAGCACAAAGGAAATACAATTGAAGAAAACATCACCGGTTGACAATTATTGTGATAAAGATGTGATCCTCTTTGCAATCCAATCAACAACTTCTTTTATGTAAACTTGAGATTCACTAATCTAAGGTACCAAAAATGGTGTTTGGTTGCCTAGAAAGTGCAAAAGAAAAGCTACTTGGTTCTTTCTATCTAAGAGAATGTTTAGTAACTAAGTCTAGCTAGCTCTTAAGTTAAAACTAAGTGTATTATTTTCTAAAACTAAAACTAAAAACTAACTTAGCTAGATGTAAGTATGGTAGATGTCCAAAAAGGGAAGGCCTTTCCAAAGACATGAGAGGGCTCCTTAGTCCTTTCCTCCTAATTTCTCAGCAAGTGGATGATTAGAAGGGAAGGTCCTCATTGGTTGGGGGCAAGATTCGATCCAATTGTAGCTCGTTAGAGTGCTTCGCGGGTTCCGTCCAAGGCTTCTTTCCAGCGGCATGAACCCGCGGGTGATCTTTCCCTTTCTATATGGACTTCTTTTTGCGGCTTCTTTCTCTTCGAGAGGTTGATCTGAACCCGGGGGATTGTTTGAAGGCTTTATTCCTACGGGACAGAAGAACTGAACTCGCCAGTTACAGGCTTGCTAGATCCCTCGGCTTCATACGGCGGGTTAAGTCCCGCGAGCCAAAAAGGATGAACTCGCTGGCCTGACGGTTCTTCTCCGCAGCTTCTCTTCGTAGGTTCATTCCCGTGGGGTCTTTGTACACGAACCCACGAGAACAGGGTATCCTCTATTTTTTTGCCTTTTTTACCCTATTTTTGTCATTTCGAACCCAAATGCTTTTGAAACGCCTTTATCACTAGAAAACACCTATTTACAACATTAAACTCATAAAATGCTCGGAAAACGGTAACAAAAACCAAGTAAAGGGAGCGTTAAATATGAACATTTGGAGTGCGATCAAACCCCCAAACCTGACTTTTGCTCATCCTCGAGCAAACTACAATTACTAAAAATTAAACTAAGAGCACATAATACTATGTAATAAATATATACAACCCACACTAAAACATTTCTGAGAGCCAAATTACAAAGATGCTAAGAAAATGTGTTGATTTAGGAATAAAACATGCCAAAGCTTCTGGTTAGGTGCTAGCACAACAACAACCCTTAAAGACACGTGACAAAACAAATCCCACACTCTAAATACTAAGTTTCAAAAACAAAGCACTTAAAAGCAAGAACTCAATTTGCCTTGACTTTACTCCTTTCCGGATTTTAGTCTGATTTTCTCTCAGAATCCTAGGTTACTCTCAAACATATGTGAGTAAGAGTGTACACATAAGAATCAAATGTAAAGCATATGCAATCAAAATTAATGCACAAGTATGGAATCTGTTTCATGAATGAACTGATATGCCACAAACATGGAAAGAGCATGATTTGACTAGCATTCCCCAGCTAGACTTCCTAAAAGATCAATTAGGTCTTTCCTTGGTTGTAATGGGGCCAGAGGGTGATATTGGGTAAATGGAAGAATCAATGGGATTCTAGAGTTTTTGATCAATTTTAAGACTTCGTTTCCTTAGCTCATTACAACGATGTCTACAAGCGTTTAGGCTAAGATTCAATTTTCAATTTGTGCTAATTACTACTTGGATTCGAGCACTTTTCAATCAAGTATTGTGGCTTAAGTGTTTTCATTTGACACGTTTGCAATAGCCAATAATTTTGCAAAACAATCTATTATCACCTAAGTACACGTTATTTACAAAAATTTTGAGCTATACCTAGTCTCCCAAGTGTATGTATATGCATATTTGTGGTGATGAAATGAATGGTTTGTGTTTGGCCTCAAATTGGTAATTGGAGCATGCATCAACAAGGATAATGTTTGGACATTTGGTAGTTAAGTGCACACATGCCTAGAATCATTTCCGCAAGTCTATCTAACGAGGGAATACAATTCTAGCAACCAATCCACAATTTTTATGTTCATTGCATTCAATTATGCAAATGAGATCATATAATTCATCCGAAGAGTGTTTTCCCTCAAAAGCTGAATATTTAGGCTCTGTCTCTTATAGGTAGTCTCCACTATTGGTTCAAGCAATCTCGCGCTAAGTTCTATTAACTAAGCACAAGAGAAAGGGACTATTACGTATTGCGCAATGCCATCTCGGAATGCCATCGTGGTAGCTACATTTTAGTAATTAATGCATGCACATATTCCTAAACAACACATATGTTTTTGCATCTCATTTAAACAATGTTGTTCCATTGGCTCAATTGGAAAATTTTGAAAATTTTTACATACAAACATTATATAAAACATCATATACACTATATACACTATATACACTCATGTGATCGATTGGCAAATCGTTTAACATGCCAACACCCCTAAACCTAACTCAACATTATCCTCAATGTTCGCACACGGAAGACAATTAAAGAGTTCTTTGGTTTGGATGGTTGGCCAACAAACAACTTCCCAATGCATACCCAAAACGAAAAATTCATGTTCAATCACATGATATAACATTCGTCCCTACACGTACTTCAAAAATCCTAGTATAGTAGATAGGAAAATCCTAGGCACTATGGATTAAACACAAAATTTCACACTTAGATCTAAATATTTAACTAACTAACTAACTAAATTATATGCAAGAAAATATAACATCACTAATATAATAAAAGTAATGAAAGTACTGTAAATACAACTAAATCCAAAAAGTAGTACACAAAAATAATGCGGAATAATGTTCCGTCTACAAAAAATCCACGGAGTACCAATCCGCCTAATTCGGGCCACTATCATCACTAGTATAACTGGTGCTGCTAGTGTTACTAATGATGATGCTATCTGTTAATAGAAAATTATCACTGGGAAAATCTCCAAATAACAACTTTAAGGACCAAGATCGAGATAGATCCTAGTCAGAGGGGTATCATGTGGTTCAATACCGACAAGACTTCTGTCAAAGCAAAATAAAACTGATACAAGAAAAGATTAACTGGTGCGATTTTATTGATGAAAATATGCATACAACTAATGAAATTAGGGCGGTGGCGATATGTGACGGTATTCTAGGTTTCTGTTAAATGATGGACACGGCATGCTCGTGTCACTCGATAAGTAGAACTGAAAATGAGTGTAGGGTTTGGGGAGGCTAATTTTCGATCCCCTTCTTGGTGAATGTAATGTCGTATATATAGGTCTCGTTGCTTGCCATGCACTCCTATACTTTCGGTCTAGGGTTTTGGCGATCACAGGACTTTTTTTCCTTTTAGGAGGCAATCTTGTAGGAGCTTTTATTTTTTGAATCAAGTGATTCCTTTTAGGGAGGATTCTAATAAGAGTGGACTCCTTATTCCAATGGATTTTTTGCATGGCGGGGTGGAGTCTACCTTATTATTGTGACATGAACGACCGCGTTTCATTCCCTTGGCTTTGGAGTTTTAAGACTTGTCCTCCTAGACATACGGATTTCAGATTCTGTTAATGTTTCTTATGGTTAACTGGCGAGAGGATCCTTGGAGGTATTTGGGTTCATCTGGGTTCTCGTGTACCCCGCCTCTTACTAGTTTGATGCTTTCCTGGCTAGGTGTTTGGTCGACGGGGTATTCTGATATTGACTATTCTTGCAGCGGGGTACCGAGATGAATGTAGAAGCGGGGTACTTAGCGGATGTAGTATATGGATGCCTATCTGATGTAGTAGCAAGGTACCCTACTGACGTAATGGTAGGGTACCATGTTGATCTCAGTAGCGGGATACCTGTCTGGTGCAATAGCGGGGTACCTTGCCGAGCTCTGTGACCGGATTCTAAGTAGAACTTCATATTGGCCTACTTAGGGGTTACCAAGGTTGTTGGGCTTGCTGGCTTGATTCGAGGGAAGGGGTAGGTATCCAGATTTAATTTAGCATTCTTCTTTCTAAGAGTAGCTAGGTGTTATCTTAGCTTGTGTCTCTTCCTTGTATAGAGGTGGAAAATTCTTCTTTGGTCCTTTGCCGATTTTGGCGGTTAACACTTAACAGAAGTCCCCCCTAACTTGAACACCGATGTCTTGTCGGGGTTGGAGTTAGGATTCTACCTTTGCTTGAAGGATTTTCTATCTTGCCTTGTCCGCTTATTTTTTATCTGGCTGGGCACCATTGCTGGGAAGGAAATCGCCCCTAGATACGCTGATAATCATTGTATTAGCTACTTGTCAGATGATGATTGGCTTATGAATTTAAAAAACGAGCCGTTTTGGCAAGGCATTAATGCAAAACCACTGATGGCACGTCTTCCAAACACGTTGCTGGTCATCCACTCCTCATCAATTCTGGTTTCCTTGTGTGTACCTGCCTATCTTTGCCTATAAATAACTCAGCCCTTCCTTCTCATTTCACACTTGCTTTTCAAAATGAAATTTTCTTGCTAAACCTAGCCTTTCTTCTTCGCTATTTCAAGCTTTCTTCTTCCTCTTTTAATCGCGACTCCACTGAAACCCATCAACAGCCTCGACAAACTGTTTGATACTGAAAAAGATGGTTCAATCGAAAGTACACCCTTCCAACCACCAAAGAAAGGTCGTGAGGAGGGCAACACTGTGAGGAGCTCCCTTCCGGCTCAACGTCGCCGGTCTACGAGGAACCCAAGGATTGGGTTGGGCATTAATAACAAGCCGGACAACCCAGTCGAGCTTGCCGATGAGGAAGTGGAAGAGGATGAAAACGATGATGAGGAGGAAGAAATCCCCACTGGGATATTGCTAAGATGTGCTATCATTCTTCCTTACGAAGACCGAGTCACCATCAACTCTATTTGCACAACGGATACCTTAGCCCACTTGAGGAAGGAGTACCAAATTCCAAATGCCATTACTCTCACCCTTCCGTATTGGGGTTATGATATCTATACCCTTGTCCAAGGCGAGGTCCCCATTCATGTAGCGGCTTTCGAATGCGGACTCCGACTACCTCTTCATCCTACCCTACCCTACGTAGATTATTGGTTGCCCTGGGTCTTACCCCACTGTAGATCTCACCCAGATTTTGGAAGCACCTCATAGGATTTTTAGTGCTCTGGGTAGAGCAATGTGAGATAGATGGCATTGTGAGAGAACCGGGCTATGACGAGATCTGGTATATCTTCCAGGTGAAGGCACTCAAGACCGGTCCCAAAGACCAATTCTATTTGAGGGCGAAGAATCCCTTGAAATTCATTGTCCCAGGAGCCAATGTAAAGTATCCTCCTTCTTGGCGCAAGGAGTAGGTCGTAGTAGGAGGAGAGTGGGGCAGTTTGGTTGACGTTGACGGGGTAGAGCACCCAGTCCCAATTCAGTTTAGTAGGCAAGAGAAATGGGGTAAAGGAAAGATCTCCGAGGAATCACAGGGTATCTTGGAGAAAATTCTAGGCTGACATTATGTTAATGTGAAGTATCCCATCTCCGATCCTTTTCATAGCTGCAGGGTAGATCGATATCTCAAGATCTCCCTAGCTGCCCCACGTAAGTAGCTCCTTACATCTCACTTCTTTTTACTTGATAAATTTAGATTTGTATACTGATTGATTTTATAGTTTTTGCAGCCTCTCCTTCTGTCATGTATCCAGCGGTTATCCTTCCTACCGCACCCCTTGTTTCATCATCTCCTTCTTCTATTTCTCTTACTGCCAATGTTGGCATCTCTCTTAGGTCTAGTCGGCCTACTGACACTACTCATTTAACCCCGGCTAAGTCTCGAACAAGTCTTCCAGCTAAACTTTTCACCCTGCCTATGGCACGCTCTCCTTTGAGTGAGATGGCTGCTAGGGCCTCTAGGGTTCGAAGTATCCCGGGACAAATCCAAAGGCAAGCCCCAGCCACTTCTTCTATGAAACCTGTTGATCATTCTCTTGTAAGTCCTCCCCCTCATCTGCCTCGGCCTCGGCCTATTGTACCTTCCAGGAGCCAACTCCGGGTGGACAAGGCAAAGGAAACTGGTACCTCGGTGACTCCCCCATTGACCAGCCTTCAAGCTCTCAAACATGGGATAAGAATTTGGAGGAGGTTGTAGCCCGCTTCTTGAAGGTGTGCCCTAGTGGCAGTATACAAGTTGAGACTTCAATGCCTTAGGACATCATGGTCTCTAAAGGAGCTTCCCTTCTTACCGAGGTATAACCTTCATCTTTTCTTTATACTTTGTGAAGTCGGGGTATGGTACTAACCCTCATTTCGTTTCTTGCTGGCCTTTAGATTTACTGTGGCTATGGAAAAACAAGTGAATGTTTTCAGAGAGGTAACTATCTTTGCTTAGGCAGAATTAGAGGATACCAAACGAGAGCTGGCTCGGTCTGAAACAGGCATCGAATTCCTAAGCAGATCAGTGACCGCGGAAAAGGCAAAAGACAAAGACTTAGCGGACTCGGCTCGGTTAGAATGGGCTCTCGACACAGAGACTCTTAGATCGCTACACCCTGAGAAGAAATGGATAGCTTGAAGAGCGAAAAAGTCCTACTCCGTGATGAAAATCAACTCTTGCAAGGTTCGATAGGGAACTTGGAGGCGAAGATAGATGATGCCTTTAGAGATGGATATTTTTTTGCCTCGTATGAAGTTGCCAAAGCCTTCCTTCCCCTTTTTGACTTGATGGCCTATTTCTTTCCCTACTGTTTATATCAAATATTAGAATCAATATATTCACAACGATCCGGCTAAACGTTTTTGTTTTTATGAAAATTTTTAAAAATCGCGCCTACCACCCTTCCGCTGCGCGGATACCAACAGTAGCTTGTAGTCATTATAGGGTTTCACTTGCATTTCCATGGGTTTGTCCCATCCTTTTAGTGCTTAAGTTGAGGGGACTCGGTGCTCTCGCGCCTTGTTCTAATAGTGGAGATTACCCGTAAGTTTACAAACGCAAGCCTGTAAATCGCGTATTTTGAATGTTATCATTGACTATTCTTAAAACACTTCTCTCGTCATATGTGTCACATGCCATAGGACATTCATATCATTTAGTGGGTTGCTTGATAGATGCATTCATTCTCTTGTTAGATATATTATGGAAATGATCTTAGGCAATGTGCGTGCATTTAACTACTTAAAACAACCTAAACACATTCATAATCCTATTGTGTGCTCCAAAGCAAATTTTGAGGCCAAACACTTACCCTTTATTTTGTACCACATGCAACCATATATCCCAAAGCCTAAACACATGCCTGGCCTTGTTGCGAATCATGTTAGGATGTTAGGATGTGGTGTTGAAGAGAGTTAAGCTCCAATATGTCAAATAGCGTGTACTAAGGTAAAGAATGTTGTACCAGATTCTTGGAAATATTAATAGCACTCATGTTATCACAAAATATGGTTAAAGTACCTTGATTGAATCAGTAGTCAACTAGCATTTGCTTCATCCATAGGAGTTGTGTGTATCCATTCCCCAAGGTTATGTACTCCGTATCGGCCATGAATAAGGAAATCGAGTTTTGCTTCTTGCAAAACCAAGACACCAAGTTGTTGCATAGATAGAAGCAACTACCTGATGTGCTCTTCCTATCATCGCAATTTCCTAACCAATCTGCATCACTAAAGCCAACTAAATTAGCATTAGTGTCAAAAGAGTACCAAATCTCATAGTTGAATGTCCCATTCACATAGCAAATGATTCTCTTAACGGAAAAGAGATGGGACTCCTTAGGATCTGCTTGGTACCTAGCACACACACCCACGCTAAAAGATATCGGGCCTACTTGCGGTCAAATAAAGCAAGCTACCAATCATGCCCCGAGATAGAGTTTGTTCCACACTTTTTCCACTAGCATCCTTGCTTAACTTTAAAGTGGTACTCATGGGTGTATCACAATGTTTGGCATTTTCAAGACCAAACTTTTTCACTATGTTTTTAGCATATTTAGATTGGGTTATAAAAATCCCATCATTTAATTGCTTAATTTGTAAACCTAGGAAGTAACTTAGCTCACCAACAAGACTCATCTCAAATTCTTGAGACATAACATCAACAAATTGTTAGACCTTGGTGTTACCGGTGGAGCCAAACACTATAGTATCAACATATATTTGAGCTATGAAAAGCTCATCATTGTTTTTCTTAATGAATAGAGTCTTGTCAACACTACCTCTTGTGTAGTCATTGTTAACAAGAAATTGAGTGAGATGCTCATACCAAGCCCTCGGTGCTTGTTTCAACCCATATAAAGCCTTCTTGAGGCGATAGACATAGTTAGGGTGGTGTGCATCCACAAACCCCTTGGATTGATCTATAAATACTTCCTCTTGCAAGAAGCCATTGAGGAAAGCACTCTTCACGTCCATTATGTGCAATTTGAATTTGTGCACACAAGAAATGGACAAGAGAAGCCTAATAGACTCTAAACGGGCAACGGGAGCAAATGTCTCCTCAAAGTCAATACCCTCAATTTGAGAGTACCCTTATACAACAAGTCTAGCCTTGTTACACAATATGTTTCCATGCTCATCGGATTTGTTCCTATATATCCATTTGGTGCCTATGACATTAGTGGTCTTAGGCCTAAGAACTAGAGTCCAAACCTCATTCCTTTCAAATTGGTTTAGCTTTTCTTGCATGGCAAGAACCCATAATTCAACATTTAATGCCTCATCAACTTTTTTGGGTTCTATTTAAGAGGTGTAGCAAATGTAGCTAATAAGATTAGCTATTTGATGCCTAGTCCTAACACCCTCATTCACATCTCCAATAAAATCATCTTTATTATGGAGATGTCTAACCCATGGAACGGGTTCTTTAGAGTTCAAATGAGGAACTCTATCAATAGGTTGTGTGTCCTCTTCATTAAGGTTAGACGTCCCAATAATAGAAGTCTCCACAACCTTCTCCAAAGGAGAATCATCAACTACAACAACATCATCCTCATGGTCACTAGACTTGAGCCTATTATTATCAAAGACAACATTTGATGATTCTGTGACGCTCTAAGTCTTCAAATTGAAAACTCTATAGGCTCTATTATTTAAGTCATATCAAATAAAGATAACATCATCACTCTTAGCATCAAACTTGCCAAGTTGATCTTCGTCAATTAAAATGTAGCACTTGCTTCCAAAAGTGTGGAAGTAGCTAACATTTGGCTTTCTACCTCTCCATAATTCATAGGAGGTTTGCCTAGTACTGGGCCTTAGGAATACTCTATTTCCTATATAGCAAACCGTGTTGACAGCTTCGGCCCAAAGGTTCCTAGGGATATTATTGCTAAGCAACATGACACAGGCCATTTATTGAAGGACCATATTCTTCCTTTTAACAACTTCATTTTGTTGAGGTGTCCTAGAAGCCGAAAACTCATAGGAGATGCCTAAGCTATTGCAATAGCTTTCAAAGTAGGCATTCTCAAACTCTCTCCCATAGTCACTTCTAATTCGTTTAATGCTTTTGATGTTAGAGTCTTTTTCATTTTCAAGTTTATTGCAAAGCATTTTAAACTTATCAAAAGTTTCGGATTTTTCCCTAAGAAAATATGTCCACGTGAACCTAGAGAAATCATCTACACAAACAAAAATGTATCACTTTCCACATAAACTCTCAGTTTGCATGGGACCCATAAGATTCATATGGAGAAGCACTAGGGACTCCTTGGTGGAGAGATACTTGCCCTTCCTGTGCATGCTTTTGGTTTGTTTTCCTTGTTGGCAAGGTCCACAAATACCATTGACTTTCTTCCCAAGATTGGGAAGGCCGCGCACAATATTGAACTTATCTAAAATTCGTAAATCTCGATAGTTCATGTGGTCAAGTCTTTCATGCCACAACTCAATTTGATCATCCTTGGACAAATTACATTAGACAACTCTAGCTTCAAGACAATAGCAATTGTCGCTAGATATCATCCTTTTCAATAAGGTTTGTCCATTATGCAATAAGATAGAGCAATCATTCTTGATAAACAAGACGAAAAGTCCTTCATCACTTAGATGAGAAATGCTTATTAAATTGGCTTTCAAGTCATCAACAAATAAAACATTAGACAATGAGGGTAATCCAGGAATGGAGATGGTTCCTTTCCCCACGACCTTCTTTTTAGATCCATTACCAAAGGTGAAAAATCCTTTTTCCTCCATGACAAGAGTCTCAAAGAAACTCTTATTTCACATCATGTGCCTAGAGCACCCACTATCTAAATACCAAAAATTAGAAGAATTTGCCTTCAAGACAATTTGTGCAACATGGCAAAAGTATTCATCTCTTCTAATCCACCTAGGTGAAACACTTTTCTTCCTAGTGGTCAACGGTACTTGGGCTCTAGAAGTCCTAGGATCATGCATATTAGAATTATCCTTCCTAGGAACATGTAACTTGGCTCTACCCTTTTTCTTTTCAATCATGCATTTAACTCTACACATATTAATATAATGAAAGCAATTTGGTCTAACATGACCATCAATACCACAAAAATAACATGTACAAATGTAGTTAGGAATCATACCATGTCCTTGCATATGCATAGGAGGCTTCCCTTGTCTTTGTGATTGTCTTGGTTGTTGGATAGGATCTCTCCTTCTTTGTTGTTGGCCAAGACTAGATTGCTTCCTAGGTTGAGCTTGCATGATTGGTCTCTTTCCTTTGTGAGCCATTTGTTGAGGAAAGTTAGCTAGAGGAGCTCTTGAGGGTTAAGCTTGAGGTTGTCTTCTTGGAGCCACCTTCACTTGTGCACTATGTCAGCATTGTCCTAGATCAATCTTCTTCCTAGGAGTTTGCACCGGTAAGGCTTCTTTATAGCTCAAGCTCTTGATAAACACGGTCTTGTTAGGAGTGGAGGTCTCCTTGCCATCTTCAAACCCAGGACCTCTCTTATCACAAGGACTCTTACTAACACCAAGCATGTGGTCAAGCTTCTTGGTGCTAGAGACCATCCTAGTCATTGACCCTTTAGTTTCTCCAAGCTCCATCTTCAAACCTTCTTCATTCCTTATAAACAAAGTTAGCTTATCTCTTATCTTGTATTTATTCTTCTTGGATCTCATCACTTGTTCACTTAAGTGATCAACTTATGTTGAGAGCTTTAGGTTTTCTTCCTTCAATCTCCTAATTTCTCTCTAGTTCTTTAACCTTAAACTCTCAAACTTGACTATGTAGTCTTGGAGATCCATCATATCCATATTTCCATTTGTGGATTGAGATGGCGAGATGAACAGCCATCATCACTTGAGTCAATTTCCTCTTAACTCTCATCCTCTTCTTCACTAACACCTTTGCTCTTTTGGAAGGAAGCAAAGGCTATGAAATTAGCCATGAGTTCTTCAGCATCTGAAGACTCATCTCTCTCATCGGAGTCATCACTTCCACTCCAAGTGGCAACCATCACTCTCCCTTTCTTGTTCTTCAAATTTCCATAATTGGGAGCGATGTGTCTTATGCCACCACACTCAAATCATTGGATCCCTTTCCATTCACTTCTCTCTTGCCTAGGCTCAAACTTTTTAAAAGGAGTCTTTTTCTTCAAGTTTTGGCCTTTGGATCCAAAACCCTTCTTCTCGGTCTTGACAAATTTCTTAAACCTTCTCATCAACAAGGCCATGTCCTCGTCTGAGTTATCTTACTCCTCCTTCTCAACCTTGGAAGCTTTCAAAACAATTCCCTTTTGCTTTTTATATGGTGTGGAGGTAGGACCCTTCTTAGACTCATTAGCTAGAAGTCTCCTAATCACCTCACTCGGCTTTATATCCTTGTAGGTGTTATTCTCCTATTAAGCCGTTACCTTGGACTCAAACCTCTCGAGAAGCGATCTCATTATCTTTTGTTTGATCCTTCTATCCGAGTAAGGGTCACCGAGTTGATGACTTTGGTTGACAATATCCATCAACTTGATCTCAAAGTCGTTAAATCACTCATCCTCCTCCATCCTTAGCATATCGAATTGAGTTTGGAGGACTTGAAGCTTAGAGTCTTTTACCACTTCAGTTCCCTTATGTGCAACCTCTAGGATGTCTCACGCCTCTTTCGCGATCCTAGTGTTTTGAATCAATTTATATTGATTCTCGTCCATTGCACATAGGATGGCATGCATCGCCTTCCTATTCCATTTTAATGTCTCAAAATCTTGTGTGTTCCATTGCGCCTTAAGGTTACGTACATCCTCTTCTCCACCCGTAGGAGTCATCATTGGTGATGCATAGCCGTCTTCAACTGCCATCCAAGCCCGGTCATGGATTTGGCATATGTACGACTCCATCTTGCCTTTCCAAGAGGCATAATTTAACCCGGTGAGAAGTGGAGGTCTCGTGCTAGAAGCATCTTCGTTGCCACCACCGTTTCCACCACTGTTTCCACTCATAGTGTTTATGAATGAATGAAAAGAATGCAAATGTATGAACGATCAAAAATCACATAAAATGCAAAACACACAAAAATGAGCAAAGGATCACCTAAGTATATCTAGGAACCTACTCTAGTACTAATTGAAACTAATAATGCACAGTGTGTATAAAACTATATAGAGGGGGTGAATAGATTTTAAACGATTATTACAAATTTTCACGATTAGTCAATATTACGAAAATACCTCAAACTAGTTAAAGAAATAAATCAAATGTAAAGTGCGGAATTTAAATAACATTTGATTTTTACGTGGAAACCTTCAATAAGGAAAAACCACGGACAGTTATATACGCCACACACGAACCTCGAATCCACTAATTGCAATACATTTACAACCTAGGTTGACCTCAACCTCTCATGGTCTATAACCCGCCACTACTACCCGCAGGCCTATAAAAGTGGACCTAGTCCAATTTGCTTGCACCACTCACCGGTAGTCACAAGACTTACTTCTCAATGAAGAGAATAAACAACCTAATGTGAATAATATGATATTCAAAGAGCAAGTAATGCTAGGTTACACTAAATGCTTATCTAGGATGAAAGATGACAATAATCACAATCCTAGATATCAATATTTGCTATATGACATGGCATAAAGCATAGATATCAAAGATTAAACAATCCTAATAATAGCTATCAAAATACAACTCTCAAACAATCAACACAATTATCTCAATCTTGTCAATAGAATATGTTCTATAAGTATAAAAGTGAAAATGAGATTGTTTGTTAAGAAAGAAACAAAATATGTAAGACATTAGTGACCAACTTACCAAGATAAGTGTGTTGAATAAAAACCTAGCATAGATGGCACCTAGATGATCATAGATGATGCTAGATGATGTTTGATGCACATGGCTATTTGTTTGAGTAATCAAATGTGAGTTTTTGGATGATTTTTCTCTCTTAGAAAATATCTCTCTTGGATGATCAAATGTGTTAAAAATATGATTTTGAACTCTTAGAGAAAACCTAAAATGAAAGTGGTGTATTTATAGGTGTCCAAGCAAACTATAGCGTTTTGGGCGCGCTATGCACACGACGAACTGCCGTAGTTAGCGAGTGTCGCGGTTTGCCAAGACGGCACTTCAACCGCAGCAGCAAAAGAAGTTTATGTTGCGAGAATGCCGCGATAACTTCAACCGCTGCACAACAAAAGAATTGTTATCGCTTGGCTTGCCACGGTTGATCAAAACGACACTTCAACCACAGCAATGGTAAGGCCTTCTCACGCAGTTTCTCATACATAGTGACAAAGCCGTTTTGTGTGTATGTAAATCCACTTGTCAAAAACAATTTATAAAATCTCACAAAGCCTGAATGATATGAAAGCACAAGTATAGCGGTAAGTGGGGTATCATCCACAAGGATCGTATTTAGCTAAAACTAATTTGGAACTTAAGTAATATTAATGCAATAAAAGTAAATGGTTTAAGTTGTGAAAATGTGAATGAGCAAACACTATAAGATTACGCTAGAAAAGTAACTAAAAATGGAATGCAAATGGGATGTAGATAGATATAACGGAAACTAAGGAATTGACGAACTAGTAAGCTAATATTGGGCAATTGCATACAACACGAAAATACGCTCGTTTTAACAATCCTAGCCAACCTAGGATGTATAGAATTAGCCCTCTACTAGCGATCGATCCTTCCCAAGCAACCAACCTAAGGTGTATAGAGTTAGTTGCTCGTTTCGAATCCTTACCATGAACGATCGCTATCTAAAAAGGGCTCTACCGAAAATGAAGGTAGCCAACCTAGGGTGTATAGAGGAGGCTTCTAATCCTCTCACAAGAGCCGTCCTAGGGTGTATAGTGACGAACTCCCATTTGGGGTTAGGTAAAGAACGTGGTCATTGAGTCGAGATTCTGAAAATCCCATCTATTAGCATAAGCGATAAACAACCTAATAAAGTGTATATCAAGTTGTCTACACAAATAGAATCCAAAGAGAAACTTGCAAAGATAGTGTATCAAAGACAAGTAAATCGATGAAAACATTCATACTCATGAATAGAACAAAAAAAGATAGAAATATAAATGAAATAGTGTTTATATACAAAAACCCAAAATCAAAACAAACTAATCCATCAACCCCTTAGAGAAGATTTAGCTACTCATTACAATAATGAAAATAAGAGAAAGGATGGAGAAATAACTTATGGAGATCATCTCTTTCCTTTAAGTTCCCTTTAAGATGAGTAGATTGTGAATGAAATGAGAAGAAATGTATTCTTAGATTTAGATTACAATTTCAGATTTTTTTTCTAAGTGTCAAAAGCTCCTTAAAATAAATACAACACTTTCTATTTATACTCCCTACAAAATAGGTTACAAAACTGTTGTAAAACGACACTGGATCACATCAGAGTGTGGGTGAGAGTGCGATTTAGGGACCTGCACTCACCCGTATTTTAGTGAATCCTTCAATTTCTAGCTCTCTGAAAAAGGATAGAGTGCGGGTGAGAGTGCGGTTAGATGACCCGCACTCACCCGCACTCTATCAAGTCTTCAGCTGTCAAGTCTCAGATCTGGTCAAGAGTGCGGGTGAGAGTGCGAGTGATAGTGCAGTTGTAAGTGCAATTGGGACTCACACTATTGATGCCTTTGTTGCCATTTGTCCAACTTTTCGCCCCTTTTTGTCCCATTTTCGTATGAAAGTCCCGTGATATGCTCTAAACAACGGAAATGGACAAACGCCTGCAATTACGAACATAGAGTCCATAAGTGACACTAAAACGCAAGAAAAAGACATGAATAATAGGATTTGAGGGCCAAAATGTACAACGTATTTGGCGCGATCACATAGATCATGCAATAAGTGCAAGTGTGTGAGTGAAGTGAATGCATCCTAATGCCTAACATTTTATGGAATTTAACTAGCAAGATGCAAACAATTAAGCATGCATGAAAAGATATTCAAGAACATGAATGCACACAAATAAAACACACAACATACAAGAATTAGATATGCATGAGTTGTAAGTGTGTGCAACTAGATCTCTTCAAAGCAAGTAAGCACTTAGAAATTTACCTTTGGTGCTTCTTTTCTTAAGGTCTTGAGAGGGTCTTGGTTGTGCAAAGCACCAACCATCAAAAGCCTAAGCTACCCTTACATCAAACCCCACATGTAGTTTGTCACCGAAATAAGCCAATCATATTTGAGGAACTTACAAGATGTTTAGTTAATTGTACTTAAAAACTACTGTCTAGCTCAAAAATAATATACATATGATTGGTAATTTTATTTGAAAAGTGCTAAAATTAATTACAATGACTTAAATAGACATGATTTTAGAACCTCATTTCATTTTTTTTTTTTCATTAATTATATACATTAAATCAATATTTAAGTAGAATATTTAAATTAGAAAAAATATTCCATAAAAATAATAAATAAATAATTTATAAATCAAATCAATATTTAATTAGAATATTTAATTTTAAGATGAAATAAGATATATAAATGATTTTAATTTGATTTTATAAGGATAATAATATTTTAAAAGATTCATTATATGCTTCTCAAAATGTAACCCCCTACATTCTTCTCAAAATCACTTTCAAAACTTGTCAGATTATCAAATAATCACTTTTGGAAGTTTTACCAAACATCATTTTATGTTAAAATTATAAAATAAACTAATTTTAGGTGGTGTTTGGTTGTATTTTAAAAACAGTTTTTTGTTTTTAAGAACAAAAAAATAACTTTAAAGCTGTTTGGTTAATTGTTTTATAAAACTGTTTTTGAAAAAAAAAAAAAATTTAAAAATTATAACTAAAAAGTTAAAAACAACTTTTTATTGTTTTTCACCTTTTTCAAAACAGTTTTTTAAAACAAACCACAACTTTTTATAACTTTTCCTCCAAAACAACTACTTTACCCATTTTAAAAACAATCAAACACTTTTACATCGTTTTCTGTTTTAAAAAACACTACGAAACACATTACATTTTTAAAACATGATTTTCATTTTTTTAAAAAAGTTTTCAAAAACTCCATTTTAAAAACAGTAACAAACGCGTCCTTAACTTCTTAAAACAAATATCAAACTGGCCTAGTTTTGAAAGATGCATACAAAATCCATTTTTGAAAAGTATTATATTAATGAATTAATCTTATGTTGCATAAAATTAGCTTAGCTATCAAGAATGCAATTAACAAGACCACAAGATCTTAAACAAAAAATGAATCAGATAAAATTTTAAAAATTAGAGTACAAGATCAAATTTAACATTCACAGAATAACAGCTCGTAATCAAAACATCATATTTACATAACATTAATAAACCTCATTGTTTGAAATTCGGTGAATGTAAAAAAGATAAATACAAAATGACCATCAAAACAGTTTAATATTAATTTGAAGATTGGGACTTTTTGTTTTCTTCTTGAAAACTAAATTAACTCCATAATTGATAGATAAAAATTAGATTAATAACATTTGTGAATTATTCTTCAACAGCCCAACTCAAGAAATTAAGTCAACCATGAAATCACTTTTTCTCTTAAAATGGCAGTGTAGTCGGCCGCTTCTGAACTCACATTCATCTGTCCAAAATAGTTTTACCTATTTAGTTGGAAATTCAACATCAAATGAATAAATATTTAATTGACAAGTTATAATATAGTACAGTCAACATATGAAATAATAGTTAACTAATATATATATATATATACGGAAATTTTCCTATGAGGATGCCCTAACAAAATTATTTAAGGACATTTAGTATGAGTCACTCATTTTACATACTTTGACTTAGTATGTATGCACTTGTCAAATCACTTTTATAAATGAGTGGTTTACATTCAATATCATGATAAAGTTATATAAAGATGCCCAGATAGGAACGGGACCGTATATATATATATATATATATATATATATAATAAAGACAATACAATATAAGGTTGGCTTATTTGTTTGCCTCTCGCACCTACCTCATGAGGTTGTGGGTTTAAGTCTATCACCCTCTCAATTCCTGAAAAGTAATATTAGACGTCCTAAATTTTTTTTCCCAAATAATATGGTACATGACGTGTCAACATCACATATATTTTATAAAATAATTTTGAAAAGAAAACAATATATTAAATAATTTTTAGGGAAAAGTTCATTTCTAACCATTTGGAACATTGAGTAATCGTTTATAACCTACTTTCAAATTTTAATTGTATATAACCTAATTTTTACGCTATTACCGTAATACCCCTATATAAAAGTAGCCATCTAAAAAAAAAACCTTCCCTTTACTCTTCTTCTCTCTTCCACGACATCTCTTTTTCTCCTCTTTCCTTCTCTCTTCTTCCATTTTCAATATCAAAAATTGTATAATTTTCCTATTATTTTTTGTATTATGATTTTTTTATATTAAAATTTCCTAATGTCTGAAAGAAAAAAAAAATCTTTCAATAGAAAAAAAGGAAAAAAAAATTTTTTAATATATTATAGGAGCTGATATGCTCTTGGAGGAGCATATCGACGGCACTGGAAAGATGCAGATCAGAGAAGATGAAGAGAAGAAGAAGATAAGAAGAGATGAAGAAGATGAGATGCAGGTATGAGAAGATGAAGAGAAGAAGAATAAGAAGAAGAGATGAAGAGATAAAGAGGAAGAAGTCAAAGACTAGAAAAGAAGAAAAAAAAGCGCAAGAAAGAAGAAAGAAGAGAGGTAGTGGAAGAAAAGAAAAGAAGAGTAAAGGGAAAAAAATTAAGAAATTAAAAAATTAATTGGTTGGGGTATATTTGTAATTTTAGCTAGGGATTGACAGAATTTATTGCAAAATGGTTATAAACAATTAAAATATGAAACAAGGCTAAAAACAATTTTCCCATAATCTATTGAGGAAATAGGGGTATATAGTACTTTTCCAAAATGAATTTGTGTAACTACATCACTTTAATAACTCATGTTTTATTAGCATCAAAGTATGTGATGAGACCAAAATACCCCCACTTGCAAATTTTTCTATCTCTCTCTCTCTCTCTCTCTCTCTCTCTCTCTCTCTCTCTCTCTCTCGAGCTCTCTCGAGCTCTCTCCTCTTTCGTTATCAAAAGAATGAACACTTACAATTTTGCTCAGATTCGACGAATCCATAAGCTGGAAGTGACAATTCGACGAACTCACTCAAATTTTTTTTGTTGATTTTGTAATATTAATTTCGTTTGTATTGATTTTGATTTTTAATTGTGAATTTATTGTCAATTTTGATGTGAATTGTGAGTTTATTGAATCTGAATGGGGTTGTTTGAATTTGGAACTTGTGGGTTTGGGTTGGGGTTTGTCAAATCAGAGAATATAAACAGTAGACGAAGTTGGGATTTTTCACGCTTATTCGAGACTTATTTGTTACATTTCGAGACTTATTTATGAATACTCGGGACTTGTTACGCTTATTCGAGACTTGATTTATGAAGACTTATTTGCTCCATTTTCGAGACTTATTTTTTGAATATCTGAAACTTATTCATGAGTTTTCGAGACTTAATATTGCATTTCGGGACTTATTACATGTTCTTCCGAGACTTATTCTGTTCGACTTCCATTGATGGTGACAATGACGATCTAACAACGGCACCGGTTGACTCCGAAGGTAGTTGGATCTAGAAGATTAAACAACGCTGAGTTTGTTGGCGTTATCGGTTTCACTAGATTCGTGACGGAACGTTATAGATCGGACGATGAAGTTTCACAACGGTTTGGGTTTAGCTTCATTTCTCTCTCCACACAGTTCAAAACTGAAAATGAATACTTTCGTTACACCGAGTGGTGCACGACGGACATTTTGCTAGTGGTTTAGTCGATCAACTCGTCGGTAGGCGGTGGCACCTTTATTAAAGCTTCATCAATGGAGGTTTTAGGAAAAATGAAGAAGAAAGAAGGTGAATGACACATAGGAGAAAAGAAAAGAAGCTGAGGGTATTTTTGTCCAAATTCCATTTTTTGTACTATTAAAACAAGACTTATTAATGTGGTGCTATTTACACAAGCCCTTCCCCAAAAAGTGATATTTAATTTTTGAACCCTAATCTATTTGGCTAGATTTGGCAATTTTCTCTAATTTTTAATTAGTTTTTTGTTCATTTTTCTAATTTTAATTTGTATCAATTTTTTTTTTCAATTTTAGTTTTTAAATATATGCAATTTATTTATTATTTATCGATGGAACTTTAAAAGTAAAGCTGATGATTTTAGATTTGCATTGTCTTTGGTTTGGTGTGCAATTTCTGGAGCTAATCGTTTAGGCATTGGGTGTATTCGTAATTCCGTGGATGACCTTTTGATCCTTCGGCACTTTGGTCTTCGTGGTCAGCCGACCAAGACTCTGGTTTTCAAAAGCGTGATTTGGTCGCTTCTTGCTCCGGGTTGGATCAAAGTTAATACAAATAGTGCTTCCTTGAGTTCTCTAGGTACGAAAAGGTGCGGAGGTGTTTTGCTATTCCCTCTTGGTCAGGTGTTTGCTTTTGAGGCTAAGCTTCTTACGGCTTCTATGGCCTTTAATTTTGCTTGGAAGTTCGGGTGGCGTCAGATTTGGCTAGAAAGTGATTCTTCCTAGGTGATTCAGCTACTTTATTCTCGTTCTGAGCATGTTCCTTAGCGAGTGCAGCAGGCGTGGCAAAGATGTATCTTCTAAATCTCTCAGATGGAGTTTTAAGTGTCCTATACTTTTAGGGAAGGCAATCAGGTTGCAAACGCTCTTTCCAGCATACTTTGGGGCTGGAGGTTGATTCTTGATGATTTTTCGCTCCATTCTATTATTCGCTAGTGGGCAATGATTGCATTGGTCAAAAGTCTTTTCGTTTTTTCTGATGTTTTTGTTTACTTGTGTTGCATATGCACCACTTTTCTGATTGAGGATTTACTCCCTGTATTTTTGTGGCTAGTTTGACATGTGCTACACTTTATTCTCTTCTTTTATTATTTATATAGTTCTTGATACTGCCTATGAGTTTTTCAGCATATGATCGCTTGTGATGTTTTTTCTCCTTAAGTCGGTACAATTTAAAATATATATATATATATATATATATATATTATGTTGTCTAATTATATTTTATTTTCTCAAAAAATTTTAATTTTTTATATTACGACATTTATTTTTTAAAAAAATAAATATTTAATTTTCTAAAGTAGTTTAAATTCAATTATTTTTCATATTTTAAAATTGTTTTTAAGAAAATTTTCTAATTTTTTTTTTAAGTTGTTATTTTAATTAACATTTAAAATTGGAAGTAATAAACTACATTTTACACTAACATCAAACTTAACTTTCACAATTGACTATTTTGAAACAAATTGAAATATGAACTTTTTGATAGTAACATGAAACTATAGGGATTTGTTTGATGCAAGTTAAATAAAAGAGATTAAATTGATATTTTTTGGAACAATAGGGATGATGGCGAAAATTTCCCCATATTAAATTATATTTGTTATTTTTATTTATATTGAAGTATTATAATAAATTCTGATACCAAATGGATCAGAGGTGTCCGCCAGGACATTCCGAGATCAATCGATATATGTGAGTTAGGTCTATAAATGTTCATATTTGAGACCCCTATTTCCTATGTTTTATGTTATGTTATTAGATGAAACTGGATAATTTAACATGTTTGTTAAGAATGTGTAGAACATAGCTGTTGAAGTGGGTTTGAAGATAAAAATGTGTTTTAGTGAAGTTTGAAGAAATGCTTACAAATCATCTAACTTGTGAAGACCATAGCTCTCTCCACATATTGAACTAGGATTTGTGAAACATGTTTTCAGAAAGCCTTGAATGTCTAGTTTCTATCAAACTTTACGGTTCGTCGATCCGAAATTTATAGAGGGAGATATGTTCGTTTTAGTAATTGGTTGTCGAAGCTGAAAATGTTACCAGAGAGTTGAGCGAGTTCCCAAGTTCCTAAACTCGCCTCACAAGTAGCTTTGCACACAATCATCAAAACCAGTAATCTAGGCGACTTTCCAAGCGCCTTATGGCCCAGTTGGCAAGAAGACAATTCTTATGTCTAGAATTGTTCCGAAACTTCCCAAATCAAATCCTATTAAGACCAAGGGATGTTTGGGAAACGTTCTAAACTCAAACTATGAGTCAATTATCAAAAGAGAAAATTCAAGTTAAGAAAGAAATCTTATTCCATGATTTATTCTAATTCCTACTTGGTGGATTTCATAAACTAAGAAGAATTGGGAGCTCACAAGGAGAAGTTACATATAAATACAGGAGATTGGAGATTAAAGATTGAAGACTCAGGCAACATTCTCTTTTCCTACCTTTTTTAGTTTTTATATATATATGTATGTATGTATGTATGTACGCATGTACATAAATTTATGTCTAGCTAATTTCTTTGTTAGTTATGGCTCTCTTGAAGCCCTAAGCATGAATACAAATATAGAGACAAGTTTTTTTTCATGAAGTATTGTATTTTTCTATGTATGGTGATTTCAATTTCTCTATAAGAATTGTTTTCCCATTATTTTTGTTTTTCTTATTTCTTTGATTGGTCATCTGACGAACATATTCTTACATGCAACAATTAATTGAAATAAGACTCAATTAAGGGAAATTGATTCATGGATAACCTAGAATAAATACCATATTTTAGGGTTTATATGATATTCATACTCTCATGGTTCTTAATGGGTTCCAATTATTAAATCTAGTAAATACTCATGCTAGGTTATAATTTGGAATCCGAGTATTTATGCAAATACCATACAATCTACATACTAACTAAAAGAGAATCAATGCAACTTGTGTTGAATACCCACAACTTTGTTGTGAATATCTTCATCATAGCTAATATCTTTAACTTCATTATTATCTATGTATTGGATGATTGTTTATCGGTGGATAATAGGTTCTAACCAGTGTTTTCTCCATTGATTTCTAATAATTATTTTTCTTATGCGTTTTAGTTAGAAAAATACTTCTTTAATAGTTAAAACTTATAAGTACTTTAATAAGTTAGACATCCCACATTGTTTAGTAATGCATAAATTCTAATTATATGGATTTGTATTTTATATATTTTTTGTATATATGTATTTGATATTTTAAACCAAATCATCATCATATTTATAATTTTATTTTAATTCAAGCATTTAAATAGTTAATTTCAATATATATTTTAATATATATTTAATCAAACAAAAACAAAAATAAATTATAAAATCTTCATCTCTAATACGGATAAATTGGCAACTGTTGCCTCCTCCACTATGTCATGCCATTTGAAGAGTTACCTCTTTTCCCCCTAGATTTAGCTAGTGTACATATCAGTATAGTTACATTGTTAGTTGTTAGCCATTGGATTTTAATCCAATGGTTAAAAAATAAAAATCAATGATTTAAAATTTAAAATAAATAAATAAAAGAAAACAACTCTCTCATAACAACCTCTCCAATTAATCATGCAGGTTCTAAATAGTAGCCGAATCCTTCCTCTAGATAAATTAGGTTAATGGTCAAATTTTAGGGTTTATTTGATCAATTAGCATTTGAAGCAGTAAGAAAAGCATACCTGTATATGCAAATGGTAGCAGACCCTCTCCATACAAACGTGAAGAGTAGAGGCACTAAAAATAGACATGGCTTGTGCTTCTACATTCTGCAATAGCTTTGAGAAAAAAGTGGTATCTTCATCCTTCTGAATGCATATTATTTGTATGATCACTTCACCCTTTGCAATTTCGTGCAACGAAACCATGGGAGGAGCTTGAAGCTTATCTGATAATTGCTGGGTTTCTCTGAGGTTTTGCTTTTCAATTGTGGACAGCAAATGATTTTTCCTGAGAGTTAGATCCTCTATTTCCTTTTCTAGACCCGGAATGTATTCAAGAGTTTTATCTATCATTCCTGGTGCACTACTTCTTTTCTACAATATTTCAATTAAACACACTACATTAACAACCAATATACTAATTAACTTGTTTGAGAACAAAAATTTATTTTAATTAGGCAAGGTTTCTCCAATTAAGTGGTCCTTTTAGGAAACCATAGTTAATTTTATCAACCTAAATGCTTTTCAATTAGCTAAAAAGGAAACAAATTACTATTGTTGGATTTTTATCTATCGGCTTAAGCTTCTAGATTGATTAGTGGTAACTTATTGCATATAGTTAGATACAAAATCAAGTGATTTTACCTTCAAAATCAAATAAATCTCATTCTCTATTAATTAGTATATATGGTTAAAACAAAGAGTAATGTTAGATATCTCACATTTGTATCCACATTGATTTCAACTTATGATGAAGCAATTGGACTCACATGACATGCAGCAAGTGAACTATATCATCAGTAATGTGTATCAATTTATCAATTATCACATCTCATAATGGAATCAATGTGGAATGTCTAACATTATTAAAGTAAATACTTTTAACTATTAAAGCAGTATTTTTCTATAGTTAGAAATGAAGTTTTGAAACATGCATATACTTCACCAAATAACACTTCATAAGTAATTCTCTTTCAATTATGTGTTTTACAGAAAGTGCTTTCACTCGAGCTCGCCATTTAAAAGCATTTCCAGATTCACTTTAGACAATTAAAATAAATTTAATGAAAGGATGAATATTGGAAAACCTTTGTTCTTCGATGATCCGGAAGCAATGCTCCAAGAGCCAAGTAGGTGGCATTGAGCTTCATCCTCCTTATTTTCTCCTTGGCATTGTGTTCTTCCTTCTTTGAAATTTGTCCTTCTCCGTTGGGATGCACAGCCTTTCTTCTACTTTGTAACCGCTTCGACTTATGGTTTCTAAGCAATCCTTTGTCAATGATGGGGGTGGCTTGAGCAGGTGAGGCTTCAGCTTGCTCAGTAATTATACTCGAATCGAATCCACCACTATTTAGAGAAATGCTGCCCTCCTCCAGAAGTGACCTTGATTCATTAGATGTTCCTTCAAGATCAGTACAGTTAAACAAACTGTTATCATGATTGTGATGCTTTGCACTATTTCTTTGTAATTCTTTGTCACTTGCACCATGGTTTCCATCAAAAATTTCACATAAATTTTCTAAAGCCTTGAGGGTTGTTGGCAAAATGTTATCATCTTCATGATCATTGATGCTGTTTTCTAGTAATCCTTCATCTGTGATAGGCCCAGCTAGGGCTGAATTTTCTTGCTGATCAAGAAATACACATGAATTCAACTCACAAGAAGTTTTATCATAAACTTGTTCAACGGGCAGCAGTATGCTGTTTTCATGTACAAGTGAACATGAAGGATTATTCGAAGCTTCAAGAGGGGCTGGCCAAGAGTGAAGTTCGAGCCTATTTTCAATAAACTTGGTCGATGAAGAATTTTCTTGACCTTGAAATATGTGGTCCAAATTACCGAAACCACTATTGTTCGCCAGAATTGTGCTGCTATGATCATCTAGAAGTGCCCATAAACTATCCGAATAATTAAAGAAAGGGAAATTTTGATCTACATGATCAGAATTGGTACGAAGTAGTGGAGACATTTAAATATAAGTCCTGCAATACTTGATGTTCAAAGGAGGGTCCCCTAGATAAATGGCTGCTTCAATCATGAAAATTGACATACAAATCTTTTTAAACTGCATTGGTCAGGAAAATGATAAACATAATAAGGTTGGTATTTCGAGCTTCAAAGTTTCAGAGAAACCCTAAACAAAACTGAAAATATATTTAAATAAAAACCCTAAACAGAAGAGAAATTATATTAATTTATGCAAGAGATTTACTATATATTCTATGGATGCATAAAATTAAGGAAAGTACACATGGTTAATTAATTATGTCTAAAATAGAAAGTAGAATGAAAAAAAGAAGAAGAAGATAAAAGCATATGAATATATGATGATGATCAATAAAGAAGAAGGAACATTGTATTGCAGTGAGAGGTCGCACCTTCAAACGCTATATATTGCCATCGATGATCGTTTCTTCAATTAAATCATAAACAGACATAGAAAAGAGGAAAGGAAGAGAGAGAAGCTAGCATATTGAATTAAACCATAAATAAAAATTATATATATATATATATATATATATATATACCTCATATTGGTAGATGATGATGCTACAAATTATGGAACAGCATAAAAGTCAAAAGATTAAGAACGAAAATGAAAGAAATGTGTTTATTAGGTTTGTCATAAATGAAAAGAGAGACCACCATACACACATTAATTATTAAATAATAAGTAAAAGATAAAACATACACACACGGAGAGAAAAGATGAAATGTAGTATTTAAGACATGAAATGTTGACTGCTTCATCTGTGGCAATGATATATTCACAAGCTAGCTTGCTCCGGAATACCTGGTAATGTCATCTGTCATTAAACAAACTGATAAGTTAACAATATACATACACTTTTAGTTTAGAAAGATTAGAAAGAATTAGAAAAATGTTACAGGCATAAAAGAGGGTTGTTACAGTGATGAACAAGAACTTGTTGTATCAGATGAGAAATTAGAAGAGACATAAAAATGGAGTGGCAATGATTAAACAAATATCTTGGTACCAATGAGAACGCTACACGTATAAAGTGATGTTTGTATTAACCAAAAGAAAATTGCGATGGGGAGGAGTGTTACTAATAATACAATATAATTACATTGTGTAGTACAACCTTCCAAATTGAAGTACGTCCTTGTGTTAAGTAGGAGTACAACTTATCTCTTCTTGCCGAGAGTTCAAAAGATCCGTAAACCGTAGTATAAACTCCATCGTCAGCTAAACTTCGTCTTTGGAAATAATAAATATATTTTTTTTATAATAATTTATATGATTTTAAAACACATATTAACATTATGAAAAGAAAAAAAAAATGAGAAAGGTTCTTTAAATTAATAAAACTCTTTACATTTCCATTTTTGAAAGTATCACTTCATTAATAATTCTTATTTAAATGACACCAAAAATTATTAATGGAGCAGTGCTATTAGCACTCTCAACTGTCCACTTTTTAAAATTTTGATTTAATTATATAAAATTAATGGTTTTACTCATTTTTTTGATTTATTTTAAATTTTTCAAATTTAATACACTCTATATCTTTTTCAAAATAATAAAAAATAAAAATACATAGAGACAATATCTCTATATAGGTTCTCACCTCAATTATAGGACTTGTTTTTTCTTCTTATTTCATAATGAAACCATCATTCTTGGATGTGATTTTTTTTTTTTTTTTGGTTTCTGTAGTTGATTGTTGGTGATAGATTAAGAGTATGATATTGATCGTCTCTAATGGTTTTTTTGAGTGATTAGGGATGGTAAAATTATCCACAAATACGGATATTCATAAGAATCTGCTTCATTTAAAATAGGGATAGAAACTATCACTTCGGGGACGGAGTAGGGATGTATGTCATCTTAATATCCAATTTATTTTCAATGATGGAGATGGATATCATCTATGGATATCCATCCTCATCTGAATCCTTTATAAATTTTAATATTTTAAAAATATAAAAATTTATTATGTAATTATTAATTCTAATTATATAAGTTATTATTAAATTTTTATATTTGAACTTTATTATATGTATTTGTTTCTCTTTAATTAAGATAAAATGTACAGTTACATATGTTAGTTACATTTTTCTCTTGTAAACTATAAAAATTTAAAGTTTTTTCATTGGATACGTATATAAACGAAGTGGAGATGGATATATCTATCTTAATTAGGGGATTATCCAAATCCGCTCCACTCACTTACAAATGGGGATGAATGCGGAAATGAAGATATATATCTCAAACGAGTACGGGGATGGATATTGGGGTATCTATCCCCAATCTGATCCATTGTCATCCCTCTAAGCAATTGGGTCAAGGTTTTGGTATTGTTTCTTCCAAATGCTTGATATCATTCTCAAACAATTCTTACAGATGCTTAATATCATTCTCGGACTCTTCAATAATATTTTATATGTGTAAACAGCAAATTTTAGGGTTTAAAAGTTAAGAAAACAAATTATTGATGAACAGTGAACTTGGGGATTATTTTTTTTTTTGTTTTTGAAAAGGAAAGTGGGGTTTTATTAGTTTTACTTTGTAGAAGGTTTTTTTTTTTTATTAAAAAAAAAACACTAATGATAGACAACTCAACTGATGTGACAAGTAGTTTTTTCATTAACCATATCATCTCATGTTATGTATAATGATGACAACTCACTTGCCACATCATTCGAGTTGAAATTTTAATTAATTATTTGGGTTGTATAGTATTACTAAAAAAAATTATGACTTTTAAGTAATTTTAATTAAAAAAAAATACTAAATAATTTATAAAGTATGGCATAAATAGGTCATTAGAGGGGTGTCAATAGCACCGCTCATATTAATATAGTAATAGTTTCAAAAGTCAAGTTTGATTTGGTGCTATTTATACATATTCTCTTTAAAATCATGGCCCATTAAAATTATATAGCTTTAAAAATAAAAAAAATAAAAAAAATAAAAAATAAAAAAAAAGTAATGCTAGGCATCCCACCTACAATCTCATATTTTCCATCCCAATATATGTGGCAGCTGAGGTGTTGGTGAGTGAATATTTGGGTAAATGAGATAAATTACAATTAAGTTTACATTCATCAAGTGGCATCTCAACTGTCATATGTGTTGAAATGGAAAAGATGAGATTGTATGTGGGATGTCTAGCATTACTTAGGATGGAAACCGAAGAAATCCACGAGTAAAGCTATAAAAAATTAAATTTCTTTTCTTTTGAATAACTTATACAAAATAAAAATAAAAATAAATAAAAACGCTATATAATTTTATAGGATCAAGATTCTCACCCACAATTATTCCATTTCTCTTTCCTTTCTTTTGAATAAATCTTTTCTTAAAAAAATTAAATAAATAAATACACCATACCGCTAAGGTTTAGGCCTCGTTTGTTTTTTTTCAAGTCATCTGAAGTCTAAGAAAGGATTAAAAATGTTTGATAAAAAAAAGTTGAAAATTTCAACTTTTGTCTGAAGACCAAAAGGCTCCACTTCTCTTTACTTTTTTTTTTTGTCCAAATTACCCTCTACAAAATATCTTATTTCCCAAATCCATAAACATTAATCAAATCTACTGGGCATGAACAAGAAAAAAAAAAATGGCGACGGATCTGAGCATGAAAAAGAAGAAGATTCTTGAATTTGGGATCTGGGTTTTTTGTCTTGAAGAGATTAAAATAAAAATGAAGAAGAAGAAAAAGAAGAAGCAGTAGTAGAGTGACGAAGAAGAAGATATGGGCATGAAGAAGATAATAGCTTATTTGGGCATAAACAATAAGAAAAATAATAGCAGATCTGGGCATGAAGAAGAAGAAGAGTGAAGAAGAATTTGGCTCTTGTTTTGTAGTTTTTCTATTCTTGTTTGGCTCTTGTAGCCCTTCTTCTTCAAAAAAATAAAAAATAATAGTAATTTCGTATTTGTGTTTTTTGTCTTGAAGAGGACAAATGATGAAGAACGAAAAAAAATGTGAGTTTTTTTGTCAAAAATGACAAGATATAAATACATAACAAATAAATACAATAATATATAACAATCATTGATGTAAGGGTATGAATGTCAAATTATAGGTTTTTAGATGTTTTTGTTATATAAAAACAAATAGTTTTACACTTAATTCAAACATCAAAAAATAAAAAACAACTTGTTGCTCAGACTTCAGACTTTAGACCTAATTCAGATTCTAAACGTAATTTAAACCCGTTCAGACTTCAGACAAAAAAAAAACACCACCTTACTAGATACAAAAATTGATATCCACCTCTCATACTGCAATGATTTAACGTATAAGCATTAGAATTGATGGTTTTTTTTTTTTATGAAATGGGTAAAAATAAAATACATTAAACCGTTTAAACACTAACAATAATCCTAGATTGCCTTATAATTTATGTTTATTAATAATAATTTTTTTCTTAAGTAATGTTTAATTTATTAATATTAATACTATATTTGTATGATTCTAGTTGTAGTAGCCAAAATGGGTGTTAAGTGGCAAAGCTACCCAATTCAAGCCCACTTGTCAGAGGTCGAACCAAAGATCCATTGGTGTTGCCAGTGGATTGGTTTGACTTGGCCACTCCACTATTATCAGATATTATTAGATAATCAAAGAAATAGAATTTGAAGTTCAAATCAAATTCTGTTTCCCACGAATTTCGGGTTGGATCTCAGATATTTGGGATCCCATAAATGGCTAAGCCATCTCTGGTGAAACCTATAAATACCCCATCATGCCACAGAGAAGGGATTATGCTTTCCCTCAACTAAAAAAAGCTCACTTGCGTGCCAAAACGCTATCAAAATATTTTTTGATCATCGAAGATCCATCACTTAACCCAAAAAGCCCAATCATTCACGAATCATCTATATATTTTGAAGTCTTTTGTTTCCAATCCTTATCAATGTTCTGCTAAGAAAAATAAGGGAAAAAATTAGCACAAACTAGGGCTTGACCTGCTTCGTTTACGGTTGGTAGATTTTTGTTCACTTTTTTCTTTTCTTTTTCAAGTTGATAGAGCAATTGACAAATTCGATTCGACAAGGATCTAGCAACAAGTCACAAGAGCCCGATCTACAACAATTGTAGAGCAAACCCTTATAGTTTGGTGCCCACCGTGGGGCCCTTTGCAACTTTCTTACAAGCCAATCGAATAACGACAGTGACTTGTCCAAAATGTTAGGGGACGGAAATCCACCAACTGTCGAGGAGCAGCTTGGTAACTAATTTGTGAAACACGGACACATAGCATTTATGATTCTCTTTGTTATGCGAAACGAAGATACGTAAATCTAAGTCATAAATCATTTCAACAACGGAGCCATTGATTTTAGTACTAATGTTGAAGTCAACTTCATCATAATTTAAGCTAAACCGACTGCATATCTTATCTGTCAATGTTTTCAAAGTCCTCTTCGGTGTCATTGACAAAAAGAAAACAACTTTAGGGTTGAACTGTCCATCATAGTTCACTATCAACAGAACCATATTCCTAAAGCTGTAAGCAACGGTTGTAATCAGTTCCATCATAATGGAATGAAAATACATGTCATGAATGTCATGGGAAGATCATGGAATGAAATTTCATGTACATGCATGGAAGGATCATAGAATTAAATTTCATGTCATTATGGAAGGATCATGGAATTAAATTTCATGCCAATGGAAGGATCAAGGAATGTAATTTCATGTCCATGCATGGGAGGATCATGGAATGAAATTTCATGTCATGGGAGGATCATATCAAAGGCTCAAAGCTTGTAAACATCCCTATTACAATGTAGTAGTAGTAGATTCATGTCAGGGAAATGTCCTAACGCTATACTTTCAAAACAGGAAGACATAAAGAAACACAAGCCGTATAGAACAACAACAAGACCCTTCTCAATCATTTTCAACATATGTTATATGAATATTAAAGAAATCAATCATATGTATTTACAGTTACAGTTTGAGTTCCTAATGATATATACCTTTTTTGATATTGGCGATGGCTGAAAGAGATTATGACTGTTTCAATCACGGCAACTAATCCCTAAGGAAAAGAGAATGGTGGAGATACAAATTGCAGGTCAATTATTTGCATTGGGTGACATTTTGAAGTGTAAGGGTTTGGAAATTTAGGTTAACTGACTTAAATTGAATAAGATGAAGTACAAATCAATTGGAAGACATTTGCTGCAGCAGATTGTATGTATTGCGAATTTAGGTTTATGGAACTTGCCTTCATCTAAGACAAGGAGAAGAGGGATCGATTAAAGCTGATAGATTATATGATGAATAGTGAGAAAGTTGTCATTTTGACAACCTTTTAGGGTCATTTTCGACATTTTATATCAACAACCACTGACAAATCCATTAAATATGTTATAATCCTTGTAAAGGTATACTTGTCAACGATTCAACGAATCCACTAACTCCTACTACATAATAAGCATATCGGTTATGAAGGGTTTTTTTTTTTCCCTTCACGTGGCTATATATAAAAATGTTAAACCAAAGTGGCTCTTCTATAAAATTAACCAAAAAATGAAATTATAATAAAGTTAATTAAATAATATAAAATACTAGGTGTAAGTGGTTTGTAGTTATGAAAATACAATATAATATAATTAAAGAAATGATATTTTTGGTATTAAGTATGATTTATTTACAAACTAGAAATTATTTTAAAATTTGATAGATGTGATTACAAAAAGGATGTATATATGGTTTTTGCGGGGTGTCATTACCATCACTCTAAAATATAGCAAATAAATTGGGTTTTCTATTTTGGTAGATTCGAAATCTGCGAGTTTACTTTTGCTCACCCCCCTTCAAGAAAGGTGAGCATTATCTCCTTTCCAAAAATATAACATGTCACTACAAAAAAAATGCTTATAAGTTACAAGCTATTTTCGACGGCGCTAATTGCCGTCAATAATAGTACCTTTTCCAACAGCCATATCAATGCCGTTGGAAATGAGTAAAAATCTGATACGACATTTTTGATGCCCAAGTGACCATTAGAAATAGTCTTTATGCCGTCAATGTTGTTCCTATTTTCGACGGCACAAAAAGTGCTGTTGGAAATAGTCTTTGTTCCGTTGAAAATGAGAAAAAAGTAATCCAACATTTTTGACGGCCTAATTGCCGTTTGAAATACTCCACATTTCAGACGGTAAATGGTCTTTGCCAATGACTAAATGCCATCGGAAAATACCAATTTTTTTTTATTGTAGTGTCAAAAACATTTTTTTTATATACAGTTTCTTCAAATAATTTGTATAAATAAAAATTTCATGATTTATTTTTTCTTGAAAAATAAAAAGTTAGATAAAATAATTATATAAACTCTATTTCGTAGTAAGCATTTAATACACTTGATTTTCCCTAAATTACTATCCGGACAATGACATATATGTGTGAAAATCAGGAGTGAGCCCTTTGATACAACATAAATACACAAAACATTTGTTAGGATTATGATGAAGAGATTTGTGAGATATTGATGTCATTCGTCATTCTTTGCAAAATATCGTCAATCAACTACCGGGAAAGTCACGTAGGGATGTTAACGAACATTACGACACCCTCGTACATGACATCTACAAGATTGATTCGGGTTGTGTCAAGTTGCCGAGTTATACCGATGACTTGTGGGACTTTTTGTGCCGTCCGAAATATTGAAAAAAAAAAAAAAAACAGTACCGCATTTCCGACGGCTTTTGGGCTATCAAAAATAGTCAAATAAACCTTCAATATTACCCAATTTTCTAACAATATAAAAAGTGTCATCGGAAATGCTAAAATTTAATCCAAATTACTTTATGGACACATCTAATTACTAAATTAACTAAATATAAAATATAGTTAATTATTAGTAATCACAAGAACATTTAGTTATTTTTAATTATGTTTAGTGGCACTACTATATCAGATTTTTTTTAAACAAACTCTAATAATTTTAATAAAATATTATTTTAAAAAACAATATCTCAATAGTTATATTTAAATAGTATACAAAAAAAAAAAAATTTAATTAGATATTATACAAACATATCATCAGCTTATGTATAAATAGTATGCAAAACATATCAGATATAAAGTTATAGCAAAATGGTTAGGGTAATCCATATTGTTATCCGATTCAAAGGTTCGAACCACATGACTTTACTGGAATTAAAGTTGTTGGGTGGGTGATGTGGTGCTTGTCAAGTCAAGTCGTATTATTTTTTATTTATTTATTTTTATTTTTATTTTTTTATAGTTCAACTATTTTTGATGGCAATTAAGCCGTTAGAAATAGCGGTAAGCCGTCGGAAATATAAGTAATTTTGACCACCTTGAATTACTATTACCAACAGCTTTTTTATCTTTTCCGACGGCTATAGCCGTCAGAAAAGGGTAGTATTTGTGACGCCTCGCCAGTGAATGGTTTATTTCTGACAAAGGTATTTGTGATGACCTTCGATGGCTTTTTTCCATCAGAAAAGTGTATTTGCGATGGGAAATGACCTTTTCCGACGGCATTTAGCCATCGAAAAAGACCATTTTTTTGTAGTGTGTGTCCATAGAGGGGTAAAATTGTCATAATACTGTTATCTTTTTAGAAAATTTTACTCCTTTATGAACACATGTCATGTTTTTGGGAGGGAGGTAATGCTCACACCCCCTTCACTCCCCCTTTAAGTGGAGTGAGCAAAAATGGACTTGAAATCTACTGTCTGATTCAATGGATATTAGAAACTTGATCCAATCCTGTTTAAAAATGTACTCAAATTCAATTTAATATAATGGATCGGATCGGGTTTGATATAATGGATTTTATTGGATCATGCATACCCATACCCATACCCATACCCATACCGTATACAACCCTAGTTTCTATGGGTTCTCAGTTTCTCAAATTCCAAGAGTAATAAAAACCCTATCCTTTGGATTTCTTTTTCCAACACATCTTTCGTTTATTAGGAAAATGAAAAATAGTTATACCAAAAAACCTCTTTAGTCTGAACGACCCTTTTCGAATCATTTTCAATTAAACTTTAAAACAGAAAAGGCTAATTAGCATAGATATCCCCTGAACTCTTCAAAAAGTTGCACATTGACCCTTATGCTTTTTTTTTTGACACTAAACCCCCTAAACTCTCGTAAATTTGTAAAAACTAATGGATTGGCAATGGAAGCCAGATTCCGTCTATTTTCAATCACGTGCGCCTCACGTGGGTCCCACGGTATAAAATTTTGAAGAGTTTAGGGGGTATTAGTACCAATTAACATAAAAACTATTATATTAACAAAAAGAAATTAATAAAATACTTTAAAATAAAATTAAATATTATTAAATGTATTTAAATTTTTGTAAATAGATGTACATTCACGAATTGGCATTAAATATTAATTATTATTATCAACAAAAAAAAAAAAAGAATATTGAATAATAAAAAAAATCCTATCATCCAAATCTCATCTCCAATCACCACCACCCGATTAAAATTAAAACTCTTTTCTCACAAACCCTAAATCATCATCATCATCATCATCATCATCATCCCGCAAAAAAACTCTTTTCTCACCCTTTGTTCCCACCACCACCACACCCTCCAACTCCTCCGCCGCCGCCTTGCCGTATCCCCCAACGAAGCCGGCTTCGTGTCGCCGTAGCCGTCGTTGCCACACATCCGCTAGCACCTCCACCGCTGCCTCGCCAAGTCCCCAAATCTCCACTCCACCTCCAAAAACTCCATCACCTCCCGTCGTCGCCGTCGTTGCCATCGTCGCCATCGTCGCTTCTCTCTCGCTTTCTCTACTGTCTCAGTTGATTCAAATTTTTTACGTTGATTTTGTTGTTGTAAATTATTTAGCAAGATCACTTGTGAATTGTGTTTTTAATAAAAAAATATTATCAAGATTCCTATTTTGTATCGGAACCCAATTCTCTGGCTTTCTCTACAATTTATTTTTGTACCACTATATTTTTGAATTGTGTAGAGATATTACAGTGATTAGAATGAACTGGTTGTTGAATCAGAGTTGTAAGAACTAGGTTGTTGAGTGATTTGGGTTGTTGAATCTGGAGATTACAGTGCAAACTGGGTTGTTGAATATGAGTTGTAAGAATGAAGATGAAGATATTATAATTTTTTTTCCAGATTACAAATTTGTGTAATTTGATCTCTATGAATTGACAGATTTTTTTTGGGATTATTAATTTTTGGATTTATTTTGGGATTATTGGTTTGTGGATTGAAGAAGAAAGGAGAATATATGAATTTATTTTGATGGCTAATATTAATTATTTATATTTTTATTAATTTTCTGCTGATTCAAAATTTTTTTTCCTATTTTTTTATAATTATTTAATATTTTGTTGTTCTAGAGAAAATTTTAGTTGTTTTAATGATTTAATTTAATTTAATTTATTAATTTAAATGTATTTAAAATATATAATTTTATTTTAATGTATTTTATTAATTTATTTTTGTTAATATAATAGTTTTTAGGTTAATTGGCACTAATATCCCCTAAACTTTTCAAAATTTTGTATTGTGGGACGCACTTGAGGCGCACGTGACTTGAAAATGGACGGAATCTGGCTTCTGTTGCTAATCCGTTGGTTTTTACAAATTTACGAGAGTTTAGAGGGTTTAGTATCGAAAAAAATATATATAAAGAGGGAATGTGAAACTTTTTGAAGAGTTCAGAGGGCATCTGTACCAATTAACCGAAAGAAAAATCCTAAAGCAAAACGCATCGTTACATTTAACATATTTTCGAAAAACGGTGATTTTGTTTTCTTTCTTTAAATCCAACAAACACAGCCCTCCATCCGTTTTCACCTTATTTGGAGTTGGCAGAATACGTTTTCCGAAAACGTAAAATCTGCTCTCCTTTGCATCATCAGGTTCGCATTTCTTGCCCAAAAAATTATGTAAATTTTTTTTTTATGTTGTTGTTGTTGTTGTTGTTGAATATTTGATTGCATATTTTTTTTTTTTTTTTTTTTTTGTGTGTTTGTTTAAATAATGTGACGTATTCTTGATTTTAGGTTTGAAGTGAATGAAATTAGGGTTTGGACTCTAAAGCCCATAACTTTAATTCTCATCTTCAGCTGGATTCAAAGGTGAGGCTACTGATTCACAGCTTGTTTCTGGGGTTTTAAATGCTGTGCTGGGCTTTAATGGTTTTTGTAGATTGAATTGGGTGTTTTTACATATAGTTAGTGTGTTTTATGGTTGCAATGTTTGGTTATTGACAGATTATGTTTGGTTATTTGTTTTGCTCGTTTGATGTTGTTATGGGTTTGATGGATTTTTTTGTTTTTGTTGGTTGAATCGGATAGTGTTTTTAGACAATTGTGATTTGTAGTTATAATTTTTGATTAAATGTGTGTGGGGTGGGGAGGGGGTTTTGTTTATATTTAAACTACATAAAGTCTTAATAAGAATCAATTCATTTGTACAATTCCGTTAGTTGAAAAGATTTGACCGAATAGATCTCAGAATTTAACATTAAGCATACAAAAGTATATTTATTAGCTAGCATCTTAGGGATTCTGAAAAATCCCAAGAAGCCAAATGCAACTTGATATGTGCATTTCTCAATTTTTAGAATTTGACATTATTCTTTTACTCCTCAAACATTTAGATTAACCCTGCTGCTCATCCCAGGTTTCCTTGTTCCATCGTATTCCAAATTATAGCCATAGATATCTCTTATGAAAAACAAAGGCCGTCTCTGGTCAAGTTCATATCCCTTAGTTTGTCAATCTCAATATTCACAAACTCCTTGATCATCAAATTTTAATCTGTTAATATATATATATATGAACTTTGTTCAGTAATTTCCTTTTACTTGTATAACGGAATAATAGCTCTTCAAAAGTCCTAATTGTAGTCCGACAACCTTGTGACTACCCCAGCCAGTGGCCCTGATGGAGGCCGTGTGAGTGTTTGAAGACAAACCTTGATCTTTTTAAATGATATAATTGAGCCACCTCTCTGTAGTTTTAATATATCAAACCCACTGCATCAAAATAAATTAATAAATAAACATTCAAGTTAAAAACTATAAAAGCCACCAATTGAAAAAGATGTGAAGTTGGATGGTGAAGGAGAGCTGCCATAATTTGGAAGGTGGTTCTTCACCTTTTTTTGTGGGTTGTGCCAGAAGTCTATGATAAAACTTTTATGAGAAGAAATTCTGAATAAATGAATTACAGATAAAAAATTTTAAAAAAAAAAACCCGAAAAGCTATGGCGTAATGTGGAACACCGAATTTTCATTAAGCTAATTGCATGATAATTAATATATATAGTTATGAATTTTTTTCACTCATATATCAATTTTATCTTGGTTTGGTAGTTGTGCAAATTATATGTATACATGTACTATGCTTTGTGAATTACACGGTGTAGATTTTGGAAGTGTTAAAAACGATTTTTGTTCGTCATTTTCAATTCTCGTTGTCTTCTAAGTTGTAGAAGGAGATGTCCTCCAAAGATTCTGATGTTGATGAAAAAGGTGATGATAAAGCTGAATGGACTGCAAGAAATGAAAAGATATTCATACATATATTGCATGAACATGTCAAAAAAGGTGATCTGAAAGCATCAACATTTTCTAAGAAGATTTGGACACTCATAGATGATGAGTTACATGCAGAAACTAATAACAGATATACTATTCAACAACTTAAGTCCAAGTTCAATCGATTGCGCAAAAAACATCGTGAATTTTCAGATTTAATTCAGCATTCTGGATTTAGTTGGGATCCTGTAAACAACATTGTCACCGCCTCAAACGAACTTTGGGCTGATTATGCAAAGGTATAATTTTGGCTTCCTGTATATACATTTAACTATTTCTTGCATTCAATTCCTATACTTAAATGCCATTTTTTTGCAGAGAGTACCAGGAGTGAAGCCCTATCGTAAACAAGGCTTAAAGTACTATGATGTGTTGGGGGAGATATTCGATGTTGCTAAAGAAGCAGGTCAATTAACTGTGTCACCAAGCCAACTTCCTCCTAACAAAGATGATGGGCATGAACCGGAGGCTGTTATTCCTAAGGACCCTCCTGTTGAGTGTAACAAAGGAAAAAGAATCCGACAGCCAGTTATCCAATCTTTGGAGCGACCCATAAAAAGGTGGAACAAAATGGAAAATTTATTGGAGATTTGTAGTGATGTAATGAGTCAAAAACTGGAGAAGGCAAAGGAAAAAAGCCACGAGTCGATAAATAAAGGTACTGAAACATATTCGATTGAAGAGTGCATTGAAACAGTTGAGGCCATGGGAGATGTTGACAATAGCACATTCATAAAGTTGATGGATAAGATTGTATTTCTTGAATGGAGAAAAGTATTTCTGGCTATGAACGACATGAGGAGGAGAGCTTGGTTATCTAGTTTGTAGTATTTGGTATGGCCTTAGATGTTGAAGGAAATTATCTAAACTTGGAAGTTGTTTTTGATAAAAGATGTGTCAATTCAGTTGTATCTGCTTTAGTGTCTGTGGTTGATCCATTTAGGAACTATTTGGACATTTGTGTTATGCTTGATATATATTTTAGTATTACTCTAAAATATTTTGAATTTGTTTTTGAAAAATTTATAATAGCAGGTTGTTTTATTAAAACAATCTTACAATTTATTTGAAGAGGCTATGATATTTGTTGTTTACAATAAATGATAAAAGCAGGGGTATGTGAGGCAATTTCTATGCATCATAATATTCTCCAAAACAAAGAAAGGGTCCTAGAAAACACCGAGACAAGCCTTGTCTGTATAGTTAATGGCTAATATATCTATTTAGATTTAGCCATGGATGAAAAACCCTAGCTTGTGATTAATCAGAAAAACAATCAAAAATCAAATGAAATGGGGATCATCCCAAGTCCAAGAGAAGGAGTGATAGTAGTAGTGGATGCAAATAGAAATAAAGGGAACATGGAGGCACTTGAATGGGCTCTGAAACACGTTGTGCGTCCTAGAGACGCCATTGTTGTTCTTGGAGTTCTTTATGACCTTGCTGGAAAGAATAACAACTCCTGTTTTCCGCTTAATATGGGAATTACCATATCTGGCATCTGGGAAAGACTTGAATTCTCATTATCAGGACATGGTGGAGAAGTGAGACCAAGACAACTTGGACAAGAAATCCAGAGAAAAAGGGACCAATACCAGATTTGCATTCAACCTTTCTACAGGCAATGCAGGAGAAATCAGGTCAAGTTGGAGGTCAAACTTGCTGCTGGATATTGTCCGGCCAAAATAACAGTCGATGAAGCACAAAACAACTCAAATACTCGCTGGATTGTTTTAGACAGGTCAGACATTACCAACCTGAATGAGATTCTTTTATATTCTCTCTTTATGTATATATATATATATATATATATATATATATATATATATTGTTTTTATTGGCAGCCACTTGAAGAAACACAAAGACTACATATATGAGCATGTAGGATGCAGCCTTGCCATAATGAAGAGCAAAGACCTCGCCACCTTAATGTCCTTAAAAGCTCCTCCTCCCCCCCATAATTCAAATTCACCACCTTCCTGGCAGCCACTTTCCTGGAGGATTGGATTTCCTCGACCTTTTGATTTGAGTGAAGTTGAAGATATGACAAATGGATTATCAGATGAAAGTTTGATTGGAGACCTAGACAATGTAAGAATTTATCTAGGAATTCTTCAGGAGACGCCTGTTATACTTAAATCATTTCCTGAAAATGATGAACGATACTGGTCAATGCTGATGATTCTCACCCGGATTCGTCACCGGAATATTATGAACCTCGTCGGATACTGCTGCAACGGGGCAAGTAGGTTCATACTCACTGATTATCCATGCTTCGGTAGTGTTGAGGCCAATTTGATAGGTAACACTCTGATCGATCATGAGTATTTACAATTTTATGTTAAAGTTTTATTAGTTTTTTTTTTAAATTGGGCCCTCATTTTGCTTCTTGTGTAGTTGATGAGTCAGCTATAAAATTGTCGTGGAAATCAAGGTGGCATATTGCACTAGAAATAGGTGGAAGCCTGAGATATCTTCACGAGGAGTGTGATGATGGACCTATTGCTCACCTATCTCTCTCTTCTTCACACATCGTTTTTTCTCACAGTTTCTCTCCCATGGTAACATACATTCTTTCTACTTTTAATTATTACTTATTATTATCGTATTAAAAATCACTTGTGGCTTTGAATCTCATTGAAGCTTTGCAATTTCGTAACCGCAAAGTGGGTCAAGGATGATCAATCAACAGCCGAGTAAGTAATTATTTTCGACAACTAAGAATGCCTTTCATTAATCTCTCTTAAGATATCACCTTATAATTATTAACATTTTCAAAGCTTACAACAAAAAGACTTTTTCACAAATAAAGTTATATTTTTTTCATCAATTTTAATTAAGAAAATATTTTTAATTAATTTCAATAATGCTATACAACCCAAAAACATTAATCTGAAAATCAACACAAATAATGTAACAATCGATTTTTCTCTACCATTCCATGATTTATGGTTAAATGCACAAACATCCTAAAGTTTAGATGAAATTTCATGTATATTCAACTTTTCTTTTTCATTGCATAAACCTCCCTCGAAACATATCAATCAACGTTAGACATAAATTTTTATTAACGTTAGGTCGGAAATGTCAAAACCCTTGGTTGTAATCTAGGGTTGAAATGGCATGACATTTTAGGAATTAAAATTTTTATCTCAAATATTGAAGTAATTACTTATTGACCTAAAAATAATATCTCCATATTTATATGCTGTCGTTGTCGATGTTGCGGCGGTGGCAAAATTGGTGGAGGAAGGGGAGGTCATGAGCTTCATCCATAGAAAAAGTAGTCACAATCAATGTTTGTTCCATGTAGAGGCATCTCTGTCTTCTTGCTCTAGGAGGAGGTTGTTGCCTTCTGTCATAGAGGCGACGAACATTCTACCCAAAGGATAAGGGGTAATGCACCTCCTCCTTTACACGTAAGAGTCTATTAGCCTCCTCCAATAGGTTTCACCACCGTTACGGCACTAGCACCAATAATAGCGGTAGAGAAGGAAGAAAATGAAGATTGTTGTGATGAATTTATAATTTCTCAAACTTTGGGGGTTGTTTTTTTATAGCTATCATTTGGGCAGATCTATAAAGAAACATATGGCGTTCACTTATTTTTTGTGATAAAAGATTATTTTACCATTGGACCACTCGTTGACCACTAAATTGACTATCAATCAAACCGTTAGTTAATGTTTTCAAGAGAGAGTTTGTTCAATAAAAGGAAAAGTTGAATGTGTGCATTTTCACCCAAACTTAGGAATTGTTTGTACAAATAAGCCCATGATTTAAATAGTAAAGAGAAATCACTTATCACGTCATTTGTATTTTAAGTCTAATTTATTTCGGTCAATTAATTTTCGAAATTGAAATAAACCTAAGATTCCAAATACTTACTACTTGGTATGTATGGTTGTTGAAGATGGCCATATTTAGAAGAAGATGTACGTGATTATGGAGTGTTCCTTGTGGAGCTCATCACCGGAAAGAGTGCCCGTTTGTTTTCTGATGAGGAGGATGGGCATCCTCAATCCTTGGTTGAGTGGGTAAGTAAGATGAATGTCGATTATATGTTACAAGTATGACATTGATATTTTGATAATAAATGTGTGAGAGTGACACAGGCAGTGCCACTTCTAAAAGAAGAAAGCAGCCTAAGGGAGGTGGTGGATCCCAGATTAAGGAATATTACAGAAGATTGCTGGGCTGTTCATCATATGGCACAGGCTGCTTTGCTCTGCCTCAACAACTCCTCTATATCAACTATAACTCAGGTCATTCATTTCTTTCAATCAATATTCATTTAAAGCAGATAAAACACAAATCAAAACTCTAATATTCATTCAAACTCTTGAACAGGTTTTAGCTGTGCTCCGAGGTAATCAGCTCGCCATATTCAGGTGCTAGCTGTCCTCGGATGGTAAAATGGAAGAGCTCCCTTCACTCTTGTTGTTGTCTTTCACTGCCAATGCTTATGCATTTCAATGATTTGTTTTTTATTATGTAAAATGACTTGAAAATCATGCTGTTCAAAAGTGCCCAAAAACAAACTGTTTATTGTTCATGAAATATTTGTGACATTGGTTGCACTTGCCTACAGACTTCAACCATCTACAAGTCAGATAGGAAAAATGTAATAAGCATGACACTAGCTATAAGCTAGCTCACTCATTTAAGATGTCCAAAAAAGTTGTTTGTGTCCAATTCTATATTTCTATTTTACCCCTGTACAAACTGCATGAGAAAGCTAACACAGTTGCATCTTAGAACTTCTTCTCTTGTTTGTCTCAAACCTACAGAGACCCCACACAACCGTTGCAGTCTAAAACTTCATTCTCTGCTGCATGCTTATTTATAAACAGATTTTCTTAATAATCTAATCCAAGCTTTTGATAATGATGTTATCTTTGTTCACATATTTCTCTCTTCCTATGGCAGAAACCCCCATATCTCTCATCCATCTCTTTGCAGCATTTGTCATAATATTCACTGTTGCCTATTATTCTCTCAGATTCAAGAGAGTTTACCTTGTCGATTTTACCTGCTACCTGCCAGCAGATAGTTTACGAATCCCAATCTCCCATTTCATTGAACATCTTGAGAGATGTAATGTCTTCAATAGAGAGAGCATCGATTTCCAAGTGAAAGTTTCTGAAAGATCAGGCATTGGTGATGAAGCCTGTGTACCTATTTCTATTCATGAGTTGCCACCTGATTCTACTTTAAATGCATCTAGAGAAGAAACTGCACAAGTTATGTTCACTCTTGTTAAAGATCTTCTTTCTAAACATAATATAAATCCTAAAAGCATTGATATTCTTGTATCAAATTGTAGCCTTTTCTGTCCTAGTCCATCCATTACAACCATGATCATTAATAAGTTTGGCTTCCGAAGCAACATAAAAAGCATCAGCCTAAGCGGGATGGGTTGCAGTGCCGGTATACTTTCCATAAGTTTGGCAAAAGATCTTCTTAAAGTTCATAACAACTCTCTGGCTTTAGTTCTCAGTATGGAAGCTGTATCTCCCAATGGTTATAATGGTAGTACTAAATCCATGCTTATTAGCAATGTTATATTTCGTATGGGCGGAGCTGCTATTTTGTTATCAAACAGGCACCAAGATAAACACAAGGCCAAGTACAAGCTCCAGCACCTTGTCCGAACCCACATGGGGTCTGACAACCAATCATATTTGTCTGTCATCCAACAACAAGATGAAGATGGGAAAGTTGGAGTTTCATTATCAAGGGCTCTGTTACATGTTGCAGCCAATGCTCTAAGGACAAATATATCACAGTTAGGACCCCACGTGTTGCCATACTCTGAGCAGCTCCTATATGGTTGGTCAGTGATTTGCCAGAAAATTTGGGCAATGGCAGGACAGAAGGATGTCTATGTGCCGAATTTCAGGAAAGCTTTTGAGCATTTCTGCATACACGCTGGTGGAAAGGCTATAATTCAAGCTGTGGAGGATAATCTCAGGCTGCAAAAGGAAGATGGAGAAGCTTCAAGGATGACACTTAATAGATTTGGGAACACTTCATCTTCTTCACTTTGGTATGAACTTAGCTACTTGGAGGCAAAAGGAAAGGTGAGGAAGGGAGACCGCATTTGGCAAATCGCTTTTGGAAGTGGCTTTAAGGTAAACAGTGCTGTTTGGAAATGTATTTCAAATCTTGATCCTAAAGTAAGCAACGCATGGTCAGACAGAATCCATCTCTATCCAGTAGATATTCCAAATGTCTATTATTGATATATATCCCAACATAACTTCCTCTATGATTTTATTTCAACTCCACAGTTTATGCTAAAATATTTTTAATCAACTGTGACCCTCTGGAAAAACATTGTTGAGTGCAGAGTGAAGACAACTACAACCTAACTTGTATTCTTAAAAAAAACATTCTAATCTTGCCTCCTAATCCTGTGGGATCATTTCAGTTTTTCATAGCAACTCAACAACTTCTGTGACTTGAATTATACTATAATACAACTTCTCCATAGTACATAAAACCATAAAAGTTTGCACAGTTAGATTAATAAATTCAGATAACTAGCAAAAGCAGTCAGATATGGCAGGCTATTCGGAACATACAAGAAAATATCAATACTTTCAGTAGTAATTTAGAACACAGCATGAACAAGTTAATAATAGTACCAAAGAATTGTAACCTCACCAGGCATTATCTTCCTGCAACTACAATTATCATTGATAAGTTAAAAATTCAAAAGCTGAAAGAAATTTCTGTAGCATCAGTCCTATACAGTTAAAGCATCACTTGACTACTATCATCTTTCAAACAACATTTTGCTACATTTTCATCAAGGGGAAAGCTAAGTTTCTACTTGGCCACCTACTTCTTCTCAAAGAGGGGCAATATTCTATTGTCCTTTAAGAAACAAGATAAACAGAAAGTAAGAACTACAACATAAAGCTATATTCTAACAGATGCTGAAACTTCAGAGGAATTTCTGCTCTCTGATTCATCCCCTATTAATACTTTTGCAAATGAATTTCCAAATCTCTTAGCAATTGGTGATGGAAAGAAAGGACTGCCCGTCACTCTGAGAAGCTTTTATTAGACTTGCTTTATTTTCTGTAGGGAGCACACTCCTTCCAACTCTTTTAGCATCTTCAATAATTTAACTTCAGAATTAGTGAATTACGCCACCTAAAGTTGAAAACATTGTAACTTCCGGTTCTCATCATAAAAGAGCTTTTCTTATTAATTTAAAATATATATTTAACAAAAAATGACTTAACATTCCCTAGACAAAAAAATAAAAAATAAAAAAAATAAAAAAAATGAAAATGAAATGAAAGACAGCAAAACAACTTGAGGTACATATAGTAAAACTCTAATTTATTTTGATTCATCTATTCATTTACATCACTAAATTGTAAATATATCATCTTGTATTTGATCATTAGAGCGTTTAAATACTATTGTAAGGTCATTTCCTATCTGCTTAAGCTTTTGGGTCTAATGATTACTAACAAGGTATTGGAGCCTAGTTGTCTCAAGAGTCGTAGGTTCGAATCCTCCCACGTGATTATTGTCTTGCATGTGAGGGGGTGTGTTAGAGTGCTTAAATACTATTGGTTGACCCTTTCCTATCAGTTTTAAGCTTTTGGGTCCGGTAACTAACAATAATTAAATCCACAACACCTATTCCATGCGCATGGAATCTTAATCATGCAAGGGCCCTCTATACCCCTTCAATTAAATTGATAAATTTGACAATGTACTAATAGAACATCAAATGTAGATAGAATTATTGTCTTAATAGCTCAATCAGTAGACAGCTTCAGAAATTCTAAGAAAATGACCACTAGTTATATTGAAACCCTTGGGGAGAGAAAATGTAAATCTAGCAATGATGCAATCATGCTTAATATTTACATAATCCAGTCTTTAACCTACTAATTAGATCACATTAGCTTTAACTAGAATCTGACTAAAGGTTACAGGTCCAAATACATACAAGCACAACAAAATTGAGGTGACCCAGGGAGCACAAACTGCTAGTTTATGCCATGAAAGTGTAAGCCATATTAATTTCTTTACCTAAAACTCCTTAAATAAGAAATCGTTCATGCTTGAGGAGACCTCAATGATTTTGACATCATATGCTGCTTGGACAATACGTCAGCAATAAGTTGCCGCCCAAATAAGGGCGAGTTTTTGAGAATCAGGTTTCTTGTTGATGAATCAACAACATAACCTTGACCTGGCATCCATTGCAGCAACTGGAGTAGCAATTCTTTCTTCTCAGGTTCCGCAATGTAACGTGATATGGCCGTGTGAAACAGTCCCTGAGAAGGAAAGGAAAAATGAAGTAAAAACAAATACATCAATATGATCAAGGATTCAGAAGTATGAGCTTCTGTTGAGACCGTTAGAAAATCTAAAAGAATTATGGAACGGCGGTCCAGACCGCAGATTGATGGTAGCAGTTTAGTGACGAGAGGCACAATTTGAGTTCTTGAATTATAAGTTTGAAAAAAGACTTTAGACTATTTCTTTTATTTTTATTTTAGTTATATTGTTTTATTTATGATTTAGACTATTTTCCTATTTTAGGCTATTCCTGTCATAGTCAGGATAGAAGATTAATTCTATTATAAATAAAACTATATTTTTTAGGGTTGTGATCTTTGAATGTTTTATCAATAAAATTGACCTCATCTTGTTTCTTTTGAATTCAGCTTTTCTCAGTTAATTGCTTAGAATAGCTTGGGCTAGGGTTAGGTAAATTCCGTTATCTGATTCTAGAGAATCGATAGCTCAATTCTGTGAGCGGTTTGATTCAAATCTATCTAACTTTAGGTACAAGTTAGGGCTTGTTGTTGGATCCTAATCAAGGTCCTCAACAGCTTCATATGCTCAAACTTTTGAGAACCTGTGGCTGTGTATGTATATTTGTGTATAGACTTGGTCATGACTTATGTGTCTCTTTACGTGTGTTTTGTTTTTCAACATGGTAGTGTGAGGATAACGCAATGTACTGAGGCCTAATAACAGTCATATTTGATAGTAATAAGAGAAACTTTAACTCAGTTGTCAATCAACTAGAAAGCTGCAATTCATGAGGCAATAAAGTACATCAGAGAAGGAAATATTTAATTGAGAAGCAAAAGACCTTTTCTTCCATGATTAATATAATCAAAAGCTATAGTGGGATGGGGATGGAGAACATTAATAAAGAACAATCATCTCAAAAATTAGATCAGCTTTCTCTACAAAAAGATAAAATAAAATCAAGCTGCTAAAAGAAATTTCCAGGATCCCTACAATCAACCCTGCACCTGATTCCCAACACCAGGCAAGTTAATTGAAATATACTTGTTGATAAGTCCACCTAACATGTTCTATACTACTGATCATTAAGAAATTTAACAGTTTTTGTTGTCTGAAATGGTGAGGCCATTTGGGAAATTGGGTAAACAAGCTGCAGAGAGTAGTCAATCAGATGGACTGAAAATCATAACACCAGGATGCATGGTATTCACAATCACCTTAATGCATAAATCTCATGTGCCTAACCACGAAACTTTGCACACATGCTAAAGGCTCGAGTGTAGATGCAAATTCCATGGTTGAATAGATTAAAAGTTTTTGAAGCACACTCATCTGTGCCCTTGATTGCTTACCTGATCAATCTTGTAGCCAGAACGATGGATAACCTTCACTACATCATTTACCAAGTTAATATTACCAAACCTTATAAATGCAGATGCAAATTTCCTAATAGCAGGACGAGAGATTGAACCTGCATTGTCCTGAAGAAAAACAGCTTAAGATAGTGAGAAACAGTGATATCGAAGAAGAGCAGATCTATGAAATTGTTAAACAATACAGCATACCTTAACTACTATATAAGCATCCTTGAGAAGTCGGCCAGCTATTAGAATGTGGAGAATATTCTCATGAAGGGCCTTGCACATTGTTCTTTTGCTATATCTCAACATACTGTAAACGGAGAATGCTTCAGAGTGGGCTCTCATTATACCAAGATGGTAAATTAAGGAAGAACAAAGCTCCTGTACAATAGCTTAGGTGTGGTAAGTCTATGAATTTCAGCAGCAAAGTCATTTTTTATTCTGAAGCACGTGCAGTTCAATTTTTATGATTTATTAACAAATGGAGGGTACATAGGATACTGGATAGAGGTGCTAATAATGAAGTGATGCCAAAAAAGAAAGGAATGGATATCATGTTGCCGTTAATATTAGCTAAAAGAAGAAAATACAAATGATTTCGATGATGTCGAACCAAGCCCAATTATGATAAACTATACAAATCGAAATATGGAAGCTTATGGAACATACTGCTGGCTATATCATCACCTTTCTTTCAAGAATCTAACTCCTAAACTTGTTTGTTTTTTAGTGAATAATATAAACCTCTTCAATGGAAAACTAGCGCAAAAACTTCCTTATTTTGTCATGAAGCAGCTCAAGAATCATTAGCTATATAAGTCCAGTTTCAACTCTCCAGTGTCACTCTCCAAAGCTCCAAAACTCTACTGCCATGATAAAGCAGCAATTTTTTTCTGGAGAGCTCCCAACCCCAGTAGAAAAGAATCATTAGCTATATATTCAGATGAGGAATAAGAACAAATTTTATATTTAAACATCGTGATTTTAATAGTGGCCAGAAACCCCAGTAGAAAAGAATGATAGCATATGAGCAAGCCCTTTAACCTTTTTTATTAAGAGAGTTGTGTAAGATTTCAACCTTTTTTATTAAGAGAGTTGTGTAAGATTTCAATAAGTTATGCCACATCATTATTTTCTCAGTATTATACGAGTAGACAATAATAATTGACAGACAGCTTTTAAGGGCCATTTTTCTTAACCATGTCCACAAATAAATGTTTCTGGACATAATTTGAATGAAAATTGAAGAGAAAAAACATAAAAGAACTAAAATAGATGGAGTATACTAAATCCCTTGTCTAGAGGTGTTTGATAAAAGTTTATTGTACCTCCTCTGGTTGGTAGCCCTTACTATGCATATCCTCCATGGTCTGATAAGCAAGCAGATACAACTTCTCCTTGCAGAAATATTTGATAAGAATATTGAAGGTATTATAATCAGGACTGATAGCTAATTCATCTATTTTCCTCATAATATGCATTACATTCTCCATTTCACCTGCTCTGCAGTAGGCACAGAGCATTGTATTTAACAAAACCAAGTCATATTTGCCAAACTTCGCTTCAAGATGCCCAGCCAACTGCTTTGCCTCTTCAAAAAGCCCACCTCGGCATAATGCCGAAATCATGATGCTGTGAGCATAACCATCTGCATGCACAAAGTAAAATTCATCTAATTAATAATAGAAAGAAATGTAACTTAAAAGTAGCATCTTCAACTCAAGCAATCCTAAAATAGACAGGTCTCACCAGGTTACTCTATTTTAAATTAGAAAAAAATCCAGTGGACTAATAATCAATTATATAAACTAATTCCCTCCACTACAAGAATAAAATCTTGCCCTTAGCTGCCATAACAGGAAAAAAAAAGAGGGTAAAAAGGTAACAAGGGAACTCTATTAGAGGTGCAGCAAACAAAAAGGTTAAAATATTTTTCCATAACCATTACCAAATTAGTTAAGCCTCAATGAATGACAGGATCAACCAGGATTTCCAAGATTAAAATTTCATGTTTGTCAAAGCTTTATGCTAAAGTTCAGTCAAATTTGTTTTTCTTTCACGAGAAAACACATGGACAGAGTTTTGAAGGCAATCCATGTTCTTTAACATGGCAATTAAATTAACATGTGCAGTTTATTGTATTCTTAGTCTACAATGATAGTGTTAGTAACCAACAAACCCAAAAGTTTAAACTTTAAACTGATAGGAAAGGACCCAACAATGTTATTTAATCACTCTAATAGATAGAATAAACGATTTGAAGTTTAAAATCTTGCTAGAAGGTTTATTGTCTAATTGGAAATGTACCAGATTTGACACGTTTTTCCTGCAGTTCTCTGAAAATAGCTCTAGCTTCGTCTAAATGCCCAGCCTTAGAAAGACCATCCATCAATGTACAATACGGCATCTGCAAAAAAAAAAAATAATAGATAAATAAATTGCATACAATAAGCTGCAGAATTACATTTAAAAAATTACTAGAAAATTAAGAAAATGTGCAGCTGAGATGGTTGTATGAACACATAAGAATTAAGCCTATGTTATGTGGTATAGATAGACGAAGTTCCTACAAAGCTGCAAGCAAATTCATTATGAACAAATAAAATTCCGATTCACAAGCCCATGAAAATGGCTACCCAGAGCAGAGGTAGATGTTTTCAAATCACAAGGTATATATGCTTCTCGTAAAAACTTTCAAACAGCATTGTCTGTTGATTCAATAATAAATGACCACCAAGTCATGCTTCATGTTGCAAAATTATATTACAAATCTACGAATAATTAAAATAAGCCTCACAAAAGCAGAAAGAGAAACATAATATTTTGAAGATGATGTGCCTCAGCCCAATTTGTTAAATCAATTTTCATAAAGTGAATTGCCAACAAGCTTAACAGATTATCTAGCTAAAGCACCTCCTTCAAGTCTGTAGCATATTCTTAAAAGTGAAAAGAATTTTTTATAGGATTAAAAATGAAAACAATATTGTGAACAAGATTGACAAGGTCAACCCTGATCATCTTAAAATATAATAGATAAAAAGTCAACAATGTACCTCTTCTTCAGCATAGCCTAAAGTGTCCAGTTCAGCTAATAATTCTCTTGATCTTTCAAACAAGCCTCCTCTAACATATACCTTTAATAAAGTTGTCAGTAGTACCTGCAAGCATTTGTAGAATGGAATTGGAAATTACAATCACCCATGGTTTTAAATGGCGGTTTGAGGAGTATGCCTCAAGGCGGTGAGGCACAAAGGCGCTCAGAAAACGCATCGAGGCATACGCCTCAAGGGAGGTTTTCTGAAACGTAAGCCTCGGAGTTTGAGGCATACGCCTCTGAGGCGTACCGCCTCGAGGCCTATGAGGCGTACGCCTTGAAATAAGCCACGTTTTGGGCCTATTTTTGATGTTTTTTTTGGCTGGGCCTTTAATTTTTTATGTTCAAATTAGTTTTGGCCCATGATTTTAGGCCTATTAGTAAAACAAACTATGAAATAACAACATAATACTCGCACAAAAAAAACTAAAAATAACCCTAGTTCACAAAAAACATAAATAGGAAGAGCAAATCTACTGATTTCTGAAAATCTACTAATTTGACCCCCGAATGCGTCTGCGTAGTGCAACAAAACTAATCCAATCTTCAATGTTTTTATTTAATATTGTCCACTGTTTGTATATTATTAATATGAGGAATAATTCAAGGAATAAGTCATAGAATCATAGATTTTAACTCTAAGACCCTAAATTTCTAGTTTGGGCTAGGAGGATTCATGGATTTTAGTCTTTTGTCTTGTGACTTTGATTTGTTATTAATTTTCTCTATTATGAACTAAATCATGTTGTGTGTTTTTATTTAATAGTAATGTTATTGAGTCATTGATATTATGGTATGAATTTCTAGTTTCTTTTTATAATTTTTTAATGCTTTTTTTATTTTTTATTTTTTATTTTTATTAATTAATCGAGGCTTACGCCTCGTTTTGCTTCGAGGCTCGTTTTCGCCTTTTTAAACCTTGCAATCACCAATCTTCACAAGAAGTTAAATGAAAAAAAAAATATTTGAAAGAAAAGCATATCAAACAAAATGGACGAGAGACACTTACAGAAATTGAAGCTGTACATAATAGGAAAGAAAAAGGGTACAGGAAAATGATTACTTTATTTGCATTTTTGATCCAGCTATAAATGAAATTACAATTTTAGATCCCAATACACTAATCTCCTATAGCATAACACATAAGTGGAAGGATATCAGCAAAAAGAAGAAATGAAAGGGAAATTAAGAACACCCTAAGTTAACACGGATGTATACTATATACATAACTAGAGGTGTAACTAGGGCCAAGCCAACACAAGCACGACACAATTTTTGTACGGCTCAAGGTATGGGTCAGGCTAGGCCAATATGTTGGACACGATAGACATGACAGAGCACAATACGGCACATTACGATTCTATTTTTATTAATTTTTAAAAAAATTATCTTTTAAAATTTAGACAAGAACAAAAATCATTTTTACTCCTAATTTATAATTACAAAGGTAAAACAGCCATTTCATATTTTATATTTTGGAAAAGATTAAAAAAAGTTTTCAGCCCACAAGCGGGTCTGACTTGAGTTGGGCCATGCTTGTCATGGCTCTAAAAACCGAGTTGCAGGGCGGCACAACCCACAATGAGTTCTGGCCCATTCATAACCATTGAATCATAACTCAGCCACCCAAACACATCACAGTAACAACCATTACGCTACTAATCCCCAATCTACAATGGCAAGATATACACGGAAACAAACCTTATTTGGTACTAACCCTGAAGATTTCATTTCTTGTACCAACTCATCAGCCTTCTTGTAGTTTCCACCCGAAGAGTAAGCATTGAGTAAAGAGCTATAGTGATATACATTAGGCAAATGGCTTTCATCCCTCATCTGATCAAAATAGCTCTGAGCTTCTTCACACAGATTATTTGAAGCACAAACAGCCAGAAGTATCCCATACATCACACTATCCATCTGCAGGCCATTATATTTTAGCTCCTGAACCAGCTCTAATGCCTTCGGATAGCCGTGTTTGACTTTAATGCAACCTGAAAGCATCTAAGGATGACAAAAGACAATAGTTATGAAGATCATAACGGACTATATGGCATGATTTGTAACAATGTTTTCCACTCTCCTACTATGACTATGAGTAAGGATATCTTATTCCAGAAAATTGTATAGGGTTTAGTACATAATTATACATCTCATCTAGTCCTCAATATTTGCTTTTTATCAGAAGTTGGACTTGGCATTGCATTCCAATTGCCAACAACAAACCCTGATGCTATTCCACAACTATACATTTTCCTTTTCCAAAAATTACATTTCTTCTGAAAACTATGTTGCATCTCTTAATCTGTACTTGTTCACATATGCAGAACCTTTGAAAATGAATGAGCAAAACATGAAATGAAATTAAGACATATGGTTTTTCTAACCAGAAGAATATATTGCAGACATATAAAAGTTGTTTCTTTTATTCAACACAGTTGTTGGTCACAACTATCACACAAAGATGTGTTTATCAAAGATGCCAACTCTCTATACTAACAAGTGTCGTGCATGAGGTAGACATTCATCATCATTTTACCAACTGTCATAGTAATTCAAATTCACATAACGAAATGATTCTTTCAGAATATACATATGTATTGAATTGGCATACCGTATTATATGTAACAGCATCTGGTGCCAGACCATTCTGCTTCATTTTATCAAACAATTTGATGCTGCTATCAAACTTTCCATTCCTGATCAGACAACTAAGGATGGAGTTACATATAAAGACATTAATTTTGGCTGATTCATCCGTGATGCTATTGTAGAATTCCAGTGCCTTTAAGGGCTTGAGGCTTTTACCCAGGAACTTGATATAGCTGCTGTAAGAAGAAACACTAGTCTTCCCATGTTGTTGCATCCAATCAAAGAGCTGCCATTTACAAAGCATATGAAAAATGATAATTAGACACTTAATAGAACCATCATTCAGCAAGGAAAAGAAATGGGCGCTTCTGAAAATTTCACATGGAAGGTTAACGTAATCATGAATAGAACGTGATGTGCTTTTGTGTGTGTGTGTGTGTGCGTGTATGTTTGTGTGCCTAATAAATTGAACTGAAGTAAATTGGTCAACACCAAAACAATAATTAGTGTGTCCATAACATAAATAACAGCGAACAAACACAGTTAATTATCAAGATCAATAGTGAAACAAGAACATGATAATTCTTCCAAAACCAGAATCATTAAAAATTATTTTCATTAGAGGGGCTCAACATCTTTTTAAATCATATGGTGAAGAGATCTGTATATAAATGTAAATATATATATATATATATATATTTTGAAATAAAATGTAAATAGTTTTAATGCTTCAAAATTGGGATCTTTACATGTGTTTATTAAAGATACTAAAGAAAGGGAACATTCACTTGATATACGAAAACATTAGCAGTTTAAACATAAAAAAGTATCCATTCCGAGCCTCTCAAAGAAGTAAAGCGGTTCTCAAGTTGTAGCACCTGAGACAGATCAAGCCATCTGCTTTGGTTCCCAAAATGCCGCAAAATAATATTAAAGTCTTGTACCTTCAAAATTCCTCCTAATCTGTCAAAATAATAATCCATAAACATAAATGAAAAAAAAAAAAAAAAAAAAGAAGCATTATTCTTGCAATTCTAAGTTGATCACCAAAGGTGTCCAAACTGTTAGAACAATTTGACATTTGATATGCACTAAATAAGTAACCAACAAAACTAAGCAACCTTGCAAACAAATGCAATACATCAAACACATAACTGACAATCAAATTTAAACCCGAAAATCCTAATTCTAGAACCCAATCATAGAATTCAATTCAAAGAAGAAAAGGGTGTAGATTGAAATGAGAAAAGAAGACCTTTCAAGAGACGAATTCAAGTCAGAGGCCTGTTGAAGCTGGAGAATGGCAGCTTCTCTGGCCAAGTAGGACTTGGTGCGTCGCCTTCCTGGAGCCGTGACTGCACCAGTCACGGTGTGCGTTTGTTCTTTGATAATTGTTGCAGATTGAGAGGTGGTAGCTCTTGAAGTGGAAGAGGACAGAGGAGGAATTATGGGAAAGTGTGAGGGTAGTTTGTGGAATAATAATTTATGAGGAAATCCAGTAAGGAATTGTACTGATATCTCCATTTCTGGTCCTCTTGAAGAATGAAGAGAGACAACAATACAACTAACTACAAGAGATGAGGTCGGCAGATTAAAAAAAAAATAAAACATCCCCTTTGTTTAGGCAGTTTAGTGACAAATGTTTTAAACACCCTTTATAAAATATTTTATTTTCATAAAAAATATTTAATAAATATGTATAATTAAAGGGGAACTGCTCTTAGTAACTTGATACTTGTACACGTCGTAGATAGTCGATCTACAATTGCAGTGTATCAGATCAGATTCGAGTCAAGTCCAAGCAACTTGATCTAACCCTGGTCGAATCGAACATGTTGAACACTCTTTAACTTGCAAAAAAAGATGAAAGAAACAAACAGAAACGAAAAGAGAACAAACATGAACAAAAAGGAAGCATATAGAAAATGATGGTGTCTGATCTAAGTCTTAAGTTCACTTGGGTTGAGCATGAAAGTAAAGAAGAAACTAGAAATGACTGGATGAATGTATACCGGTGACTAGAGTTTGTATTTTTATAGATTTTAGGCACGTGAGAGCTTTAGCAAAGTAGTGAAAATCAGAATCTTCATCGAGAGTGAGGTTTTATTTATAACCTTTGAAGAGCTGTTAGTTGTGGGTTGTTAAGAATCCAATCCCTGAAATCTTGGCCTGATTTTTCAGGATTGGATGATCCTTGACTCGCTCAAACAATTTTTGTAGTTATCAGATAGATGGTTGAGTTGAGAATTTATCGAGTCAAACCAGGACTCAGTTGAGACTTTTTAGGTTGACCCAAATCAATTAGACCTAGACCTGGTCCAAAATGAAGTTGGTTGCAGATATGGCCCTAAGAGCTATTTTTAGCCAACATAGTTTGTCCCCCACTCTCTAAAGAGGAAATCTCCAAGTTTAGAGAGTGTGAACTTTGTCGAGTCAAACACGGGTTCGACAATGTGTCGAGGGCCAACGTTTAAGGAACTCAATCCTTGGTTCGTGCTTCAATGAAGTGTGAGTGCTACTTTTTGTGTTGAGAATGGAAAGCTAGTTTAATGGGATTGCATCGGTTCAGTTTCCAAGGCTACCGCAATGCTTCGTTTTAGGCACACTTTCTAGTTTTGGGCTCATTTTTCGAAATAAGTTGAATTCGAAATTAACCTTGATAGTTACCATGGTTAATTGGTAATCGCAGTGGTTACGACACGTGGTGACCTCGGTTAAAGTATAAGGTTTATAAACCAGACTCTTCAATTTCCTATATAAACCAAACTCTTCCACTTCTTCACGTTTACTCGAAACAAAATCATCCAAAACTTTCCAAAGCATTTCAAAGCACTTCAAAGCACCTGTAATTTGTTTCCAGTGAGCCTTATTTGTATTGATGTATTGATGATCATCTTATTTGTCGATTCAGCTTGCCCATTAGCTTGAGAGTAGTGAGGAGTTGAAAAACTCAACTTTATTCGGTATTTGTCGTAGAAGTTTTGAAAGTCGAACGAGATGAATTAAGCGCCATTATCGGCAACTATCTCTCTTGGTACTCTAAACCTACAAATTATACTTTTCCAAACAAAGTTTCGTACCTCTATGTCACATATGTGTTGGAATGCTCTTGCTTCGACCCATTTAGTAAAGTAGTCCATTAAGACAGGTATGTAGGCTATTCCACCTAGAGCTGTTGGGAGTTTTCCTACAATGTCCATTCCCCATTTCATAAAAGGTCAAGGGGCCAAAATAGAGTTCAACTTACCTGGAGGAAGGTGAGATACTTGTGCAAATCTTTGGCACTTGTCGTAAATTTTCACATGGTTACGGGAGTCAGACCACATTGTTGGCCTGTAGTATCCAACCGTTTTTGCTCAATTTGACAGACTTCTTGCGCCGAAATGATTTTCGCACTCTTCGTAATGTAGACTTTTGAGGACGTCGTACGCCTCACGCAGGGTGACACATTTTAAGTATGGTCATGTAAATGACTTTTTATAGAGCTTACCGTAAAGAACGCAGAATTCCGCGGCCTTGGCTTTAATTTTCCTCGCTTCGGCTCTATAACCTGGTAGGATGTCAGCCTGCAAATAACTCATTATAGGGTCCATCCAAGTTAAGTTGTGGTCGACCTGAATAACTTTTTCTTCATCGTGTATCACTGGCAATAGTAGGTGAACAATGGGGATCGACTTAGGGCCATTGGCCAGAGTCGTTGACCCTAGGTTTAGCAATGCATTTGCTTGAGTGTTTTCTGACCTAGGTACTTGCGAAATTGAAAACTCGTCGAAGGTTGACTGTAGTTGTTTGGCTTTGGCCAAGTACGCTGCCATCCATTTGTCTTTGGCTTCATATGTCTCGTTCATTTGTCGAACGACTAGTTGTGAGTCGCTTTGAACTTGTATATTTTTTATTCCCAAATCTTTTGATCGGACGATTTATATACCTATTTAAGGTCTTTATTTTGTAGCTTTTGTGCTCGTTTTCAAGCGTGTTTTTGTATATAATGCATTTTGTGAGCCTTATGTAGGTTATATTCTCTAAAATAAGGTGTTGAACATAATTGTTGAGTTTCGGAGGTTAAAAGGGCTAAAATTGGAAATCTTCGTATAGAACATTCAAATTTCAGTGGCCATATATCCCTCCTTTGATCGAACTACGTTTCCTGTAACCTATTTCTGAAAAGCCCCATGAGTCTACTTACTAACTATTTTTATGGATTATAATTTCGAGTTCTCTAGAGGAAGTTATGGCATTTTTCGTAACGGTGCGCAAAGCTGAAAAACTTCATTTGAGAGAGATGCGACCTCAAAAGCGAGCTCACCAAGATCACCCCAAGGTCACTTTTCTCTCAGGTTTTCAACTATTTTTTCGACCATAGAGCCACCAAGTCACCCTTAGGTCGTCTATAACTAGCCCATCAGACCATGATCGCCGGATTTACGTTTGGATCGACAGTCGGAGACCGTTGAACCGACAACCAAGCCCGACGATCGGGGAGTGCCTATGCCATGGCACTCATCACAGATGGCCCGGGGGGGGGGGGGGTCGCCGGATTGACGATTGGATCGACGGTTGGAGACCGTTGAACCGACGACAAAGCTCGACAACTGGGGAGTGCCTATGCCATGTCACCCATCACAGATGGCCGGGAGGGAAGCATGGTATAGGCATCGAGCATCCCATTTAGCAGCGAACACCTCCCCCCTAAAGAGGTTTTAAAGCACTTGTAGGAATGTTGTTAGGGAACACACACAATGTCTGAGTTGTCACCACCCCTCGAAAAACTTCATTTAAAAGAATTTTTAAATGATTTTTTTCCAGAAATGCTTAGAATAATGTTATGCACTGCCTTGTAAAATTTGAGAAAATTCTGAGCATATTTTTTTTTCGAAGGCCAACGTTGCACATCCAAGGCCAAAATTAACATGCAGCGTGCCCACAACATGGCACCAGTGCGCGATCCGTGCCCATGCCAAGGAACCAGTGTGCTTAGTGTGTCACACTAAGGCACCAGCGAGGTGTGCCCACGCCAAGGCACCAATACGGTACAGCGTGACAACCCCAAGGCACCAATGAGCGCGTCATGCCCTTGCCAAGGCACCACGGTTTGGTTGGAGTAGAGGGGGCACCCTATAGGATCATTCGATTGTGGGGCCCATCGGACGGACCTAGCACCTCCCCCCTAAAGAGGTTTTAAAGCACTTGTAGGAGTGCTGGAAGGGAACACACACAGTGCTTGAGTTGTCACCACCCCTATAAAAACTTCATTTTAAAGAATTTTTAAACGATTTTTTCTAGAAATGCTTAGAATAGTGTTATGCACTGCCCTACAAAATTTGAGAAAATTCTGAGAAACATTTCTTTTTTCTTTTTTGTTT